>JARKIC010000248.1:0-354454 GCA_029378375.1 Mycena olivaceomarginata
CTCCATGGTCGAGTGCACCTTCGACAGTCCGCCAATTGAACGCAAATTGAAAATTTCCTGGTGCAAAACACTGCAGTAGCAACGGGTGTGGTCGCGCACCGTTTCATCACGGAGTAAATTAAGGTGCAGAAGCCGTTCTAGAGGGCAATTTTAATGAACGATAGTTTGGGAAACAAAAAGCGCTACGCACCACAGTAGTACCGACGGGGGGACCAGGTTTGCAGCGTAATTTAAGAGGAATTTTGCCAGTTTAATTTGGCTTCAATTCTCAGACCCTTCATAAATCCTGCCTGATCTGAGTGTACAAGTGAAGGGGTCACTTCCATGAGCCTAAGAGAGTAAGTTTTGGTCATCAACTTGTAGTCGCAATTCAACAAAGTGATGGGTTTGTAATTGCTTATGAGCGACTTGTCGGATGGGAATACGGTGCTCACACACCGCCTCCCTTTCGAATGAAGAGCTTCAACGCCACAGGCTCCGACGGCCCTCGAGAAGGAGGCCTTCTATTCTGCTGGCAATACTCATGGGTCGACGGAAGGGCAGAAAATGTGGGAACACTTGAGTATATTTCCTTGTGAAAGTGCCATTGAATAGCCTGATTCTCTGGGTTTATCCGAGGTACGTGAATGTAGAGAGAGGGCATGAAAGAAATGTAATGACAGTCTGATTGAGAGCTTCCAGTATAGTCTTCCTGGTGTAGTAGCTGTTCGAATCCCTTTGGTGGATTTTGTTTTTGTGTTTGCAATAATCCTTGTTGCCATCACTTGAGTTCTCTATCACTTAAGTCCTCTGGTGGTCCGGACCGCCTGGAACTTAAGATGAGCTAATTAAGTATCTGCCTCCGGACCCTGAGGGTCTGAGGTCATGGTGGGTAAAATATCTTGCCCGTCGTCGTTGTCAACGTCATCACTTGAATCCGGCAATAATTTCCGGATGAGGTGTGTTTGTACATGAATATGGAGGGGCGAGGTGTCGTGCCGCCAGAGGAGGCAATATTTTCAAGCTCCATAGATGTAGCCAGTGCCGCTGGGGAAACCACTTAAATTCAAACTCCGGCCCAGCCCTTTAGCGCGCCCCGAGATGTCCCAAGCCTGCTTACGGTAACCGTGCCACAGTTGGTTGGCATCCCGTAGGCAGGCTGGTCACGAGCCTGAACTGGAACTCCTAGTCCACGAAATCTTTTCTGGGACCTGTCAGCAATGCTGTCTGCTGTGCTACCACTCCTCTGTGTCAATAACAAATGCACTGGACCAATGCGCATGTCCTCACAACAAAACCGGCAATTTGCTCGAACTGTAGCTATACGAAGCTCAATCCTTGGTTCTCGTTCGGAAGACGGTCCTTCAATCCACTGCTGTGGAATTGGTACCATTGTAGCATCGAATCCAACTCACCGCCTTCCCATTTTGAACATGTCCCCGACGCGCCTAATGAAGACGAAGTCTAGGAACCAAATTTTCGTGTTTCCCGCCAGTCACTCGATGCGTGGGGGGCATGTGTCTTCAGGTGTTTGACCTGCAACGCTAACCTTGGTTCGGACTAATCAATCTCGACCTTCCGCAGACCCTCTGTGAATTTTGAATCGACTTTTGTACTGAGGTCCGAGGAGCGAGACGCTGGCCCGTTGAGCGTTCATGTTACACTTCTTTCATGCCCCAGGCTCAGTTGCGGAGAGTGGTTACAAATATTCAAGTTTAACTAACTTTCAATATTCTAGAATATTTTAAGCGGCAGGGCTCAGAAGAGTTTCATGCTTGAATAGACAGATGCAATCTTATTTATATAATCGGTGTGTTTCTTTTGCGGGGAAGTCACTGATTACCGCAAAACTTTTGAAGCCGCCCGCAAAACTTTTCATGTCGCCTGCAAAACTTTTTTCATGTTGCCCGCAAAACTTTTGGTTGCAACTTCGCGCAACAAATTTAGGTACATTTGGGAACTTGTTCAGAAAGGCATAGTAACCATTAGATTGAGTGTAAGAAAGGTATGGAAGGAGTAGGAGCAACGATCACCTATACATCCCAGCCCAGCCCTATAGTTAATGGGGGGACGGAAGGCCGATCCCCGCGCTAGTTATAGGGAAATACAGTCATTTCAGGCTAACTTCTATAATTATGGGAATAACTTTTGCATAATTATCAATACCTTTGGAGTTTGGGAGGGTAGGGGCAGTTCTAAGCATATTACGATAACTTTCAATAACTTGGGGGACTTTGTCGCTCCCCACCGTCAGTTTGTGGCCAAAAAGGAAATTATTGTACAGCTACTGTAAAAAACATGGAAAAATCACAGAAAAATCACAGAAAATCAGGAAAAAATGCCAAAAGAGAATCGGAGCTAATTAAGCCCGGGATTGATACCAGACATTCCCTCACGGTCCACTGCAAGCACCGACATCTGGTACATCAGCGCCGCAATATTCTCCTCCCTCGCCTGTTCCCCCTCATCCTCAATCTCATCCTCCCAACCCTCATCTCTCTCCTGCTCCCACCTATCTCTTTCCTCTACCACGATCTCATCCACCTCGTCACCTTCATCCACATCCATTGCCCTTCCCTCCGACATAGCATGCTGAGCCTGCCGTGCCTGACGTCGAACCTCCCTAGCCTCAATAGAGATGCCAGGCACTACAGAGCCCGTGAACCCTGGAACCTTCGCAAGGGCCCAGAAACCGATGCATGTGATACAGGTCTGATCGGCCACGCTGTTGGCGATATCGAGTGACCTGAACAGCGAGAAGGGGGTCAGTCTCCTTCAATTCTTCCTCCTTCTTTCTCAGGAACCGGTCCTCGTTGTCGATCCAGGTAACAACACGCTTGATTTCAATGTTGAGGCGCTGTATTTCCTCTCGAGCACGGAGGATCTTGAAGTAGCTGTCCATCGCCAGCCGATAACTTCGACGAGTCCACGGTCTGGAGCTAATGCTGTCTGTGGTATCTCGCAGAAGATCGAAGTCCCCAAGAAATCCATAGTTCACTACCTGATCCCAGTCGAGGGTAGGCATCGGGGGCTCCATGGAGAGTGCGACCTTGTTGTAGCGCTCAATCGCATTTCTGATCGCCTTTGATCGGGCTTGCAGAGCTTTTGCGATGTGCGACCGCATTTTATAGCCTGCAATAGCCTTTAGTTTGGACATAGCCATCCTGAGAGTTGAGACACCTACCGGTCCCTGATTGATGGACTTTGGTCATCTCAAATAGCCGAGCAAGTATAATTTGCTCAATCTCGTCGAGGGCATCCAGGTACTTGTGTTTCTTGAGGGCAGCATCAGTAGCAGTCCATTGTGGACTGTTAGAAGTCCACCGAGTCTCGACACCAAGCTTCTGCTCAAGATCTTCCACTAGCTCTATGTCCCGATTTCGCTGCTCAATAGCATGCCGCCTGGCCACATTCGAGATGGGAGCAGGAGAGTAGTCTGCCCCATCCGCTTGGGCAGCACGTTCAGCAGCTCGAATGGCAGTAACACGTTTTCTACCATTGGGATCAGTCAATGAAATGTAGTCCAAAAGAACGAAACGTACTGACTGCCCTCCAGATTCACAAGCTTCTGAAGGTACTCCATCTCCAATGTCAGTTCCCGCTTCTTTGGCAGCCCTGCATCCAGCCCAAGTAGGTACTCCTTCTCCTCCTCCAGCCATACATGAAATGTATCATAGTCCTCGACCCCCTCCTCTTGCATCCAGCGCTTAAGTGCAGGCTCGGTTTGAAGGATCTTGAGTGCCTGCCGATAATTATCGCACAAAAATTTACCTAGATTGCCATCAGCAGTAGTGAAAGCTATAAAGAATAACCCCTACTGAGATTTGCATACACCTCTAGGTCATCAATTGCTTCATGAAGGTCGTGATCTCTTGCCTTCGGTGGAACTTGCTCGCGTAGCGAACTGACTTGGCGAGAGCATTGGATCTCGAGAAGTACCGCTCGCACCCTTCGAGATCCTCAAGCCCTAGGCCCTCAACATATGTAGCGAGGAACGACAGCTGGCAAAGTCGGTTGTGCGCATGTCCATGGAAAGATCCGACCAGGGACTTGAACCGGTTGGTTCGCCGCCTTGTCCCCGAGCTCGCTATTCTTGAGGGTGGACTCAAAATGGCACCCAATGTCGTAGCCACCACCAAGTTTCAGCCCAAGGTGTCAAGGAGGACCTCAACGACAGCAAGAGGATACTTTGATCTGAATAATCAAGATTAATGAATGTCAAGATTAATAGGCCACGACTTACAATTCCCCGCTCCGGACCATGTCGGCAACCACCAGAGCGAAACCCATGCCGACAGAGGCCAGAAAGATCCCCGTCTCATCGAAGATCCCCCACATCTTGGATGTTACATCGTTGATCATGTTCTTCCATCGACCAGAGCAAGGGTTGCTTGGGTCGCCCTGTCAAAGACATATTAGCCGAGTTTCCAAAAAAGGAAAAGAACCGACTTGCATCGGTGGGTAGAATCTCCTCCACCCTCGACCTGACCCACCGATCTACTCGCTCCCGTCTCAAAAAATAATCTTCCCCCCCCATCCCTCGAGTCGTCTCGCTCTATTGAAGGTCCAGCAGTTGGTTCCTCCTCCGACCCATCTGTCTTGAGACGCTTCAAGACCCGTTTGAGGGAATCATTTCCATCCATATTGAAGAGCATGGAGGAAAATGAGCTCATCCTCCCCCTCTAGCTTGTACATGCAGGCTGGGCATGTATGCTTGAGCCGCCAGTTTGGTGTATTACGGCCCAAGGCTGAATTGACAAGGCAGTCGGTTTGTCGGCGGATCTCAAGATAGATATCGTAGGCAGTTGAGAACTGTTTGGCGAAGATAAGGTCGATAAGGAACCTATTGAGATTGTAGATTGTTTGAGACCGTATATCAATATAATGACTTACACCATGAAGATCACATAGCGACTTGACAAAGGATTGGATAGCGAGCTGAGGGCACCGGATATGAGTGGTCCGATACAATTCCAAAACACGTGTAGCAATCGCAACAGACGGCTTCCATGGTGCACATGGCATGAGACCCTGCTTTATTAAAGCAGCAGCTACCCCTGCACCACCTGCATCAAGTTCTACGTCCATACGTTGGGTCTCTGCGATAGAAATGAATTAATTCATCTAGAACACAAGAGCTCGGTGCTCACCATATAAATCCACCACCGTTATTTCAATTTCTTCCACCATTCTTGGTGTACGCTCTCGAGAAGGCCCCATGTCCGCTTCAGCACACCAGATCATATACGCCTTGACTAGCCGTTCCATTTGCACACTCCATCCATTGACCAAGTTCTGTGTCCGGTCATCTCGAACACGATAATCCGGAGCAGATTTTTTCCTGAATTCTCAATCAGTAAAGGACAGGACCTAATCAGATGAAAAAAAAATACTTTGTCGACATATTCGCCATTTCTCTCTCAATTCCATCCTGGAGTGTGGCCACAAACTCCCCACCGGCATGGCTGATGTCAATACGAGTGCTCCCATCCATGATATTGTGGATGTTGATGTCTCCCGGTCCATAATCATCGCCATCAGCACCAGCATCAACATCACGATCCTCAGGGAGCTGTCTCAGAGCGCGGAAGTTATCGAGATGCTCCTCAGTCATATCTGCTCTGTTTTAGAACATTTTTAATAAATTATATCTGCAGAAACTTACTTCGTAGCCTGCTCTTGAGTTCTTCAGAGCCCGATTGCCGATAACGTTCCTGGGCAGCACGACCCAATACTTGTTCTTTTGGGGCAGTTCGAGACTGAGTGACTGGGTCGTATGCAGAGCCCAGAATATTAACCCGTCTGGCATTTGAACTGGCCTTGATACTGGCTCGGCCTTTCTTCATGCTTGCAGAATCTGATAAGAATGAATATTTTAGGCACACAACGCGACATGTCACGATGTGTGACGAGCACGTGATGTGGCTGTGTCTGCCACCTCTGCCTTGTGCCACTCACCACCTGGCATCATCTATCCAGTCGTTCCACGCGTTTCAACCGATCTGGAAGCTTTCTTTGTATCATCTGGGAGCTGTCCAGGCCTGGAAGGAACTCACCAAGGAACACTATGGCAGGTATGCCACCAATTCTTTCATTTTGGCCTTTTTCTCTTCTCTGGCTGCAATGAGACCCAACCACGGGACTTCTGCGCATCAAGCCCTCTTTTTTATTCATTCTACTATGCTATAAGCCGCCAGATTGCCAGAGACCCGACCCTGGGACTTGCTATACTGCGCTTGCCTTATACTTCGCTTTTTTGCCCTTTTTTTGGTGTCTTTATTTGAACTGATGTGTTTTCCTTTAGGACGGAGAATTTTGCGGTCGGGAAAGGAATTCTCTGCCTATGGACCTTGCTATTGGCGCTGCCGTGTCGCCCCCACAATATTTCAGCGTTGCTGATTGCCTCAAACAACGCCTAGAGGCTCAGCAATTTACTCAAATCCTTGACGAGCCTGTGAATATCATTCCTACCCCCCGACCTCCATCTCCACCGACGTCTTCCCCCTCCCTGAGTCCTCCTGCCTGCCCTCCCTCGCCACCGCCTTTTTGGGTGGCACGTGATTTCCCGGCAAAGCAAGCGCCTGCCACCAAGCTCAACTCCAAGAAACTTGGCTCGAAAAGACGCAAACGTGAGCGGCGAGAGCTTGACGCATCCCAGGCTCAGGATCCTGGCCTCAAGGCCATCCACAGGGAACGGCGCGCAGCTGCTAAGAAGAATGCGCTCCAGACGGACTTTGACGCCATAGACCTCCCCCATTCCACACCTTCCTGGATTGGCAAGCGTTCTTCAGAGGACGGTACGCAGGCCCCCAATGTCGGCACCTTGCCAACCTCTTCTGCTCGGGCAATCGGGATGGGGAGTCGCGTCTACACCCAAGAAGAGCTCAATCGTATGAGTGGGACCGACGGCTTTACCTACATCGACTGGCTGGGAGAGTACGTCTTTTTCCATTCGTTCTCTCACTACTCTGATCACTTTACCAGATTGACCATTCCAATTATTGATTCCCACCGTCGCCTGATTGCGCTGCTCGGTGGGAAGCCAAAGGACCTTCTTGGCTGGAAGAAGGTGACCGATAGTGCGGCGCACCTCCTGGAATCCCTTCTCCCCCGCGCCCATTTCACCGTTGGAGACTCTCTCCATCGACGTGCACATCCTAAGTCGCCCTACCCTTCTGTTTCCCGTGGCTTATCTCATGGCGGTGGTCAAACGTATGTCTGCTCCCTCCCTTTTTTGATTTATCTCACCCGCGTCTCAGGCACCCGGCGAACTCTGCAATCATCCCGATAACATCGAAATCACGGACGAGATGCTCGAGCATGAGTGTTTTCAACGCATTGTCGGCTTCGCCAACTGTACATTCCTCTATTATATTATTTTATTGATGTAGACCCTCAATCGTCTCCCAGGCCTGTTCCGTATCTTCGCCCCGATCCTGTTCGCCTTCTACCAGGCACAAATGGCTTTGCTTGCCGCGTGGAACTCTGCGCTCAAGTGGCCTTTTGTAGGCAGTGTCTTCGCTGCCTGCACCTTTAATTTCGGACCACAGGCTGTCACTTGCTCTCATCTCGACTTCGGTAATCTAGCGTGGGGATGGTGCTCCATCACATCCCTCGGCTGGTTCGATGCTGATCGAGGCGGGCATCTGATCCTCTGGGACCTGAAGCTCATCATACGCTTCCCTCCAGGCGCAACCATCCTTATCCCCTCAGCGATCATCCGGCATTCGAATATCCCGGTCCAGCCTCACGAGAAACGATTCTCATTCGTCCAATACACGGCTGGCGGACTCTTTCGGTGGATTCGTAATGGGTACATGACGGATGAGGATTTTTTGAAGAAGTCGACGATGGAGTCGAGGGAGGCTCGGGACGCGGAGGCAGAGACGCGCTGGGAAGAGGGTGTGAAGATGTTCAGTATCATAGACGATTTATAGAACAATTCAATTTCTTCTTGATCAATCTGTACGAACGTCGACTTGAGCCAATTTTGGTCATCGGACTTATCGCGAACACGCTTCGGATGTATCGGCCGCTGCGCCGAGCACCACCTTAAAATATTCACGCAAGGGCAACGTATCAACTTCTACATTATCTTATTTTTTTGGAGATGCCTTTTAATGCAATGAAGGGATATATAAAAAAATCTGAGCTTCACCTGAGGTCTGCAAAATAATATCTTTTATTTGCTGTAACCCATCGCGAACACGCTTTTGTTGCGTAAGGCTTGGCCATATTTACATGCCAAATGTGGGTCATCTTCGTCTTGCCACTTACCATGACCACCTCCAGTCTGAAACTCAAGCAATCTCAGAAAACCAAGAAAGCCTCAGAGCAGCGTCGTAAACGCCGCCAGGCCCTACAGCAATATGCCGAAAGGTTCGAGAAGGCGAGCAGATTTGAAAGGATTGCTCTGATTCGTATCTTTCCACAGAAATGCAGAGACTCTGCGAGAAAAGGCCAAGGAACGAATGAGGAGGTGAGCCATACCTATCCAACTACCTCAATAGTTATAAATGCTGCTCTGCAGGCTCCGCGCTGCTCACGCTGCTCAAAACAAATCTTCTGATCGCTCCTTGGCGGACTTCGACTACCGTGAACGGTGAGTCAGTCTTTGTTCAAAAAATGAAAATATATTCATTTTTTCTAGTAAACGCCGCCAGTATGCTACCCTTGGGGCCTGCAACTAAGAAGCGCTAACCAATCACAGGAAATATATCGAAAACTATGGCGGTCGCTCATACCACCAATTCTACTATCCTCTCCTTGAATTCTTTGGGGAGGGGAACCTGGCTGGTGTTACTATCATTGACGAAACGAAGCACCGCCGCAGCAAAAAATTCAAGTTGGAGATTACAGAAGAGTATGAGGATGCAAAGCGGCGATTTCAGCTTGGGAAGAAGGTCAGGATTGTTATTACCGATGAGTCTCTTGGTTTTCTATAGTCCAGCTGAGCGTTGAGCAAGCTGAGCATCGAGCTACACCAATCTGCCAATATATTTCTCCTTGTCCCATTACATTCTCCTTCAACGCGGATTTTGAGCTTGAAACACGGAAAATCGATTGAACGGTGCATAACCAGAGCCTGTGAATTTAATTCAGTGAATAGATGCTAATCAACCATATTGGTCAATTGAACGAAGTGGACCTACAAAATATACGGCACTTCGACGCTTCGATGTGCTTCCTCGATGTGATTGTCACATGTTACGTCACGCGTTACTTTTGATCTCTCTTGCCTCCTGCCTTCACGATCCACGCGCCGTTCCTCAATGTCCAAATTCTGCGTGCCCAAGTTCTTTGCTTCTGAAAACTTTGATTCCTATTCGTTCCACGACTCCCAGCCCAAACGTTTTTTCTATCTGGTTCGGGAACCTCTGGCTGGAGAAAAGGCTGCAATTTATTCTCTCAAGTGTGTTCTCAGTACCTTGGATTTTCTGCTAGCGTGACTTACATCCCTGGAGATCCGCAGCAGAAAATGCACTTCCCCGGACCGGAAGCTTCGAAATTGTGCGCTGCAAGACAATCGCACAGGCTGTTTACGAGTGGCGCAGGTGGTGCCACGACGCCCACCTTACCTGCGACCTCACCTACCTCGCCAACATCCACCGGACACCGCAGCACCGCAGTGCCCCCGCCCCCCACTCCCGCCGACTCTGCGGTCTACGTTCCCGGCTCCGAGTCGGAGGAGGAGGAGGTGCCGCGTGCCACTCATCCGACTCATCCGACTCGGCGCTGGGTGCGCGAAATCACCCCGGACTCGGGCGGCTATTGTGTGCTCCCTGACACCGAGCGCCCGATCATTCTCCCCATCGACAACAAGGCTGCCAAAAAAATTGGGATCGACATGGATGGGGTCAAGGCGGAGGTGGGCAGCGGTACCATGCGCATCAAGCGCGAGGGCAGCACCGCGCGTGTCAAGCACGAGGGGATCGGTGCGGATGGGGTCAAGGTGGAGGCGGGCAGCGGTACGGTGCGCATCAAGCGCAAGGGCGGCACTGTGCGCGTCAAGCGTGCAGGCGGGGCTGTGGGTGTTAATCGCGGGGTCGAGGGTGGGGTGGATCGAGAGGGGGACGGTACAAGGCATGAGGCCGGTGCTACCCCCTCAAAGCACCGCCGTGGTGTATCAACCCCCGTCCCTCTGTTTGACGAGGACTCGCCACCACCGCGCTCGTCCTTGCGTGTTCCCTCGAACCATAGAAGCCGCTGGAACTGAGCGCGACGCTCCCGGACGAGGCGAATTTGGTGGGCTATCCTCCTCAAACAGCGGTATGGGGGTGTTGAGTGGTTGGTGTGAGGAGACGCTCCAGGTGGTCCCCCTTCGCCCCCTTCGCGCGTGACTCCGTCCCGGGTTGTGTTCGCTGCCCATGCTGCCGCTGCCTCGAATTCCCCCTCCGTTGCCACTGCCGCTGCCTCGCATGCCCCCACCATCGCCGCTGCCGCTGTCTCACCTGCCCCCTCCGTCGCCGCTGCTGTCTCACGCACACTTGCCGCGAACACCGATGTTTCGCGTGCCCCTTCCATCGATGCTGCCGTCTCATCACGCACACCTGCCGTGAATGCCGCGATCTCGAGGTCCCGTGTGCCCAACCGCGCTGCTTGGGTCAATTCCAGCAACGATGCTGTGGGGCCTGGAATGGGAGCACCAGCGTCATCAACGACATCTTCGTCGGCGACTTCGCTGGCTGTTCCTCCCATCTCCCCCTCGATGAGTTCTGTCTCGTCGATTTCTGCATCGACAAGCAGCTCTGGGGCCGGCGCATGGCAGAGCTTGGAAGCAGGAGGAAGGTTGGGGGAAGGATTGAGCTCGTCCGTGTCTGGAGCTGCATCCTCTAGCCGTTTCAGCAGTGTGTCGACTGCTCCCTCGTCCCGATCCACTGTTGCCACTGGCCCCTTCTACTTCAATTCCACCCAGCAAAAATTCTTCCGAAACATGTAAGTTTGCGTTTTTTTGCTGCAGTACCAATTCTTTCTAACCTCGTCTCATTTTTTCTCAAGGGATATGGCGATGGCGAGCATGGATCAAAACGACGTGGTTGTTATCGTGTCGTCGGCAACAGAGATGGCGGCCGCAATCGAGAAGGGGAAGAAAGCCGACCATGGGGAAGACGTCAATATGGAGGAGTAGAGCGCCATTTTTTTTCTTGGTCTTCGGGTGCTGGCTTCACCCTGTGTCTATGTCTTCGCCGACGTCTTGCTGTCTTTGAGTTTACTTTTTACATTGCTTGTTGTACTTCTCGCTACTTATCACTTACTTGTCGTACTTGCCGCTACTGTGTGGCTCATTGAATGAATTCGATGTCTGTGTCGTCTGTGTGGCTGTGCAGAACATTCCTAATTTGGAAAGTCTTTGTGTATTCAACTGCTTTCACCACATGTCGTCGTCTGCGAGTGTTGCTGCACCTTCGACCAACGCTGGTGCTACGGGGCCGACTTTGACACGTCCTCAGTGTTCACCTCCTCCCAAAGACATGTCTGATGGTGGCTCGGAACGTGGCATGTCACCTCCATGCTCTGGGTCTCCCCAGGACAGCGACGCAGAACCTGAAGAACTGGTAGATGACGACAGTGACAACAACTGGGAGGACGTACCTGGAAAAGCCACCCCTCCCTCTCGAAAACAGGTTGCCCAAAAGCAAATTCCCCGGCTTGGCGACTCTAACGATGATGGCGACCTTCCTGACGTCGCTGGCGTATCGACTTGGCTGGAGCGTAACCCAGGGAAGCATGCCATCCCACCCCGTGACCGTCCAAAACGCGTTATTGGGCCTGAGCAGCGCCGTACTTTGTATGACCGAGCCAAAGGCAAGAAGAATCGAAAAGCGGCTCTATACGCCGAGATTGCAGAGCTCAATAAGAAGCGCAACAAAAAGCTGCCAGTGCTTGCCAAGAAGCATGGCTTTAAGCTCAAATTGGTGAAGCAGCGAATGGCTGCTGCTACGACGTTCAAACAAGAGCGCAAGGCCAGCATGCACCGTGCGAAGCTTCACTATCTCTCGAAATCACTTAACAAAGGCCGGTATCTCTGTTTTACTGTGGATTCTTGCCCTGACTCGAACATCCAGGACTTTTGCCGGGGGAACGACTCGACATACACGAACTCCGTCAGCGCATCCCCGACCATCCGGATTTTCAAAACATGTCGAAGGAGTTCAGGCAGAAGCTCAGAGCCGATCTGCTTGCACATCGTGCGAAGCGGGTCAAGGGTGCTCGCGTGACGAACAAAGGAGTCGCCCAGAGTGCTGGATATACCATGAGACATTTAGCGTCTGAGGTGCGAATTTTATTTTAAAATATTTTGGGCGACTCTGAAAGCCTGTATAGATCGATAACCTGTATGAGCGCAGCGGGATGCATGGTTTTGCCATTTTCAGCAAGGGCCACATCCAGGATCTCACCGAGCCATACATGATGCAGTCGGCAGGGTCGCTGGACTTCTTCCGCGAGGTCTTAAGACTGGACCCTCTGGACGTTATTGCCAAGTTTGAGCAATGGTGCTGCGCCAGGGAAAAAGGTATGGCTATTGAATAGAAGTTATTTTAATCCACTGACACCGTTTCAGGATTCACGGGCGTCGACACTTTGGGATCCATGCGAGCAGAGGTCACCAAGATGATCAAAACAGGCCTGGGTGAGTAAGTACTTGTCTTTGTCCATCACTGGCCTGACTGATTTGTGTTCCCAGTATTCGCGTCCAGGAGACAGAAATGCGCCATGAACTATGAGCGCTACATCAAGGCTGTCGTGCTTGGCTATGGCTGCGAGCTTGTCGGCTGGCCAAAGACCGTCAACTTCGTCTCACCTACCAACATCAGCAACATCGACGACATGACAGCTCTTCGAGACGCGCTCAAAGACGGAACTTGCAGGTGGAAGAGCATCAACGAGGAGGAGAGGAAGAAATGGAGGGCGGAGTACGAGAGGCAGGTGGAGGAGGGCGAGATCGTGGAGAAGGGTCGCCGGCGTCGATCAGATGCTGGGGAGAAGCGAGGCCCTAACAAGAGGACGAAGGCAAAGCGAGCCACGGTGAAGAAGGGGAAGGGGAAGAGCAAGGCGATGTCGGAGGAGGAGGACAATGACGAGGATGGCAGCGAGGACAACGACGATGACGAGGACGAGGATGAGGACGAGGATGGGGACGAGGACGAGGATGAGGACGAGGACGAGGACGAGGACGAGGACGAGGACGAGGACATGGTGGAGACTTCCAAGTCCAAATCCAAGTCGAGCAACGAGAAGGAGAAGGAGTGCGCAAAGAAGGTGAAGGAGAGGAAGGCGAGGGAGGAGAAGGAGAGGAAGGCGAGGGAGGAGAGGGAGAGAAAGGCGAGGGAGGAGAGGGAGAGGAAGGCGAGGGAGGAGAGGAAGGCGAAGGAGAGGTCGAAGGAGAAGAGGGCGAAGGCCACGGCAAACAAGTCGTCAGGAGGTGGACGGAAGAGGAAGACGGTGGACGATGATGAGAGCAACACCGAGCACACCGCCAAGAAGTCGAGGGGTGGCGAGGGGGGGTTGAGGAAGAAACGGGGACGTGAGGAGGATGATGATGAAGACGAGGAGCCCCTGGCCAAGAAGACCAAGCGACCGAAACCCCGTCCCGCCTATCGTAATGCGCCCCCAGCTTCTGCTCCTTCACCCGAACTTCCGCCAGGACCCCCGAGCCGGGCAACAGTCGAGTTTCTCACGCTGAGCCAGCGTAGGGAGAAGGCGCTGGCAGCAACGGCGGCTTTGAAGGCAAAGAATGTGTCGCAGGCAGTGGGGGCTCCGCCTCCGGCAGGATCGTCTGATGGTGCTTTGACTTTCGCCTCTTCCACTGCGCCTGATGGAGCCTCGACTTCTGCCTCGAACAAGGTCAAAGGGAGGAGGGGTGGACCACCTGGGGTTCGTTTTGCTAATTGATCATTCGCTCCTGAAGACGTATACCCTAGTAACTAGTGTAAGAAGTAGCCAGTAATTTCTTGGTATTTTCTGTGATTTTTCCATGTTTTTTTACAGTGGCTGCACAATAATTTCCTTTTTTGGCCACAAATAATGGTGGGAAGCGACCAAGTCCACCAAGTTATTGAAAGTTATTGAAATATGCTTAGAACTGCCCCTACCCTCCCAAACTCCAAAGGTATTGATAATTATGCAAAAGTTATTCCCATAATTATAGAAGTTAGCCTGAAATGACTGTATTTCCCTATAACTAGCGCGGGGATTGGCCTTCCGTCCCCCCATTAACTATAGGGCTGGGCTGGGATGTATAGGTGGCAACGATGTGAGGAATGAGAGGGTATAATTGAGTACGAAGGTTGTGAAGGAATGCAGGTCCAAGTAAACCGAAGTTTATGCGGAATGAATGGCTATAATCGAGTACGAAGGTTGTGAAAGAATGTGGGTCTGAACCGAAGTCTGTAGGCTTCAAACGAGTGCGTGTGAGGGTATAAGACGGAGCTGTTCCGTGTATGCGAAGAGACTACTTAAATTTGCCCCAGATGTTGGACGTTGATTGCGGAATATTCAGACCCTTGCGAATAGGGATATTGCCAGTGCTAAACGAGGGCCTGTTGAACATTACCGCGGACGAAGGGCCAGCAGTCGATGGTATCGTGCTAGAAACAGAGGTGGATGGAGTGGAAGAGGATGCAGATGGTACGATGGACGAGGTGGACACGGGGTTAGCAGTGGAGGATGAGGCATGGGCGCTACCGCGGTTATCTGGGTCATATACGAAGGACGACGTCACTGGCTGAAGGAATGGGGAATGAGCGCCATCGCTCTCTTCTTCGACGCCTATTAATGTTAGCTGAAAAAGAAAGTCAATTCTGGAAGAAGACTTACTGTGAGTCGAACCAAAAGACGCAGATCTAGCCCTCTTGCAGTGTTCTTCCCATGGATCCAGAGACGGAGAGCCGCTGCGGCTGTGCTTGCGCGAAGCTAAATCGAATTGAGTCGGAATTGAGATCAAAAGTGTCAGAAGCTCACCCGCATCGTAGTCTTTCTGCAAAATCTCCTCAATCTCCGGTGAGGGCGTGTACCAAAACATGCATGAAAACACCAGTTTTTATTTCATTTTGAACCTATTAGTGGGCAGAAGTGAGGCATTAGATTATGAGCGTACACCCTCCCTGGGGTGGTAGGCTACACTATTGATGGCCGAAAGTCAGTGTAACAAATCAACTATGAAGGATTGAGTAGACTTGACAAGGCAGCCCAAAAGACTGTTACGTCCTGACCATGATATTCTACACTGAGCTATAGATGGTGGCGGTAAACCATTATCTTATGCGCTGGAGGTGAAACATCAGGGAACTACTCAGAATTATTGACTTGCCGCTTCAATGGCCTCTGAATAGTCTGATGACTATTAAAACAAGATATACGAAGTCACGATTGGTACACCTGCTGTAAATGATCATCCCCATCAATGGAGCCCATAAAATTGAACGAAATCAACAAAAGTTGTCTGGGTCTCGGGGGAATTGATGGGAAAAGTTGTCGACCCAGGTATCAATGTACAACACAGAGCAGTGGTACTTTCTCAAAACTAGATAGACACATGTCTTCGGTACCATCCAACGAAAAAATTATCAGCTTACACCCCGTGAATTGGACTTGAAATGCGAGAGATATTCGCGTCGGAACACATCCCTTGTTTTCTTGAGTTTGGACCAAGCCTCTCTCCGAGAATCACTGACTTGCGGAGAGAGGCTTGTTCCGAACCTACCCTTCTCCCTCCTGAACCCAGGCACGTGGTTCAAAATGGCTCCCTTATCCCCACAATATTCCACGCGAAATTAAGCATGTGGCAATCGATTTGATGGCATTCCTGTCCACCATTCACAGTCATTTGTCTATTTTTGGGCTGGCATTTGGAGGGAAATGGCAGCACTTGGCCGAATTAAGTTTTCCTGGGCCATTCCAAGCCAGATGCATCCCTGGTGCAATATTCCATGCAAAATTGAGCATGTGGCAGTCAATTTGATGGCATTCCAGTCCACCATTAATAGCCATTTTTCTATTTTTGGGCTGGCATTTGGAGGCTTGACTGAATTAAGCTTTCCTGGGCCATTCCAAGCCAGATGCATCCCTGGCACAATATCCCAGGCGTGAACCTTTTTTCCGCAGCCCGAAAACGCGTTTTCCGCACGATCTTCGGCCCTATCAGGCATATTTGGCAGGGAGTGGCCAATTTGGGTCCCGAAATATTTTTAATCTCACTCAATTTTGACTATAAGAGGAATCCCTCTAGACAAAATGTTCCTCTCGTCAAAAGAAGCATTTCTACAAGAGGGATAAGAAATTGGGGCAAAGCTGGGCTGGATCTATCTGGTATACAAAAGTCGTGGTGACTGCACGATAGTTTGCTTTGACTGTACCTCAAGTTAAATTTAAAAGGTTTTAACCACGACTCGACCCACAGCCATTCTGGGCTACAAGATGAATTCAAACAGCAAAAAAAAAAAAACAGATTCTATACATGGAAAACTAAGTAAGTTTGGCTACCTAGCTTTGTGTGCCACAAACTACTACACTTTCTTACCGCTGTTGATAAGACGAAACAGCTGAATAATGTGACACTCGGTTAAGGTCACGACCATGGAGAAGAAACCCTGTTGTCCTTCGCTATGCGCATTTGCCGGTGTGGCATCCATACTCTGTGGTGCGGGGCCCATTTTCTTTGGATTGAATGGATGAACCCCAATCTTTCTGTTCTGTACCGTCGGCCCACCAGTTTTGAGGAGTTTTTCAGCCTGAGAACTGGACATGGCGACAACGTGGCCACAGCCGCGGCTTCCTTTTCGGGAACGATAAATTACAGCTTCTGAAATGGGGGAGTCGTATGTCCGAAATGCATCTTTGAGCCTTTCGTGACTCAGGCCGAATGGGATGTTGTCAACGAAAAGTTTGGTGGGCTTGAAATCGACCTGGAGATATGGATTGCTTGGACCAATATTCCTGTAACTTTCGCATTCCCAACGCACCGGTACCGTGGGATGAGCATCCGCAGTGCTTCTTCCGTTGTTAACGCTACTTTCATCCTTTTGCGGGGCGTCATTCTAAAATTTGGTGTCAGCAATGGCGCGTGAGGTAATTTCCACATTATATTCTGCGTGAGCAGAATTCCCTCCTCCGGCTCTTGAAGAGAGGGTGCCATTTATTGCGCAAAGGCTCACCTGCTAATCGGGCGTTTATATGTGAAACCGGACATCCGGGATCCATTGCCCACGTAATTCAAACGAGAACAAATAAAAAAGAAACCGAAAAAGTACACGTCCGAGCACGCTGTCGCAGTAGCGAGTAGGCTGCCTGTAGACAGACAAGGTGGGTCGGTTGTCCAGAAATGGGGTGCACAGGTGAACCGGAAAGTCGATGGGGTGGTCCCGAGAAGTTGTAGAAGCGTAGAGTAGAAAATGGGCGAAAATAGGAGATGTGCTGTGTGGGCGTGAAGTATGGATGAAGCTCGTAAGGACTCAATGTGAGAGGAAATCTGTTGCTCGGTTGCTCGGTGTTCACTGGCGGCGTACTCACGTTGGAGTACTTTTGTCACTGGCTGCGTTGATGCTCGTGGTTCGGGTGTAAGGAGGCAATGATTATTCATATTTACGTACAAAACAAATAAGCAGTCCAGAGACTGATCGATCGTAAGGTACACAGCTATGGGGGAAAGCGATGAGCGGGGCATCCACCCCTTCCACAACGCATCGCTCACTCATTGGCCAAAGAGCACCTTTCAGAGGAGATGATCACACCCCAGCTACCACTAGGGGTAAGGGAGCACTTGACGAATTGAAAGTTTGAGCAAGCGCCCAGGGTTCAAACCGGTGTTTTGAACGTCCCGCAAGCCAGAATTACTATGTATACATGGCTGGTCCAGGGAGCATTTGTATACGAGGATCTGGGCAGCAGCAGTGCAGAGGCCCGCACTCCGTGACCATGTGCAATTTAAATTGTTTTCGGCCGTGTTGGGTAGGTATAAGGGAGCACTTGACGAATTTAAGGTTTGAACACCTGCCAGACCTTGTATGTCTGTCTCACTGGTACTACGTTCAAATCGACAGTCACGCGGCACGCACCCCCCTGTCAATACCCTGCGAGACTTCACTTTTCAGCTTGTCAAACGGGCTTGCGCCCGCGCCAACGGGCTTGTTCGGGCTTGGGCTTGGATTTGGGTGTGGGACGAAAACTGTGTTCAAATTTTTAAGGGGCTCCACAGTTCAAACCGACATTTATCTTAATGTAAAAAAAACTTTTTTCATCAGTTGCCAATAACCTCTATTCATACCTTTCAACTCCTTTTATCCCCAAACTTCGTCGCTTTTCAACACAGCCTCTTCATTTGCGACTCAGCAGGTGACCTCGGCACCTGAGTTCCTTCTCGATTCTCGACAGATCACAGTCCGCAATGCCTCTGCCGCAGCCGATGATTATCATCAGGCCGAGAGGCCGCACAATCCTCCCAATTCTTCTGACTCTGCTCCACAGCTCGAAATTTTACAGCTTTTGGTTGTTATATTTCCCACCTAGCCCCTTCGAATTTCCATTATGGCTACACTGCTTTTGCTGCGAGCTGTCATATTTCATCGGCCTGGGCTGACGAACGCCTGCGGCGGATAACCATCTGGGAAATCGCAAATTGTAAAGCAGTTACTCTGAACACACTTATTCCGACTGCCTGGTCAATTATATCATACGAGGCCCATATCACTTGCACATCGCGTTTGTTGACGCGTTCCTTCACGCCTACCCACCAGTCGCAATACGTCGCAATGGGCAGCGCCCACAGTGTGGAGTGACATACCAATTATCAAGATGCTATTCGTAGGCAGGCTGGTCATGAGCCTAGAAGATAAGTTCCAAATTCAAATTCAATTATTCCTACTTGCAAAAATAATGGCCGTTCCTCAAAGTCGCCCGCGCCTCCACCACTTTACGTGCAGCCGCAACCGAGTACCCGCCGCCGCTGTAACCCTTCCGGACGAGGATGATATGATTGAAAGGGATTTGGGTCCGTTTTGGGGCGTGGAGCCGCGGGTGCTGAAGGAGGTGCAGAGGGGGAGGGAGGCACATGTAGATTCGTATACCTTTACGTGCCGAAGGAGAAGGAGGCGGAAGAGAAAGAGGAAAGCGCAAACACGGCCTTACAATGCTCAACTTCACCCTCCCCTCCGACCCCGCCGTGCGGCTCGAGCTCGTCGCGGGCGGGTTCCAGATCATCGATATGCTGCGTGAGGTGGAGGAGGAGCTGCCGCCGTTCCGCGCGGTGTTCAGCCCGCATGGTAATCCGAATTTGGTGCCTGATGTAAGTACGTTCCCTTCTCTTTTACCCTGGTGCTGCGTCGTTGTTTCATTCCCCGCCTCACCGCACGCTCGTCAGCGGACGAAGCAGAGGTGGCGCCTCGTTTCTTTCGTGCCGTTGTTATGTGTAGTGCACGAGCATTGACGCGTCGTCCACAGCACGAACTGCGCGACATGGCGCAGGAGGCGGCGAATAAAGGGACTTGTGCATTTCAGTTTCATTCGTCCACGCCCTCGCTCCCTGCATCATCGCTCCAGCACCCATGGCTCTTCCAGCCCTTCACGTCATCGCTCTCGCTCACCACTACGTTGAGGTTCATTTCCCTTCCCCTCTACGAATGGGGACCGGCACCGTCGATGATCGAAACGGCAGCTTTGGCTTTATTTGGTCCCTGCTAAACCCAAAAACTCCATGTTCCAACGATTTCTGTCTTCCACAAGCAAGATATGAACTAGGCATGGCAGCAAAAATTGTTCGCATTACTGGTTTCTATCAGGCCCATCCAAAAATAAAACACTGTTAGTGCAAAAATAAATTAGTTATTCCGCAATTCCCTGCCATTCCTCCTCCTCATCAACAGAATACCCAAACTCGTCCGCCACAATGTCTTCGTCGGTGGATACTGCCTCTGGGATGATTTCAGAAGTATCTTGACCACTGAAAGTAATCAGAAACCAGATCCAGACTATGATCTGGCAACTTACCGGCGTGCAATCTCCCGTTCTCGTGCCTCCAAAACCAACTCCCTACGCACAGCAACAGTGGCCATATTTTTCCACAAAGTCTTCCCAAGCACCCCATCTTTCAGTAAATCGCGGTAGACGTGCAGGTGAGCTTTCAGGTCACGAGAGGACATGTCCTGAATCTTGCGAATATCGAACTCGAGAATGATGGCTGCAAGTCGATCCGCGGCAGACTTCTTCCGGAGAGCCTTTTAGAAGCCGCGCGCGTCCTCTCTCCGCTTTCTCCTGCTGTTTTGCAAGCCATTGCCGCCGAAATTTAGCTCATCGGCCGCTTTTACCATCTTTCCGCACCTCCCGCATCACGTACTTCTCAACAGCCTTGTCGCAGTGCTTCTTAACAAATGCCTCGGTATTGTTCCTTTCGGTGCGTGTTTGGTTCATGAACGAGTGGGCGGTGCTGTTAGGGTGGTAACGCATGTGGACACGGAACGTGCCGAGCATCCCTTCGCTGCAATCGTTGGTGGAGGGAATGTGAAGAATGGCCAGTTGCTCCGGAGTCAGGCTGTCGAAAGTGCCGCCGGGACGAAATTCCGGTGTAAATTGTAACCAGCCTTCCTCGGCACCAGAGAACATTTTTGAAATGACGGGTTCGAGGTTAGGAAGTTCGGAAACGCAGCTGCTGAATAGACTCGACAAGGAATTCATCCCGAAAAGGCTGGGCATCGATAGTGAGTTTGTCGAGCGGTGTCTTTGGGTCCAGCAAGATTTTAGGATCTTCAGCGATGTGAGCGCAGAAGTCGGGGAGTTTTCGATGGAGTGGCGTCAAAGACACAAGATTGATTGGTTTGTCCTTCGTCCCACGCACGGCAGCCATATACGGCCGAGAAACTGAGGCGCCATAGAGCACAAGCGCCACTAGCTCAGTCATAGTCACAGCACAGTTCAGTCCCTTCAAAATGTTTGCCTCAACGTGGTTCTTTTGGCCAGCCTTTGCTTTCCCGTCAATAATTTCGGTGACGAGTTCCTGAATAATGCCATGGAAGCAAACAACCTCGGCCGCGGCATAGGTATAGCACCCGTAGCGGTTGTTGGAGACGTCGGGGAATTTGCCGGGCTCCTCTAGATCAAAGAGTTCGAGCTTCCGCTCACGCAGAAAGATGGTACAGCGGTCCTGGTAACCACGTTCACAGTCCTTGTGTCGTAAGAGTGAACCGATAAGCTGGAGTAGTTTAATGGCGCCGGCAGAGCTAGATTCGACAGCATT
The DNA here is from genome assembly GCA_029378375.1 of Mycena olivaceomarginata. NCBI lineage: Eukaryota > Fungi > Basidiomycota > Agaricomycetes > Agaricales > Mycenaceae > Mycena > Mycena olivaceomarginata. The sequence goes on from JARKIC010000248.1 coordinate 21,203, forward strand.
CTGGACCGCTGCGCTATCCCCAGGATCGTCCGCCCCTAGATTAATGATTGCCGCGTTTGCCTTGTTCGCGAGAAGAACTGGGGAGGGGATATTGTGAGTAGAGTAGATACGTTGGATTGCGCGATACCCGTATCTGACGACGTTTAAATCCTTATGGCAGCAGCATCCGCCAAAGAGGTGCGTGCACTTGTTGCATTGCTGAGCCGGAGTGAGCGGGTTGAACCTCTCCTCCCCAAGTTTGAGTTCAAGGGTCCGCTCAACGAGTTCAGGGTGTGCTTCTGTGAATCTGTGAACAGAGAAATTAGAAAGGTGAAGCAGACGAAAACGATACATACAGAGCTTCTAATTCCGCCTCTGAAAGCTTCCCAACAGTCATCAAATCGTCGTCCGTAATGTCCATCATCGCCAGAAGAATGATCCCAGTCTGGAGATCCGTATCATCCATCGCCTCACGGCCCATGTCACGGATAACAATCTCCTTCTTGTGCGCCGCCGATAAACCAAATTCCTTCTTCCCATCCGCCGCATGGTCTTTACTCTCCCCAATCTTTTTCCGCCAATAATTGTTCTTGTCCATAATCCGCTTCTCTTGAGCTGCCAGCGGACTCCGGCTGTATGTGTCTGCTATGCGTTCGGCTGCCTCGCGTGTTCCTTCAAATTGAGTCTGCCCCGTGTGATCCAGAGCCGGCGCCACTTCCACAAACCGCGTACAATGGCTCCATGCTGATTTGTCGGAATCGTCTGCACCAGGTGCGTATGAAGGGACAAGTAGAGTTATGTGGCGTGATTCAATTGTTATTCCACGGTGCGTGGTACCATCTGAACTTTCGACAAAGCCTACAAACAATCAGAATCTAACAGAGGCTCGAAACACGGCTAGGAAACATACCGGGCGCTTCCAAAATTTCTCGGGCCAATTGTATCTCTCCGTATTTGCCCCCTTCATCAACTCCTCGGGCTACGGTCCGTGCGCACATAAAGCGGTTGCCTTTGATATCGATCCCGAATGCCCCAGCGCAGCTCTTAACAGCGAATTCAATCTTCTCAGCCGCACATCCGGCATGGGTAAGGGTTCGCGCCAGCTCTCGCGCTGTCGCGCTATATTGTCCATCACGCGGCGGTTTCCAGATGCGTAGATCGCTATATGCCTGCCTGGCGGCCTTCAAAGCCCGTTTCGCGCGTTCATCGCGTTTCTGAGCCGCATAGAGTTCGTTCCGCGTAGAGGTCAGAGCAGATTGTTTTTTTGCGATGATGGAGCGAAGCGAGGTAATGGTGGTGTCCCGAGACATGGTGACAGCTTTACCAGCAGTCAGTTGGTGCTCTGCGCGCTGTATTTCCCTTGATTTTCCATCCAGCTGACTCTCCAGAGCGCAAACCGTCTTGTCGACACACTCTACCGCTACCGCGCGCTCGCGTTCCAGCCGCCGAATCCATTTCTGCTTTTTCACTAGTTCATCTTCAAGAGCATCCTCTGACTTTCGTTTCAACGATTTCAAAGACGTGTGGTTGCTGGATAGGGTCCGGAATCGCTCCAGCAGTGCATTATGGTCATCGCGGAGGTCGTCGTAGTCTGTGCGCAGCCGAGATAGGTCCGCTTCTAGACCGGAGTTGATGGCTTCTAAATCCGAGATTCGCGCTTCCTTTCGAGCAGTTGTACGCGGAGGGATGGAGGACGACCTGGGGGCGGATTCGGAACTGGATTCGTATCATCTGGTGTGCCGCTCTCGTTATCGGTGGTGTCAGGATGGTGCCGAGTGGAGGCAGCCTGCCGTGAAGATACCGCACGTCTGGATGGTCGTGCCATGGGGAAGGAGAGTTGAAGAACACGGTGGTAACAGCTTCATACGAGTCTGAAGAGAGCTGAGAAAGATCTGAGGCCTAGCTGGTGGCGGAGGCGCTGAGGGGAAGGGAAAAAAGTCGACGCGTCGTCTGAATATTGATGATGTCACATTGTGACCGTACGCGTTTGACCTCCCATCGCAAAAAGTTTATAGCTTACTCAATTCCTCATGAACCTACACAATTCCGCTGAGAAAATTGCATGAAATTGGACGCCCAATAAAGTTACGCAGCCGAATGTTTTAAAATGTCTTGACATTCAAAGTTATCTGTAACTTTTAGTGAGAACCCTTTACCAACTTACACCGTTGATGTAAATAAAGGATTGGGCTGCGTGGTTATGATATTTAGTCAGTTTAATTTCGAACTGCAAACTCAGATTTTCTTTAAATTGGAGGAGAAGAGTGTTATAACGCTTGCGAGGTTGGACCAGCCAACCAAACATGATCAAATCTGCCGCATTGATCACCGGCAGTGCCGGTCCCCAGCGACAGCCATTCGGCAAATCAAGCAAATAATGGTGGCACTGCCCATGTCAGCCACACAGCGCTCCTTTCCTTTCCCCACATGCTCGCCCGCCACGCTCGCTCCTCGCCCCTTGGACTGAACCCAGGTTCGCGGTCCGGTGGGGTTCAGTTCGGGTTCGAACCCGTTTTTTTTCTCCCACGCGCCGAACTCAAATAAAATTTCCATCAAGAACCGCTTCAATGTCCGTCTCAGCCTTACGCCTAGTAGGAAAACCTCCTACCTGTCGTCCTGCTGCGATCCGATATTACCCCATCTGAAGCCCTTTTAAAAAGTCCGCTATCAGCGCTCCGGCACCACTTGCTGGAACGTGTACTTGGCAATTTGTTTATTGCTCGCTCGGCTTCAGGACTAAGCCTACGTTAGGAGGTATTTTTTTCGTCGTGCCCACTACAAGCATAAGATCTCAATAATTCTCAACCTTCACAGTGTATTAATTTGCGCCAAATGGAAGGGGATGCGAGGCCGCGAAGCGGCCGAGCAGCCGCTTGTTATGCATTAAAAGTTCTTTAAGGATTACCTCGGTGTTTCTTTGTATCTTTTTGCGCCCTTCCCCATCTAGCCTATCTCTTTCCTTCTGGCTCTTTTCCAGTCCTCTTTTTTGGCCGTCAAATGTGCTCTGCACATTTTAATTTCACAGCTATGGTGCGCGTCACTTAATCACCACTTCCTTTGTACTAGGCGCGAGCATTTCGAGTAAAGATAGGGACTATTTTCGATCAGCTCCCTCAGGCTGAAACATGAACGAAACACGCACCGAGGGGTCCGCAAAAAGGTTCAAGCACAACGGATAAATGAGGTCTGATCCTTCATTCCATTAAAGGGTGCACCTTCTTGGTTCATTACCTTTTCCCCAGTTGGATCATGCATTGCCTTCTGATTTGATTGTTTTAGTCCGCGCCGGTTCGAACACGGCGGCTGTCCCTTTTTTTTTGCAACACCCATTTCCCTTCCGAAATTCCGGTCTTTGCTTAATGCAAGCAGAAAAAATTCTCCTCTGTTGCACCATCCTTCCCTTTCTTTTCTGACCACTTTTGAAGCACACCCAAATTCCTGGACTAGTTTCTTCAAATTGTACCTGTCAGATGTAGTCCCATCATTATGCATGTTTTTGGGCTCTGCAGTGCACATGGGAGAATTTGAATACTGAGCTCCTTCCTTATTTATGTGACTTTGTACCAGAGTAATGAGTAACAGGGTGCATAGGAATAGGCAAAAAGAAATAGCGTACGGATCAATCCTACAACACTGACGGCACTTTGGGACGGTGTAGACTGTAGTGGGCTCTGCCGTACATTTGTTATTCCGCGAGAGGCACCGCCACCAAATCAGGTGGTACATAAAGTCACATGAAATCATATACAAGCAAGACCAAACCGTCCGCCACGTGTTTCGTTTCCCGAATCTACACCGTTGAGCTCGTACCTGGAAAATCCTCTTCCCCTTTTGTTCCCCTTTATCTTGCCTTCATCCGGCATTCCGGGTCTCTGTAGAAGTAATAGTTGGACTAGTGAGCAAATGCGATGAGCGCCAAAAAGAGCGGCAGCAAAGCGAAGGGCGCGCCTACCGATATCTTTCACACCCGTGATGTTGTCCTTGGCAAGCTACGCGGCTTCCCTCCGTGGCCTGGTATAGTGAGTTGCGGGGCTTTCTTTTTCTTTTGCTTTTTTCAAACCCTCGATCGGCCACGGACCCCCACCCAAACGTCCCGGCTCACAGTGGGTGTCTTTGGATGTCCATTTCCATATCGTTACGAAGCCTTCAGTTTACATCCTCATCCTCCTTGACCGTCATCCCTCCTCTTCAGCATTCGCTTCCTCTTCCTCCCATCCTCTGTCCCCGCGCAAATACTGACAGTTGCCTGCTTGCCGAATTTAGATCGTCGACCCAGACAGCATCCCAAAGGCCGTCGCGAAGGACCGTCCCAGAAACAAGAGTAGCAATGTGTACGCAGTTAGATTCATCCCCGCGGGGGATTAGTGAGTTGCTTTGTTTTCCACATGTTATCCTCCGTCTTCTCTTTCGTCCTGCCTAGTCTTTTATTCCACGCCCCATCTTACGCGTCATATCTCGTCCCTCTTCTTGCCTCCATACTACCTCCCTTCCCTCTCCGGCGCCCGAATCTTCGCCCCTCCTTACCCTCCGTTCGTTTTCCATTTTCTTGGCCGCCTGTATCCGCATCCCTGCCGGGCCACTCTCCCTCCTCCTTCTTCTCGTACTTATCGCCATCGCTCTTATCGCGTTTTCCTTGCTGACCTGCTCCCGCCACAGCGCCTGGCTCTCCACCAAAAAACTCACGCGCCTCACGCCCGCGGCGATCACTGCCTATGTCACGGACCAGAGCAAGAAGCCGGGAAGCTGATAGAGGGGTATCGGAAGGTGTGTTCTGCGTTTTTAAAAAAAATCCTGATTCATGCGTTCTTTGGGATGCAAGAGAAGGGGTGGGGCTTATGATTTTGAATCTTCGTTTCAATGCCACCCTCCCATCTACGTATCGGGAGACCATCATGCCAAGCTGAGCTCGGCTGTGGCTGTCGGTGCAGGCAGTAGCCCAGCACACCATTTCTGCTGTCCTTCTTTCACCTTGTCCTTCTTCCTCTTCTACTATTCAGGCCCTCGATCCGGTTGCATGGGAGAAGGAACACGCGGTGGACCCGCCCGCGACGAAGCGCAAGAGCAAGAGCAAGATAAAGAAGTTCGAGGATGGAGAGGAGGAGGATTTGGCTGCTCATGGTGCTTGATTCACCTTCCCGTACCGTCTTTCTGTCGCTACTATGGTTCCCCTCCCGCCTCTCGGAGCCCCGCGTTTCTGCCTTCGCTACCCCTCCTCCCGCTATGCCTCTCCGTCATCGTTATTTTTATCTTTCACCCTCTTCGTCCCTCCGCTCCTACCTCCGCTGACCCCGTTCCCTTGCAGATGAGGATGAGAAGGCCGGCGAGAAGCGGAAACGGGCCAGCTTCAAAAGCAGGGTCACGTCCAAGGCCGCCAAAACGCCCGCAAAGAACGGCAAGAAGGGCGGCAAGCCGAAGAGCCTTGTGGCGGTGAAGACCGAGGACGAGAAGGCGGAGGAGGCGGAGGGCGATGGAGAGCAAGGCGCGGAGGAGGGGGAGGCGCGCGCGAGCAAGAAGCCGAAGGTCGCTGATGCATGTGAGTGTTCAAACTCTTCCCGTGCAGTATATTTCCGACGTGTCGTAGCTGCACTCGAGTCCGACCCAGAACCACTGAAGGCGGGCGAGTCAGCGGGAATCGAGTCAAATAGGTCTGGCTCGCAATATCCGACGCCTTCTGATGTCCCGGCCCTGGAACCATCCCAGCCCCCGGCGCCCATCCTCAGAAACGGAAAAGATTCATCTATCGTCGCTCTGACCCAAGAATATTGGAACACACTTCAGGCCATGGTGAATGGGGCAGCGCGGGGTATATCCATCGAGAGACAGCTTCGGGCGCTCGGGACCACCCTGGACCACGACAAATGGACGACGTCAGGTAACTCATGTGTCCTCTGATGCAATGCGATCATAATGGTCAATGCCCGTACAGATTTGGACCTCTCTGAGCAAATCAGGCAGTTGGAGCTGAAAGTCGAGCAAGAGCTCATCAAATTGAAGATGGCCGAGGCCATCCTCAAAGACGTGCTGAGAGAGTGTGAAACACCGGTGGTCGTCCCGGAGCTGCTGGAGTTGGTCCGGCTGTGGGACGAATGTGACAGCGCGTCGTCCAGCGACTGAATATGGTTTTGTGGTTCAATACAGTACATACAGTGGTGGCAAAAAATAATTCAAGCGGACCTTTGAGCTGATTAGCCATTCTTTAATGAAATGCCTCCATTTCATTTGTATCCCTTTGGTTTTAACTCCATTCATGCCTATCTCCATGCACCATCCTCCACTGTCCTCCTCTGGGTCACCAACTTTCCCCCCATTTGCTCTGTGGCCTCCTTCCTAAGATTCCCCACCCAGCGGCACCTGCAGGCACTGCCCAAATTTACATTGTACAATGCCGAGTCTGCGTCTACCGTCGGCACTGTGGTTGGACTGTGCACGCAGGCGCCGCAGTATGGACCACGGTGGGGGACCTAGGCGGAAGAGCACACTGCCCATTATGTGCAAGACCGAAAATATTCTGCCTAAGTAGCGACGTAGAGAATGCGCGTCCCCACTGCGCAAGCGGTTGCAGTCTGTCGCAGTCCTCGCAGCAAGTGCTGCTGCCGAGGTTCTTCCGCTTATAAATTGGTCCGTGAACCACAGAAGACAAGCCTCCCATGGCTATTACGCTTTATTGTGGCACCACTTGTGGATGGTGAAGACCCAGAAGCACAGAGAGGCTCTGATGTCTATAATGCTTTCCACCCACTTGTTGGCCATTGAAAAGCTACGCCATTTCGATCATGCACACGGACCTGTACCTCGTGAAGCGCGTCTCTGTCGCTTTTGTCTGAACACTGTAGAAACTCCAGAACAGGCCTTATTGGAATGCAATGCATCGCCTGCAGTCCTCGATTGCGCAGCACTTTCATGGAGAAACTTCTACAAACAGCTCCGACTTTGCAACAGAAAATGGTAGAGCTGAATAGTACTTCATTCCTCAAGGCTATCATCTATCAGTGCAGCGCCATTGTACTTGTAGCCAAATTTGTGCATGACATTCTCGAGGTATTCTATTCTGTTCCTGTTTATGGCCCACGCTCTGAAAGGGAAGATCTTGTCGTGTGAAGAGGTATTGTTCCGGTGAAGTGGTACTTTTACTAATCGCTTTCAGACATTGACTGGGTTCTACCGCGGGGCACAGGTGGCGGAAAGCTACTTGTAGTATCTGTGAACTCGGCTTGGAAGGTGTTTGAAGGCCCAGGGGCGAAGGAGTGCGTAAAAAAGTAACTTATGCAAAGTAACTTTAACTTTACTTGCGCCTTCGGCTTACGTGCCGTACGTTAACTTAAGTTTTCCCGCGCGTGGTGAATCTAACTTATTTCAAACTCCGCTTACACGGCTCTTGCGCTTCGCAAACGTATGACTTTCCCCCACTGAACTCAAGCCCCTACAGATTTATCGCAGTAGTGGAGGTCCTGGAAGTCTACATCTGACCTGTAAACCACAAAATCTGAATCATGTAGGTGTGCTTCTGAATTTTCTCGCTCTAAGTGCCGCCGGCCAGTAGAAATCTGGTAATGCATCGGGAGTGCCATTGAAAGTGCATCAAGTTGTCCCGGAGAAGACTCATCACTCTCCCCTCCACTGCCGTAATATTATAATTGAGGGTGGGTCCCTCCCCGCGACCTCCACCGCCACTGTGACCCTGATTGTAGCTGTCTCCGCCACGGCCTCCTGCGCCTCCTGTACAAAGTAGATGATTATCTTTGCCAACCCAAACGTTGTTCGCACCAGAGATATGTTGGGTAACGCTGAGAGATCCGACACTCGCCTCGGGTGGTATGCGTGTGGTTAATGCCGTTCTTTGGGGGCTAAGAAGCCTTAGAATTGAAGTTATTCCTGTAGAACGGTATCATGTGAGTGGGTAGCGAGGTTGCCACAGCAGACGGGGACCGACGAGCTAGAGAACGGGCTGTTTCTGCGGGAGAGGTGATGGAGGTAGAAGACAAAGGGTGAGGCGTCGTGAAGTAATGCAACCTTGTGACATACCAAAAATATGCCGAAGCATCGGAGCCTGAAGTCGCCCGTGATTGAATGTTCTAAATCTAAGTTCTCAGCAAGGGGTGTCAGATCGTGGGATCGGACACACTCATCAGCTCGCGTGGCGGCTGTGTTGATTTGATGTTGATCAATGCTGTTGCCCGCTGAAAGCGCGGAGTGCTCGCGAAGAAGTCGTAAGCAAGATTACGCGAGAACATCACCCTCTTTATCTTCTCTGTCTTTATAAAATTATCCGTGTCTGAAGCTTTTTAATGTCCGCTTTTGAGAGATCAGGCCCGAGGCTTTGGAAGCGCCTTTAGAAGCGCTCAACAAATGGCGCTTCCTCAGGGCTTTTGCCCCATGATCAAATTTAAGTGCACGCGCGCCCATAAAAATGTATACAATGCCAAAGCTAAACTACGTTTTTCTCACCGTTAAAGTTTCCCGTTCACGGCAGCTGCTCGCCGTCAATAACCTCTGACAGTCACACCAGAAACTCCGAATTTTCCATTGGCTGACAACGTTGCCGAAATTCTGGATTTCAACGGCATATAAAACTGGACTGAAAATGTGTTTGATAATGATAGCTCTAGCTGGGTTGAATCAGTCACCGAAACCTGTACTTTAGGTTGCACTTTCGTCGTTGCTGAATGTAGCAATTTCCGCCACATTTTTCTTCCCTCCGAAACTGATGCCAAAAGTTGTCATTTCGGCAGCAAAATCAGCTATGGCCGAAAGCACATTTGAAAACAATAGGTTCAGCTGTACATTCGGACCAGTTCAAAGCCAAGCCGAATCCTATTGTTTCAGTAGCCAAAAGTGTAGCCGAAAATATTGTTTTCAGCCGAGAGCTGCCGAAACAATAAGACTCAGCTGCACCTTCGGCAATGCCCGAAGGGCAACTGAAACTATTGTTTCAGCTACACCTTCAACCGAGCCAAAACTACGAATTCCAGCTTAACTGAAACAGTTCCCGAAATGACTACTTTCAGCTGCACTTTCGAACCAAAAGAAAATTCAGTCGAAACCACTTCATTCAGCAGCCCTTACAGCTAATCACGGAACCGAAGGCGCGAACAGAAAATTTCCTGATTTGGATGGATTTTGAATTCATCGACCGATTCCCCCATAACTCCCTCAGATCTGATTCAATTACCTTGGAACCTATCCCATTAATTCGGGATAATCTGTCCGCGATTAACGGTCAAGAGAAAATGGCAAAAATATGTTTTCCTTTCTCATGTGGCACCGGGGACCTTGTTTCCCTTCAGCACTTCATAGCAGGATGAGCGGTCACCCAAACATGCTGAATTTTTTGGAGGGAGAAAGTAGACGTATTATGAAGTTTATAGAGCCAGAATTACGGATTTTTCCTTCGTTGAGTCGCAATCCCACTGCAAGTGATCTTTTGATCAAAATATAGTTGAACTCATAACTTCTTGAATTCTCAACCAAATATGAACTTGAAACTGCACAGTATATCGGCTTCGACGTCCTATCCAAGCTATCTGCTCAAGAAAACTTTCGATTAGAGCGCGTCACGTCGCGTCGCATGCGGATCTGCAGTTGCAATCACGTGCAAGCACAGAAGGATGATAGCGATAACGGTCCCGATGAAGGTGAGACCGCGAATAGATTCGCTGCGTGACAAGAGGCATGGGGGGGCGAGGGCCACGAGGAAAGCGAGCCCCGCCACCGTGGCCGAATAGCAGAGGCAGATGAAGAGGAAGTAAGCCCAGTATGCCTCATCCAACTGGCTGTGGGTTTCAAAGTAGGACTTGAAGTGCCGGGCTGTGATGGCGAAATATATGTAACCAGGAAATAGGTGCAGATAAGGAATGATGAATGGGAGGAAAGAAGGGGCCGAGGATTTCATTCCATGTCGAGTATGCTCTTGTTGGTAACAGGTTTTTTTTTCGCAGATTCGGAGGACCCGGGGCCATCTCGACCCGCTCGTCGTGCAGATCGTTCCCTGTGATTGCACAGGACCTCCTCAATTCGGATTCGGAGACTGCCCCGAACGAGAAGAAGTGCAAGCGCAAATCTGGGATGAAATCGAAGAAGAATCGCGATAATTCAGACTCTGAAGATCAAGACTTCACATCTGGTGCCTCGGGCGACGACAGCTGAATATGTAGCAGAGGTAAAAGATATCAACCAGAACATCAAGGCGATGTTCGAAAAACAGGCGGAGGATGCTCGGGTTCGTGATCCATGTCATTCTGGTACGACGTGTGTGACACATTCTCCCTCCTCAGGTGCCGTGGGACCAAGAACATTTCGAGGACCTGGTCGCTAAGTGGGTTGCCGCTTGTGACCAGCCCTTCACTGCGGTTATCACGGACGAGTTTCGTGAGATGCTTGAATACACTCATCACCATTCTCCGAAGCCACTCAATATCCCGAGTGACGAGTCAGTTAAGAAGAGAATTACCAGGATGAGTCAAGAGATGGTCGATGGTTTGAAGCAAATTTTCAAAGTGAGTTTTCCGAAGGACTTGTGATCTCTGGGTGTTCATTATGATGAGGAGAATGCCTCGAATTTCGTCTTGTCATTAGACGCCTAGACGCCTAGACGTCCAGCAATCGCTACGTATTCATGGCCATCGAGGTCCATTACATTAGAAAAGATGGACAATCAGGTTCATCACACATTTTCAAAGATTCCAGGAGTGTTAACACTGGCCATTACGACAGAGGAGTCCCTGATCGACTTCCGTGAGCTCATCGGTCAGCACTCGGGTGAAAACATGGCCGCCGCGATTTGGGAGACGGTGGAGATGTCTGGGTTGCTCGGCAGAGTGAGTCTTCTGCATGTACTGATAAAAATATTTGTTGAACGACCGGGCATTTGAAAGACGATGCAAGGAAAAAGGTTTGAGGTTCTCAATCACCGACGCCCGGATGCGATATATGCCGCACACTATTCACCTATCCGCCCTGAAGGTATTTTAATTTACTACGGAACAGTATTGACACTGAGAACTTTTCACAGCTACTTGAGGCCATCGGAGTTCTGACCAAGGAGGAGAAGGTGGCGGTCAAATCGAACTCACGGGGGGCTGTGTATCAGGAGGCAGCAACTGAGTCGTTGCGCCGAGCTGCGGATGACGACGCTGGCGAGACCGACGATGGTGCTGACTTCGACAAGGAGAGCCCTGAAAGTGTCATTGGTCGCGCCGTGTTCAAGGTGAGAACGAGTAACAGAAAAGTCACCAGGGCCAGGAATGAGGCCTCGGCTTCGTCGGGGCCGTGATAGGTTTTATAAAATAGTTTATGCTACACTCGCATGAGCTTAGCAACCTAGGTTTCTGCTCACTAGTGGATAGTTGAGATTAGCATGACCGGCCTTCACTCTGGAAAAAGTGATATTTCATGGCTTCCGAAAACGTGTCTGAAATTATTAGTATCAGTAAGAGAATCGGGGCACTTGAAACCAATAGTTCCAGGAGCAGTTTATTGTGAACAGAAACAATCAGTTTCGGAAGCGTTTCTGATACTACTGTTTTCAGGCTGCCTGAAACCCACGGGCCGGAGTGGGCCGGGCGGGCCGATGAATATCGGCGCAATAGCTTCGGAAACGCGCCCGAAACTTAGTGTTTTTGGCCCCCTGAAAGTGCTCCTGAAACTAATAGTTTCACTACTCGTTCTGTCACCATTACATCACATCCATTTCAACTTCAAGTTTGTCAACGTACCTGGACGTGGGTAAAATACGAATGCGCCCAAAAGACTTCCAAGTTCGAGAAATATGTCTTCAATTCAAGGTCCAACAAGAAAGAATGCTCAGATATCGATACAGATTTTCCACTACGAACTATATCTCACATTGCAAAGATATATCCTTGCTAGACTAGAGACCGCCAGGGGACTCGGCGGCAGGAAAGAGCTATATCAAAAATTGAATTTGATCGTCAGCATACAGGATACAGAATAAGTGACGGTCACGAGAAGACGCACACGGAGGTGATTGACGTAGGTCGTGATTGGTGTGGACGGAATGGATGACGCGCGCTGGCGCGCAGGTGGCTCGGTGTCCGTTGTGCTATGGTCCGTGCCTGTGCAGTACCAGTTTGAGTCCATCGTGGACGGGAAGGTGACAGTATGCGGTGGTGCAGAAGAGGGAATTTCAACCACGAGTGCGCGGCGCGACACCGGCTCCGCCCGCCCATCGAAAGAGTATTGGGACGAGTCGAGGCCGTCTTCGTCGGAGGACTTGGAGGACTCAGCTTTAAGGCAGAGTTAGAATTGTTGTGTTGTTGTTTCTCTCAGACAAAATAATTCAAAGTACCTTTCGCGCCGCTAACGAGGACCCCACCCCCAATGACGCGCCACAAAATCGGGAAGTATCCCTTGCGCATGTTTTCCTCCTTGAACAGCGGCTTGGGCCGGAGCTCGAGCTGCAGTTTTACCGGTTCTGGGGGCGGCGATGAAGGCTCATTGTTTATCTTGTCTGGATTAGCGTGGATACTGCAGAAAAAAAGTTAGTACGTCAAACGTCAAACGAGGATACACTGCAGCACGCACAATCTGCAATCGTTTCCATTGCGGCAGAAATTGCCAGCCTTGATGTATCTGCACGGCTTGGCTGCAAAGAATAAAAATAAAATGAAACAAAATTTATGAGAACTGTGCGAAGATAAAAGAAAGTACCCACTCCGGTAGTGCGCGACCCTATGGCGTTCGCGATCGGCCGACCGGAACGACGGTTGGTCGGGAGGAAACCCAGCGGACGCGTAAAAACCCGCCGACAGCGGCGTCTCGGGGCTGAAGATCTCGTACAGCGGCGTCATCCCGGGCGCCACGCTCTGCGGGCGCGGTGAGTCGCGCTGAAAAGGGTCGCCGTACACGGCGTACGGGTACGGGACCCCAGTGGCTTGCGCATCGACGCTGAAGTAGGAGTAGTGCGGGCTACGGACATCGTAGGTCACGAGCGGGGCGCCGTCGTCTGATACGGAGATGATGGACGACCGGACGGCTGTCGCAGAGTCCATGTAGGCGGGAGAAGCGGCGGGAGGGATGGTTGGGTGGGGCGGGAGCAGATGAGGCGGCGGAACGAATTCGACCCACGGCGCAGGGATCCCGTGGTTGAAGTGGCTTGGGATGTAGACGGCAGTCGATCCTCCTCTGTCGGCAAGGGGATACGGACTCACCCCGAATGCTGCTGAAACGTTAGCAAATTATTGTGCGCGCTGCGAGTAGCCCACCGCGATCAGACAGTGAACTCATTTTCTGGTATTCTGTAATTATAAATAATCAGATTTATAACAATCTATTCGTATCCAATCAGTGGTATTGACCTTTCAGCCCCGAATAGTTGTCCGAACCAGCGCTCGCTTCACCATGCCAATACTGGCACCAGATTCCGTTTGTGCAGTTTCCTTGGAGGTAGTACCGACACTGCTTTGGGGGAGGTAACCACACAGGCGCATCACTGTAGACGTGCGCAAAATCGCAGGCCTCCTGCTTCTTGTGTGGGCAGTGCCCCACCTGGAAGTACCGACATGGCTTCGCTGCAATCAAATGTGAGACCTCAGCGGCGCGGCAATGCTCTCACTTACTGTGTCGCTTCTTCTGGGACGCTTTTTGGGAGCTTGGGGATGCTGGCTGGGTCATGGTCAGAGGAAGAGAGCAGCCCGTACAATAACGAGGGGTTGAGAGGTAGAAATCGCCAACAAGACGGAGTAAAAAAAGAAGATCAGGGCAATCAACTTTGGGGTTATGTACAAACAACTTGAACAGGGTCGAGACAAAGGATCCAAAACAGCTAGTCTCGGCGGGCACAGCCCCTCATGACATCCCACTTTGGGAACCCTGTCATGAGGGTCTGGGCATAAGCGTGGCCCAGTAACCGTACCCTTCCCTTATCAATATATGATCCCATTTTCCCACACTTTACGGCTCTGCCCTGCTCTGGTTTGGGGGTTTTCTCATATCCATTCAGGAACTATTTTTTGGATTTTCAGGGTGCTAGTGGGTTTCCTGGAGAGTCAAGTACTGTGCTAGCAGGGACCTGGGCAAGATTGGGCAGGGACGGGGTTCGCCGATGCTCTGTATCAAGAGATAGGGGCCAGCCACCTCTGCGGCCCGAGTTTTGGTTCATTGTGGGCCAAATGGGGTATGAGCGATTTATACAGTGAGGAGACACAGTCTAGAAGGTTTTCTGGGCGAATCTGTTGTGTGTGGCAAGAGAACAAGGTCATTGGGGGAAGAATTATATTTATCACCTCTTCTCCGCCTCCCACCCTCAGGGCTTTTAGCGATGACCAACTGCCCATTGCGGCATGTGTCAACAAATTTGCATTAGGGACGATCTTGTGGTTCTGGAAGAGTGCTCACTGTACATTTATGTTTCTCCAAACATTTGAGATTTTTGAGATCTCAATAGTAACCGAGGCCAAGGTGATCGGCCCGATCACCGCCTGCTACTGCTGGTGCCAGACATGGGAACATCAGAAGGTCATCTGCCCTACATACCAACAAATCCCAACCATTTCATACAGAAAGCACTGACAAAAGGACACCTGACAATCCCTCTGGAGGCTAGGGTCTGCTGTCTGAACAAAAATTGAGGAAATTTCCTGACCCAAAAATCCTAAAAGTGACAGCCGGTCGAAAGCACGATTGCCGCAGTCTCAGAAAGCATGGGAAAATAAAAAGTGTCCAGGATCTCCGGAATTTTGGGCTTAGCCTCCAAAGGAATTGTCAGGGGGATGTCAAACTAAGGGAGCAGGCGTACAATTTTTAGATATCCTTTATTACGCCAGTGTTCCAATGGATGTTTCTTTTCAGCTAATGTTCCACTATGGAAAACACAGTGGGGTTAGTGGAGTTTCCACTGTGGGTTCCATACTGGAATGTTTGAACCCACCCACGTTCATGGAACCCACCATGGAAGACCCAGGAACACACACTGCATGTTTTCCTCATTAGCCTTCCTGACAGCAGCAATGGCATTCACATAGGATATTAATCTGATGGATCTGCTACCTCATGTCCCTGGATTATACTTGGCACCACATAGGCCCTTGCGGCCTAGTCTAGAAGATGACATAACCAAAAGATATGTAATATCCTCTGCAGGCAATGAGATCTGGTAAGAATGGTTTGGCCACCACTAACAAGGCCTCCATCAGAGAGAAGGACATAGGCAATGAAGCATTGACGGAGAGAACTCAGAAAGGAGTATGAGTTGACGTGGCGCCGCGTCGGCTAGGGTACGTAATTGGTCGCCCAGTAAACTTGATGCCATCACCTGCCAATCATTTCCACGTGCCAAGCCGTTCTGTAAGCGCAACCGGTGGAGAAATAGATATCTGGGTATAACATCTCCGCCGATGCTAACAAACCATTTCGCTGATTATTATGTGATTGCATGCGCTATGCTGGCAACCCCGCCATTCCAAAGGTGCCCCGGTTCTGTGAATGGGAAGGCGCCCTGGTTCTGTGAATGTGTGAGAAGGCACCCCGCTCCTGTGAATGGGAAGGTGCCCCGCTTCTGTGAATGTGTGAGAAGGCACCCCGGTTCTGTGAATGGGAAGGCGCCCCAGTTCTGTGAATGCATGAGAAGGCACCCTCCTTCTGTGAATGCATGACCCCACTTCTGTGAATGCACAGGGAAGGCACCCTGCTTCTGTGAGGGATGTTCACTCTATTCTTGGTAAACCTATCTTGCAACGGTGTCACGGATTCAGAAAGCACCCACCCTCTTTTTCGAAGAACAAAGTGGGGTGCTTTCCTATGCATTCAGTTTCAACTTTCAGAAGTCTCGGCAACGATGTTTGTGGCCGCCGTAAAGAATTAGAATAAATAGAGAGCTTGTGATCGGCCATCAGCATCAATTTGATGGCTGGAAAATTTTCCTGGAAATGGACGTGGAGGTCGCTGTTACCCGCCAAATTGTCTGTAGATGTTACAACGGCACCGCCTGCTCAAATTTCCGTCCAAACACTGTTTGAAGAGGAGAATTGGATGAACTTGAATTTTTGCTAGCATTTTCGAGTGTTTTCTGGGATTGTGGCCTTCGGTTGTTATAGGCTACTGCGATGGCACCTTCTGCCTTGAATACTGTACTATTACAATCAATTCGTCAAGGCGTGACTCAAAACTCCATTTCGTCAATGCGTTAATACGCTGACGGCGCGTCTGAGAGCGGGAGCCGATACAGCAAATACCAGGCTGCCATCTCCGAGGACCATGAGACTGTGTGTGTGCGAGTGGGTACATCCATTCTCAGCGCTCGACTGGCTGGAAACAGCGCAAAGAACCGAATAGAATGGATCGAAGGCGGGAGATGCGATAGCTGAGGGGACAAGGGGGACGCGAGGGTAATCGGGAGAGCTGTGGACGACGAGGGGCGAGACGTGGGCGAAAACCGGCACAAACATGAGCAACGACAAAGACTCAAGTTGGCGGCATACGAAACGGGGGCGGTAAACATATATTCTGTTTTTAAAAAGGGAATACATGTGTTGTATATAAAGTAAAGAAGTAATGTAAACAAAGATGGAAGAGTATCAGGGAAGCAGAACAATAATACCAAAAGTAATGCATCCGAAACATATTTATTGTACAATTAGTTGAATCTGTTGCCAGGATCATAGCTCGGGCATGCAAAATGTCAAAGGTACGATGGAAACGCGTGAACACACCGAATGATTCGATGCAGGGAGAATGTCGCGTGGAAATAGCTTGTCGAGGAATAATTAGAACACATCGGTTGCAATTAGGAAGTAGATGGGCATGATTGACAGATTCGGCGATCAACGAGCGGCGCTGCTCGTCAGCGTCAAGGAGCCTTGGGCTGCGTGACGGGCCCAAAAAATTCGTCAAGCTCCATATCCCTTCCGGAGCCCATAAGACCTTTAACTAAGTACTTTGGAATTGAAGATGAAATCCGTATATTTATAGTAGCGCTCAGGCCGCTTACAGCCTATGTGGCTACTTTGTGATCCTATCCTACAGTGTATGTATGTCGGTAGTGTAGTAAATTTCCCCGCACCCCTCCCGAAGCCGAGGATAATAAGTACAAAAGTGCCTATACAAAGCAGGTCCTCTAACGTATGCATGTCGGTAGTGCATTGCCCCGCGTCTCCGCCCCCAATAACAGAGACCGGGGACAATTGCAAAAGTGGATTGCAAGTCGCAACCTGGCAAGGTGTGACATCTGTTTGGGTTCTGGGGGATCAAGGCCACAACCTGGCAAGTTGCGACCTCTGTTTGGGTTCTGGGGAATCAGGGTCGCAACCTAGCAAG
This sequence comes from Mycena olivaceomarginata, assembly GCA_029378375.1. Classification (NCBI taxonomy): domain Eukaryota; kingdom Fungi; phylum Basidiomycota; class Agaricomycetes; order Agaricales; family Mycenaceae; genus Mycena; species Mycena olivaceomarginata. The sequence continues at coordinate 38,450 of JARKIC010000248.1, forward strand.
TTGCGACTTCAGTTTGGGCTCTGGGGGATAAAAGTCGCAACCTGGCAAATTGCGACCTCAGTTTGGGCTCTGGGGGATCAAGGTCGCAACCTGGCAAGTTGCGACCTCTATTTGGGCTCTGGGGGATAAAAGTTGCGACCTGGCAAGCTGTGACCTCTGGTTGCCTTTTTTTGGCAGCATTACCGCCATAGCCGCACAGCGGCTGTGGCGCCGCCGGAAAATGACGTCAAAATGATGCCCATCATATTTGGTAAGTGGGCGCACGAAGACCATTGCCGAAGCCGGCCTAGTCCGTTGGTGAGGTCATCCGCCCGATAAGGAATAAATGTCCCTTGTACGCTCTGTGCCGTTTTCGCACATGCATGCGCCGAGTCTCACCGGAAGCTGTAATCCAAGACCCCGCGTCGGTTGCCAAAAAAGAAACTCCAATAGGCGCGATACTCAATATGATACTGAATATTATGTAATATTCCACGTGACCTCAACGTGATCGAGTTCAAGTGGGAAGAAAGTGACAATTGTCCGCCAATCGCTTTCGGCCATTGGCCCATTCCACGAAGGACACGAGAAGCTTGCTGCTCAAGCACTCAAGATGGGTGATATCGGATTTCCTCTTTATGCTTGGGACAAGTGGACTGCTTACCTTCTCAAGATTGTCGTTGTCCCAGACTCTAGAACGGCGTGTGCAGTAGGCCATCTGTACCTCGACTTTCTCGCAGAGATCGGACGTGAGTTAATCTTAATTCAGTTTTATTTGTTGACTAAATCCCTGGGACTGGAACAGTCTCCAGGTCTGGTTTCCGAGATAGCTGATCAAGAGGCAGGCAACGGAAGATTCCGAGATATCGACCTCTTTTGACAGCTCAGATCGGAGTGCGGTCCGATGTCGCTTAGGTTTGAGCAACGATTTGACCAAATTCTAGCTGGGCAACGTGAAAATGAGTCAATCGTAAAATTGAAAAGGGAGACCCCCAATTATTATATGCTCCCAGACGACCTAGAGCATTTCCACAATATTTTGCGAACTACGAAGTACAGTTCAAGTTTAATCAAGAATTATCGGTTCGGACCGACATGCGAATTTGATCATGTCAGCAAAGGCACGTCATCACTGAACTCATTTTTTTTCGCAGCGGACATCGGTCCGCAGGCGGTCGGTCCGACAACCGTAGGGGTGGGGGTGGGGTCCTGGACTTCGGAGGTTGATATCCCGGCAATCTCCGTTGCCTGCCTCTTGTAGCTGATCTACTGATTTCTCCAGATCACGCCACTGCCACTGATGTTTGATCCGTTGCTCGCCGCTTGTCGACGTCGGTAATACCCGGTAGTCCCCTCCTGGTGGCTCGAATACCGAGTTCTTTAAATTATTGATCTCCCCTCATCGCGCCACTGCCACCGGATATTTCCGGGAGGCGTCCCCTTGAGTGCCTATCCGTTCCGCTGCCCCGCCTTTCCGCCCAATTCTCCTGCTCACCGCCCTTTCCACTCCGTTTCCTGGCTCAGGCTATGGTCGGCATCCGCTCTGTCCCTCTGTCCGTTGAACGCCTGCGTTCCGAACGGTTATCCCGTTTTGTAAGCATTCGGTGTACGTATTAACTCAAGGACTGATCGTTCCATCGCGTCTCCAAAACTTTATTTCCGGCACGTACCGTGGCCCACTCTCCGAGATCCTGAATCGAAATTTCGCCCTTGGGATCTGCGTCTCTCACGGTGAGCTCTTGCAATGACCCCTGTTCTTCTTGTATATGCAGATCTACCCGTACTCTCGTAACAACGACAATCTACATTCTCGGCTGTGTGAAGTAACACTCTCCGTGGTCTTCCGCATTCATACGTAGGGGCTAACAACCGGTGTTCCGCCTTCTAGGCTCAAACTTATGCGTTGTGACTGTCGAGACTCACTGCCCTGGACGCAGTTGTCCGCCCACATCTTCCAGGCTCTTCCTCGAAACCCAACACAAATAGTATTAATATGTGATGCAATTTGACTAGTTTGCTGGTTCCCTTGCACTCGACCGCAGAGGTGCATTTAAAAGGCTGGCATTTTGAAAAGCATGACCTGACTCCCATTCATCGACAACTGTGCGACGACATGTCCATCATCCAGGTCCTCGTCGCCAACACATTCAGCATCCCCCCACGGACGGCCACCACGCGCGAGCCCCTGCGCGTGTTATGTGCGGATGGCTCCACCGTCGTGCTGCCATCCACTTATTGCATGCCGCTGCTATGGGTCGCCAAGTTGCTTTGGAGCCTGCTCGAGACGAGATCGTGCTCACTGCGGAGGAACACCCGGCAGAATGGAACGAGGACAAATATGTGATCTTGCATGTTGCGAGACAGTGTGCGGGGTTGATTGACACTAAGGGCGGAGCTTGCGGGAAATCATGTGCCAGCAATGCAGCTGGAGCAGCGCATAAGGGTGCTCGAGGAACGCGCTGGTTCTCAGGAGCTCATCATGCCGAATAGCGGCGCGATGGAATACTGCCACCCGCTGCAGCATCTGCTCTCTGTGGAGGAGGCGCTCTTGGATGTACTCGCTATGGCCAAAAGTAACCGGAAATTTGGTTTTGAGGGCTTCTGTTCCAAACTTTTTGCATTTTTGTGACCGAATTCTCAATCTATGGTTAATTTGGCATATATTGACGCATTTGGACCTGAGGTGGAACCTCTCACATCTAATATATTATGAAATTTCTAAATTGATCCAAAATTGATGATGTTTCCCTCCTTCTGATTGTCTGGACGGTATTTCTGCGTAGATAAAGAGCTGATAATTAACTGTGGACCTATAGAAATATGCACCCAGAATTTAGGGCAGAAAACACCGGGATAGTGAATGTGACTTATACTTCAAATGTGGAGTCCAAACCATGTTGGCTGGAGGAGTTAATCAGGATAATTTCAGATGCATATTCAAGCATAGGCAAATTTGCTCACGACCCCAAATTCGGGTGGCATAAAACCTGCGGACAGTTGACAAAAAGGCGGCAAATGGAGGGATTACGAGACGTACATTTGGGCCACAAATGCAACCACAAACTAAAATATGTAGATGACGATATTCCAGCACACGGAATGCATAAGTCTCACATTGGTCGCATACCTTGCAGGCGGTCAGATCAGATGCTTGACCCTTTGTATGGAGACAGAACTTATCTTGTCTTTCAAAGTTTCCAGGATGCAGGACAAAACCGTGTGATCATTTATAACTACAAAAATACCATGAATTGTGGTGACGGGCGGCTCACTACCTTGGATTTCTTGACGAAACATCCAAGAACAACAAAACTCCTGGTCGTCGTTATGGAAGGGGGAAGAAGGGCAAGCGGGCAGTTAAACGGCGCAAGATAGTTCGCGGGAGGCGTCTCACAGCCACGGGTCTGCTCACATGCAATGGAATGCTGGCTAGCACTGTCGTTGAAGGCTCAATGCATCGCGAACAGTACCTTGATTTTCTGGAACATCAGGTGGTAAGGTTTTATTTCGTATTCTTACCACATTATTGATTTTCGTCTAGCTCCCTGTCTGCTCACTTTACCCTGGCCCGCTTAGTGTTTTGGTTATGGATAATGCACGCATTCATCACGGCGAGGAAGTGCACGAACTTTGTGAGCGGTTTGATATGTCCACGAACAGGTGAAGAACATAGACGTCTCTCTAGGGCGTATTGAACGCCCACCTTGAATCTCAGCACCTGAGAAGAGTTGTGGAATTTGGCCTGCCAAATAATATTAGTATGACTATTATACCATTGGTTACATATATACTCGATATTGAATCCCAGAACCGCAGCTATGGTGCAAGTCATCTAGCTGCCGCACCCCAATGTTTGAAATTTTGCGGCTTCAAATTTGATCCAATTTCTTATCCCTCTTACAAATGTGCTCCGTTTCAACATACAAGAAGATCTTTAAGAGGAATTGTTATTTACTTCAAAACTGAGCGAGCAAAAAAAAAATTGCCCACCGATTTGGCCACATGCGCGTATTATATTCAAAAGAGCTCCGTCAGAGCTGTAAATAGGTTCAAAATTACGCTACCAAGTTCTAATGATCGGCCGGCCTCCGAGTGGCGCGACAGTGAGATTTTTATGTAGTCGAGCTGAACGCCCGAATGGCAGTTGTCAGATTCAGAAGAGTCCGGGTCGGATGAGCTGACAACCGTGACCTTGAGTCTGGCTGCACGAGCAAGAGCAGCCTTGGATTTCTGGTACATAACCTGGCGCCATGAAAGCGTTTGAGGCGAAGAATTCGTGGACACGTCTCTCGCGAAAAAAAGTCGTGCACGCGTCAGCACAAGTGATCTACGGATCCAAATTCCCAGTTTGAACTGATTTTGATACTTTCCAAACGCAAGCTCGTTGCGCTCGTTGAGCGCAAAGTGAGATCGATAATACACTCAGAATTAAGCCCAAATCCTCCAGAGGTACAAATAAATCAACAAAAAATTCTCCCGCCGATTTGGCCACTAATTTTTGGTAGCGGCAGCTAGGTGACTTGCACCATAGAGTACTGCCGTGTAACCACTATAGCCAGGTACGGCAACCAATAGAACTTCAGTTCAGTTCAGTTCAGAACTCTCGCATTCCTGTATGGTGTCTTGAACTGTTTCTGTTAGAATACTTCCTCCGTATTTTCTAATGTTTTACTGAGGTCTGCCCGTACACCGGCTTTGTCTTCAACCAGCATTCAATGTGCTACAGCTGTTCTAGTGAAAACCATAAATATTTTGAAAAAATCTCATTACGTAAATACATCAAAAAAGCCGGTACTCCATCCCCTGCGGATTTTCAGCGCCATTCCAACGCGCCTACTCCCGAGGTAATCTGATCAGAATTGATGTCGGGGCGACTGTTCTAGTCGACGTTCTTTAGCTCCAACAACCGTCTTAATTTCACGGATTTGTTTTTCCCGGTGTAACCAGTGATAAGAATAGACCTACAGAGGAACTGCAGGCATGGGTATTGTGCAATGATCACACAATGACTTGAATGCTTGTTGAAGTTGCGAGTTCCAATTGGAAAAAGACGGTGGAAATTTCCTAATGAGGAAAGAAAGCGAGATCGTGGGACAGACTTGAGAGGAAATCATGGGTTTTGCTCACAGAACTGGCGGAAAGGTCATTTTCCTACCATTCCGACCCCGCCAACACGGCTGGGGGAAACTAAGGAATTTTGATGGTTCATTCAGGTTCGAACCTGAACCAAACCTGAACCGCACCGAACCCCAGGTCCGGTTCGAGGTTCGCAAAAATCGGGAAAGAACTGAACCTAACCGAACCCCGGCAACACTAGCTCCGAGACAAAGAGGTTTAGGGAGTGCATCAATGAAGAAATGAGCGACAAAAGTGTAGCCCAATGTTGGACAGGCTGTGCCTACGCGGGGTAGGAAGACGTAGTAAGACAAAGTAGGCCAACGTAATCAGACGTAGACACAGCCTGACTACATGCCGTAAGCCAAGCTCCGTGAACGTAGTCATACTCTGACTACGGGGGGTCTCAACGCAGTGCATATGGTGGAGAGCGAAAAATGGCAGCAGCGTTGCCAAGGTGGGAGGTGCGGATCGGAGCTTTATTAGAGCGAGACATAGACCAACTGCGCATGCAGCACGGACACCAGGGCCATACGCGTATCCCGGTGGAAAACTCCGCGAGGGAGCTTTTGAAGTCGGTGAAATCGATCCACAAGGTTTCTCATTTTGGTATACTAACAAGGCAGACGCTTTCGCGGTTGAGGTGGTGGAGAAGCACCAAGAGATTCTCGGTTGTGATCATCCATATATGTGTTGGGCCACCCGCAATCTTGCAGCAATATATCGCACTCATGGCAAGCTGCACGAGGCAGAGGAGCTTGGGAGATTCATAGGGACTGAAATGTATGTATAGTACTAGTATATCTTATGCATTGACTAGCAGTGTGCTCATGCTACGCTACGGGGGTGTATTCTGTTTTTCAACTTTCAACTCCGTTGATGCCGGAAGACACTGCTTGTCGCCAACCTTTGGTTGGCTCCTCGTGGCCTCATAAGCTATTACAAGACTTAATTATTTTCTTGGATAGCAGACATGAGCCGCACAACCATTCAAAGTCTGAAGATATCTGAGTTCAAATACTGTTCACAGAGACAGTTCCCTGTCAACATCTTTGATGTCTACAGGAACCTCGAGGCGCTTACAGAACTTTCATATATTAGTGAATAACCTACCTCACCTCAAAGTTGTCCGCTCAACCCACTTTCCAATATCGGATATGAGGGAAAGAAAGGTCATCGGACTTTTGTTCAGTTGAGAAAGGACCATCTCCTTGCCAGTGGCGTCCAGTTGAAAAATGATTAGGATGCTCACCGTCATGATCAACCTGTGGTTCCAACTCTTGTATCAGTTCCGAATATGTGTTCGCATGGCATCATCATCCACGCGTTTGGACCGATGGAGGGAAGGCGTCATGATGCGACGCTTCTCAAAGAGAGTGGTTTGACCGACACTCTAGAGAAACACTTTTGGGGCCCGAACGGCGAGCGGTACTATGTGTATGGCGATCCTGCATATCAAACAGCGGGTCATATCATGTCACCTTACAAAGGGGCACAGGTTACTGAGGAGCAGAGGGCGTGGAATGCGAGGATGAGCAAAATCCGTGAACCGGTGGAGTGGATGTTCAAGGAGGTAAATTCGGTATTCAAGTTTCTCAATTTTTCGCAGAATCAGAAAGTACTTCTATCGCCATGTGGTCTATTCTACATAGGTATATATCTCCCATGTCTCTATTTACTGTATGAACCACGAGGTTTGCTAACCTCGTATGCAGCACTTCCCGATCAAGATGTTCAGATCTTTGCCTTGGATTAGTAGTACCGCGTTTGCGATGTTCAGCGCTTATGTCCCGTTCACTTTGTCTTTGACCCACTGACTGGCGAAATGGAATCCGCGATGAAATTGACGATGCATCGATTTTACTGGCTCATGAATTTTCGCAAACTCCTTAAATACGCGTGTAACTCCCTAAATACTCGTGTAACGCGTTGTAGGGGTCTCTGGCAGTAATCACTCACACCGAACCATGTTGTGGGTTGACGGTTGATGAACGAAAGCGATCGTTGACGCGGAGCCGTTGACAGAGATCTCCAGAAACATGGAAAAAAAGGCATTGCCAGTCGTAATAAGCGGTTCCTGGACATAAGAACGTTATACACATCGAACAGGAGAATATGAGATGGGTGGACCTCCACAACATTATCCAGGGAAACACCGCTTGCAGCGCGCAGCTCGACGTAGGTTTGATACTCCTCTTTTGTATAGATCTAGCAGTGTCGATCCAGTCCTGGGGCTACTTCTGCTTCTTGAAGTATGCGAGTTTCAGGCCAGGATGAAGTATTGAATTATACGAGTCAGTGCTGAACACGCAAGTAGAATTGAACGTTACCCATCAATCTGATATATATTTGACTCATCAGTATTGCCGCAGTACTTATCCATTTTCTTCTTGGCAAGAAGCAGCGCCATCTTTACCGAAGAGTGCAACTGGTAGTGCCGTAAAGTAGCAGAAATTGTGAATTTTCATTGAAAGCCCTAGAATGATTGCGAGCAATCGGATGTAAGATGGATGCGCAGTCATTTAGGGGAGAGCCCTCAGGGCTCATGCTTAATGAAAAAGGCACGGGAAGAAAATTTGAGGAGACAGTAAATAAGCTGAAATGAGTCCATACAAGGAAATTTTGTGTTTTGCGGCACAATGCGGCACAAGGCCCGGCTCGGGAACTGCGCGGGAAACAATTCCTATTCTAGCTCGAATCACACGGCACGCCAAAGCCGGCAGTTGAATTGCAGTTGTTTGGGTTGACAAGCAGAGCCCTCAGGGCTCATACTTAATGAAAAAGGCACGAGAAGAAAATCAGAAGATGACTGAAAAATCACGTCAGCAAGATCCGCAGATTGTCCCGTTTATACTCTATCTGGACCATTCATTTTTTCTGCCTCACTTTCCCGTCCTCGGCCGTACTGAATCTACCGGATCAAAGTTCCCGTGGACTTCCTGGTGGTTTCTGAACACATGGCTTGGGTTGGTTACCGCGATTATCTGCTCTAGGTTGCCTCGCGGTCTGTTGGCTGAGTCAAGTGCTTCCGAGTTTCCAGTCCTCTTGAAAGCCTGGCCAGATTTTGATTTGTCCTTCGTTCTCTGGTACGATAATGAATATCGTGCCAGTCCTCTTTCTCTTCTTATATTTGTGCTGTACTTCTAAGTCTAACGCCTCAATGCGCAAATGCCTGTGTCCTTTGACATTCTCTCGTCTGCCGGAGACCTTCTTGTAGCCTTAAAGAAAGCATTTTTCCCTGCGGCGATCAAGACTCTGTTGAAACCAATCCTCATCAAGTGGTCGTAGAAGGCTTATGTACACTTCTGACATGGACTTTTTTGCTCGTGGTGTATATGTCTAGGTCTAATTGATAGTCCCAAACTGGTCAGATTCAGCTGAAGTGGTCACCCCACAAGCCACCACCACGCTCTTATTATGGTGGTAATGCAAATGGGACGAGTGCGGAGATGGACATGGTCTAAGACTTCAGAAGAGATGTTGCGGCCATGGTGGTTGTGAGCTGAGTCGACCTCGAGGGCAGCGTCAGAACAGCGTGCATGCATAAAGAATGCTCTCGTTCTCTGCCATAAAATCGCGAGGTAATAACATGGAAGTATATATATATATCACCAGGTAGCGGGGACACAGGGATGTCGATCTATCAATACGATTTCGCCTGCTCCTGACCCGGAAATCGCGAATTCGCTGAGGCGTTTCGCATCCGGGTACTGCACGCTCAACCCCAAATATGCTTGCCCGCCGGAAACTTGTCTCGCGCCCATGAGAGCATCTTTTCACAATCTTCCTCCGAAAAATGGTCGAGGACGACATTGAAAAATTCAAGTTGGCGCATATTGGTGACGTGAACCAGGTCATAAGTGGGTGCTATGACCGTCATGGGCTGGAAGTCTATCCTAACGACCTGTCCGTCGGTTACGATAAAATTTGGGCCTCTGATGTCGTGAAGGAATAATCCGAGGCTCGTAATTTCCTTGACAAGATTTAGGCCGAGTTCACACTGATTTGGCGTGATGTGAGTGTTGTTGTCGTCCTAGGGAACAAGCCACGACTTACGGATCGATGAATATTGTCCCAGGACTTGGAACGAGTGACCTCAGTTAGAGTCGGACCCGGAATATGCTCAAGAACGAGTACCCAAGCATGTTCTTGAGACGGAGTTACAATCTACAAGAATGAGGACGCCATCATGACCGAAAAACTTGTACCGATTCACCTGATGCAACCCCAAAAAGTACGGAATACATAGGCCCTGCTTCTCTTTGAGCTGTGCATAAGTCCATGCCTCGTTCCCAGCAACATCATCCGGATGAACACGATTCTTCCAATCCCCGTCGCAATAGCACATAGATGGTTGGATTATCTTGAAAATCAAGGTGGTTTCTGGAGTCGCCACGATACGGGCTGTCCAGATCTGTGAAAAGTGGCCGACGCCGGTCTGGAGACCATCGGACAGTCGGAATCGGGTAGTCGGTGCGACTGGGATAAACGGAACAGGTCGGGAAAACGGATCCGGGTTCTTCGAGGGAACAGCCAACTCCAGATCGAACTCGTCTCCTCTCTGCAATGGGCGCCTTCTGACCAAGGCCTGAGCCTCAAGGAGCTCACGATGAGGCGGGTCGGCATAGGGTCTGTTCTTGTATTCGGTGGTGGACGTGTGGACCATGTCAGGCGGAGTTTGAAATACTAGCCGAGCACGGGGTATGAATGATTCAAAGCCAAATGGCAATGCTCTTTTATATGATTTCGGGATCCCAACGGTCCGAGAAAGTCCCGGATCCCGGAATGTATTACTATTCCTGTCGGTCCCGAGCATTTGGGCCAAACTTTTTTGTATCCTTGAGCCCGGTATTTTGCAGCCGGCGCCTGAGCTTTCAACCAGCGAGGTATGTACAGGCTTTCATCGGCTGAAGCGTCTGACTGCGAGAGACTAGACTGAGCTCCGTACGATTAATTGGCGGGCGGGTCGTATGGTTCGATAGCAAGTAATTCTCCGGATCCAGACATTGGTGACCCTGAGACAAACTTTTTTGCCCGATCAGAGTTTCGCAGGCTAACAAACAAGGCATTTGAAATATTTATATAATGCCCTGCTGCGGTCCATCACCGACGCGGACACAGAAGTTCCGCTGTCCAGACGGTTCTTTCACGAACCTCAACCGGAGCCGGAACCGTGGGTTCCGAAATCGTATATAAAAGCCTCTAATCTGCTCTAGCCTCTGGCCTTTATCCCCACCTCAATTTTTTAAAACTACATATGCTGACAGATCATCCTACCACTTGGCTTAAGTATCTCAAGCGTCAGCTGACCCCTTGTATGTACAGGGCTCAGGACCAGACAGAAAGCCCGGACGTCGAGGCGACTCACGAGTCCAGCAACACCACAACCAGGATATGTGGCGCCCTCACCACGCTGGTCAGAAGCCATCAGCTCATAGAGACCAAGCTGAAGAAGCATATCGAATCCACGCTTAAAACAGTACGACAATCCTGGTGGAGGATGACTACACCCAGCCATTGTACAACGAGCAGGCAGTCGCGTATGTGTCCAATTTATTGGGGCACGCCTGATCTTTCACAAGCACTCACGTACCCATCTCCAGAGAGTTATACTTCAAGAATGTCCTAGCTCCCACTAAGCAAGCGTTGGATACTCTCCTTGCGAGATTGTTGAAGAGAGCGGATTTGAAAGAGGCGGGCTATTTCTTCAATCTGCGCCCCCAACAGCTTTCACCGTCGGGCGGTATGTGCTTTCACTTGGTTCGCGGTAAAACCTCAGTTAACGGAGTGTGGATGATCGAACCAGGTGCGATCATTATCTAGTGTTAGAACATATGGACAAGGCTGCCGAAGGGCCAACATGGGCGCCCCCGAAGAAGATAATCTGGCAAAGCCCTGCAGACTTCGTCACGATGTTGGAAAAGTGCAATAACTGGGACGGGGTTGGAGATGCTCCGGACTATCCTCGCCTGGTTCTTTGCGTAATTGAGGAGAAAGTTAGCCGGTGTTGACTCGCCCAGTTAACGCACGTGATGATCAACCAGAAACCAAATGTCGTTGATCCGGACTCTTTCAAGCCAGGCCGCGAGAAGAGGCAGACCAAGGCCCAGAAAAATGTTGCCAAATTCCTTCCACAAGTCAAGAAGTACGTACATAATTTTTCCGCGCTGTGATAGCCATATACTTACGCTGAAAATCCAGGTACAGTGTCGACGCGCAATGTCCGCTTGTCATATTGACAGACTACATTAACACCATGCTCCTGGAGGTCGTAACTGCTGGGGCAAAGCAGACCGAGAATGGAAGCATCATCAGTACTCCCGACGATCCCGTTGTACGATTCTCCCCCCTCTCGGACCCCCCTCGACTCGTGCTTTTTGCCAATGCTATCAGGCGACTTGTGGAGGCGGGCCTTGTCACGTGCGCATCCAAGTTTATCCTCCGTGGACCGGCACTGATGTCTTTCCTCTTCCAGTACCAGTCCGGATAAGAATAAGAAAGGCCTCATCTTCTAGTCTGAGGCACAATGCCACCGATGCGGCCTTCTAATGATTGCACTGCGTTAGATAGAGCCTGTTCGAATGCACATCATATATTTAACAGGCCAGACCAGAGCTACCTGAGATCCACTTTAGGCGCCCGGTCGTATTGCACCCCGTCTTGTGAACACTGCCACAACCGTCAAATGCAGATTATGGTTTGAGTCAGGACAAATATACGAATCACCTCGAGCCCTGCGTTTTCACCTACGCCGTGATCATCTTGCATATCGCTTGCTTTGCGCCCTGCATTGCGCGGTTTCCGAAGGCACAAGGGTACAGTGACTGCAAAAGAAATGGCCGCGGCCGTTTAGGCTGATCTCTGTGCCAAAGTACTTGAAACAAAATGTAGGCGTTGACTTCGGATGATTTCATGAACAGTGATCGAGGTTTGATTCAAAGATACTTAACTACCATCAGGCCATTCCAGCCATCTGATGTTTTTTTTTTTGGTTTTGGAACGGTTGTACTGGGTGTCAACGGGCGCAAACAAGAAAAGGAAATCAAAAAGGGAAAGAGGGAGAGGAAAACGAAGGACTTCATTGCAATCTCACATGTCGACAATTACGATGAAGGAAAGCTTCGGGAAAGCTCAAAAGATGTTTGCTATTGCGCTATGAAATTTATACATGTCGTAGTACAGTCGAAGCTGTCTTAACCCATACCCTTAAATACAGGACTGAACATTTTGAATTTCGTTCAATTCGACGCGAGTCGCCACATTTCTCTGTCCAAACGAAATCCCATACCCTTCTTAAATCGCAGGGGACTTCACTCTCTAATCGCATCAGTAAATTCTGGGAGAAAGCCCTGCTCGCGGGAGGCTCAGGACTGTAATTTGAGTTCTCCGCATCACTTCAATTGTAATTTAATGGCAAAAAGCTTAAATCCGTCAAGGGTTTCCTTATCCCTGTCGGAGTTGGAGCATATTCCCGCTTTGGAAGATGAGTCTCGGTGAGTCCAATGTCTCATTTAATCTCTAGCTTAAAGTAATTATTCTCGGAATAGTGTCAAGGCAATTACTGCGGTTCATATCATGGAACAACATTATACGGCACTTTTGCTGACTGTGCTGCTTTTTCTGCTTTCTCTATTCGCTTTCACGGCTTACAGCATCTATGCAAGTGTTTTTGTACAGAAAGTCTTCACTGTCAGATATCTAGTCTTTGCGATGGTTGCTGGTGGCCTTATCGTCATCATCTCGGCCATCACACGATGGAACCGGCGCCTTTTGTTGTTGTTGTTTATTTGCATCAAGAAAAACCTCCATTAGGGCTGCTCAATAATTGGGTCGACCTGGTCAGGTCATGTTTTTAATAAAATAAATAATCATGCCGTTTGATCTCCGCTTGATCTCCGGCTACCGTATCCCAATCGGGCCACTCTCCCTGATGCCGCAACCGACGAAGGTACAGAGGCAATCGGATGCCATCTACACCGCCGAGGCACTTCTAGCCACTTCACTTGCACTCGATGATGATCCCGACATAGAAGAAATGACCTTATATGAACATCTGAATCACTGGGGTCATCTTCGAGGTCGGAGAGGGCTGACACAGAGCTCCGGATAGCCTCGCGTGCGACCTTTGCACTGGTTCCAAGACTTGAGAAGCGTCAGAAAAAGTTGAGAAACAAAAGGTGCCGAATACGCACCGGCTATCGACACGTCGCGCTTCAAAGCCGCGGATGTATGATGAGAATATGTCAAGTACTGACAGCTGACAGCACTGGAAGACTTACCTGAGAGAATCTGGGTCGCGGAAGGAATGTACGGCGTGCCGAAGTCGAAGCGCGTTCGCAGAGAGGAAGTACACAAGGTCACGAGCTCATTGATCAGAATATCGGCAAACACTCGGAGATCAAACGGCATGATTATTTATTTTATTAAAAACATGACCTGACCAGGTCGACCCAATTATTGAGCAGCCCTATTGCCAATTGAGAAAATTCTTACGATTTTTTGACAATCGCATAACAGCGCTAATTGTGTCTGAATGTAAACGAAATGCTCTTCTTCAGTCACTGACTCACACATTGAACAAATGGGTAGAAAAAAAAGATAATCCGGCCAAAAATTATGAAAGCATCAGGAAAAACCTCCTTTGGTGGTAAGGTCAGATTACCCTGAAATTCACCCTAATCTGGCCAGATAAGGTTGGTTAGTTGTGTTAGCTTTCTAGTGACGTTGAAAATAATTTAGTGCTAAATTAGGCGATGTTCGCAACGATTAGCCGCGGTTTTGGGCCCATTCTCCTGGGATTGGGTCGCTTATAACGGACAGGGCACGCAGATAAACAGTGAAAGAATGGCATTCAATACAACTACAACATGAAAGGAATGTAATCGACTCTGACAACCATCCTACAATGACAGGCAAAAAGGTGTGCCTTTTGCTCCTATCTTCAACACAAAGATTAAATTGTTCCTCAGCGAAAAATTGAAAAGGATGTGAATGCTCTACCACTCCCAAACCTGGCCGAGCCTAGTCTGGAGTTTATCGGGTGGGGCTTGATTGGTGATGAAGTTATTACATAATCGTCCGACTTTGAATTCTCGGTCCCTTTCCGTCTCTGCCTGAGTTGTCTTTGGAGAAAGCTTTAAGAAGCCAAATGGTTTAAAGGCAAGTATTCAACAGTTCTGTCGGGTCAGCATGCCAATTTTTTTGCCTCGCCATCATGGAATCCCAACACCGCGAAAATGACAGCCGCCAAGACGTTCACATCATTACGAATTTTCGCCAAACATGCGGTAGGAATGGTGCTTTTGTGGCCATGAACTTTTGTGATTATATAATAAGGCCATCACCGATCAAACACTCACCTTAGTCAACAGACTATAACATTCGAGCTTGCAAGCGCACATTTGTTATAGTGTCTGTCTACAAGAGACTAGGCCGAGCCTTCATCAAATAATTCTGCGGTTTCGTTTTCTACTGCTGAACTTCCTGCTACTTGTCCCTCAAACTACTGTAACGACCCACTCCCCCACGATCCTTCAGATTATGTGCTTTCCCTCTTTGCCGAAAGGAAAGCCCTGGGAAGCGCACCAGGTGCATATGCGCTTACACGGAAGATTTGTCAAGCTATTCGCGACGAACACAGGATTGATGATAATCTCCGCGAGGCCAGAATTCGAGGCTGGGACCTTCAGATCAATTTCGCTGACTTACCTAACCGTGTCCTCGCTCTTGACGAGTCGCTCCTTGACTTGGTATATCATAGTGCTGCCATCGATGACGAATTCTTGCGGCAGATTCCTTCAAAGTCCATGCATTCTCCTGCTCGCCACTTCTCGGTTTTTCTTCTTAAGCAGATAAAGCAGCGCGTTGTGTGGATAGCGAGCCAGCTCATTTATTCTTCCGTTAGATTAAACATCTCAACCGCCGTAGCTTCGGATCTAAGGGTCAGGCTATTATTTTCGAGACCATCACCGATTTCCTAGACGATACCGTCAACGCTGTGCAACTCCACTCCACAATTGGTTCTCTTGACGACACGCAGTGGGACCAGGACCCTGAGGACACGCTCCTCACGAACGCACATTTCATCCACCATATTTTAGCTCCGCTTGCCGCAACTCTCCTAATTTCTGATGATTTCAACACCAATTTCGCGTCTGCTCACTCTATCATGCTCGCAAGTAGTGATTACTTGCGATTGCCAAAAGTATTGGCGTACGGTGTTTCTCATTGTTCCGGGTAGCAAATGACTCCAAAGAATTTGTGGACTGAAAATATGAGGGAATAGAAGATATTCCCGTGAGTTAACGAATTACTATATAAGGCAATTCTGGAGATATAAGCCATTTTTGGCCAGAATTTGAAATCGACTTTTTGCACAGGCATCGTGGGAAAAAACGACCGACATAGGCAAAAAGTACTCGTTGAGTAGTGCAGATTTCCACTTTGGATCATGTCATTACCATGTCATTTGAGCTCACAATTGCTCTCAGAAAGTGGCCATTTTTATCGAAAACAGGCCAAAAACGGCAAAAATGAGCAAAAATGGCCGCTTTCTGAGAACGATTGTGAGCTCAAATGACATGGTATTGACATGATCTAAAGTGGAAATCTGCACTACTCAACGAGTACTTTTCGACTGTGGTAACAGATTTTTCCCACACACCCTCTACAAAAAGTCGGTTTCAAAATCTAAGCAAAAATCGCATACTCTACGAGAATTGCCTTTTATGGAAGTCAGTTTACATTGCCAAATGTCTTCTATTTATTCATACCTTTGGTCTACAAGCTGTTTGGAGTGATCTGATGCGCCCAACATTGAGAACCACCGACGCCATTACTTTTGGCGAGCGCAAGTACGGCGATATGTTTAATTTTCATTCTCCTCCCAACGTTCTCGCAACGACGGAGTCGAAAGCTGGAGATTGAAGAGGTTGCGGTAGCCACCAGATGAAACTGGTGGCTTTCACCACGGACGAATGCAGAGGCAGCTTCTTCTCATCTAGCCACTATTTTATACTCTCCCTCAGAGCTACAAATAGTGGCTGGCTTGGTCCGACAGCATTGCCCACTGTCCAGGAAAATTAGCCACCAGTCCGATCTGGTGGCTACCGCAAGCTCTCTATTTTCTATCGTCGGTGAGTCATCTGCGTTGACGAAGTTTTTGTATGCCCCCGATTTCATGATAGACAGGCAATATTCTACCATCCCCGCCGTCCGCCAAACGTGCGCCGGCAGTCCCATCTTCTGTGAGTCCCTCCAGGTGCAGAAAAAATTATATCTGATAAATCTCACTGCAGAGCACGTTGAAAACGACCACTCTAAATAACTTGCCACTTGTAAATGTTCATTCCTGGCGGACACCACACGGGTGCTAATCTTCCATGTCAGCCTGTTGTCAAGAAAAAACAGTCCAATGCAGTAAATTTCCCTCCATATCGCTGACAGGAAGACTGACTCGTGTTCTAGGGCCCACAAGACACCCTCAGCGGCGATGCAGACAAGAAAGCGGCAAAGAAAATTAAGCAGCAAGTTCCGACCAAGATACATGGAACATGTTCAAAACGGACATAAGGTACTGTACTATTTCGCTCAATTCGAAAATGCACGTGACTTTTTAATTTTCCGACAAATCTCCAAATTCCGCTAAAATCGAGAAAAAAATTATTGCGAGGGTTTCCAGAAATTGGGTGTGACGCGTGACATTCGAATTGAACGAAATAGTACAGTAGGCGTCAGTCACTCTCTACGAGGGTCACGTGATGATGTCACGTCACGCGTAACGCGGCAAAAATGTTCCGTGCAAAACCCAACATGCCGGAATTCAGCTGTTTTCAATGTTTCTGAGGTTGAAATTTTTTCGGAGTTCTTACGTTATGCTATGAAAATATTTCTTTGAAGGCAAAGACATAGAATGTATCTGAAAACTCATTCTCTGGTGTGGAACAAGTCAATACTGAGCAATGGACATGCTCAAGGTTCTATACTGTCATATGGAATCTTGTTTGTTCCCTTCGAGCGGGGGCGCATAGTGAGCGACGTCAGGGAGAAAGTTGGCGAGGTATTGAATTAGTCCGAGCAACCTAAGGACCTCGTTGCAAGATCTAGGCGAGCGCTAGTCTAATACTTTAGTCAACATTATAGTTGACTAGTACTGCTTCAGATGTACAACATATTCAAAAACTAGGTCAATCGGGGCAGTACTTCCAGTGCAACAGCGTTCCTGCCCAAACCGGGATGTTTTCGGCAGAAATTTCATTACGCAACCGGATATATATAAAAAAACAGGCCATGCCCTAAGTTCCGCAAAGAGCTGTAAATGCCTCTGGAAGGCGCAATAAAGGCTCTGAGCGGGATTTGGATAGTTGTAAATGTTCCCAATGACTAGGGCCATCCATTCCTGCAAATTCTTCCTTTCTCGGGCGGGGATTATGATGTCAAGTCTTGCGTTTTAAAAGTAAAGCTTTGTGATCGATTTCGAGATGTAAAGGATTGAATGCCATTTGGAAGGCGCAATAATGGAGAGTTTGCTCAGGAGCCATTCAAGCCATCTATGGCTTTTTTACAGTGCGCAGCCAATGGCTGATGGCTCATATGGCCTGACTCTTCCTTTGGGATATCTACTAAAGAAATGGTGTTCAATAGAATGCATACCTGCGGAGTCATTCAGAGATGCTTTTCAAATGCCGTTGCACCGTAATTGATTCACAATCAGCCGAAACACACATATTGACCTCAAAGTGGGACTGCCAGAACCGACTTCGATGCCGAGGTGAGTAATAGATCTCACATATGGTCAGAACTGAAGCAAAAGAGCTTAGGTTAAAATCCATATGAGCCATTAGCCATTTGTTGCGCACTGCAAAAAAGCCATTAGATGGCTCAAATGGCTCCTGCGCAAACAGGCTAATGGCTCCGAGCGGGATCTGGATAGCTGTAAATGTTCCCGATGATCAGGGTCATCCATTCCCAGAAATTGCTTTCTTTTTCGGGCGGGACCATTACAGAGGCAATAGGGTCACGCGTTTCAAACTGCCAGCCAGTAATCGCGCTCTGGAAAGCGCAATAATGCCTCTGAATGGGATCTGAATGGCTTTAAACATTTAAAGTGAGCAGGGCTATCCATTTCTTGGATGTGTGGCTTATAAAATGGCCCTGGGATTTCATTCACATTGAAATGGTCTGCAGGATGTCAAGTCAGGTGTTTCAAAATGTGGACCATTGAAAAGGCAATCCCGGCTTGTAATTTTCTTGCCCAACATGGCTGGGACTGAGCATTCTCGAGTGGGTGTATTTTCCATTTTTATCCTATTTATTTTTTCACTCATGCTAGCTACGCAAGACATCAAGTGGCCGAGGTGTGTGCGGGTGGAGCCGATGGACGACTCAACGGCAAGACCTTGACAAATGCTGAGGTCGGTGGAGAGAGGGTCTGAGGGTGACAAGGATTGACGAAGCGTGCTGTGCATACCCATACGCTCCAATAACCCCAGTAGACGGAGGCGGTGAACGACACGCCGACGCGTGGCAGCGGCACCAGCAAAGTGGTAGCAGTGCACAAAATGTCAACGCGTGGTAGCGGCGCCGACGGACGGTAGCGGTGTGGGATGCGCCTGCGGACGGGAGCGGCGCCAACGGGCGGAAGCGATGAAGCGCCATCGGACGGTAGCGGAGCCAACGGGCAGAAATGGAGTACAGTGCGTGGAGGGAGCGGGAATGAGTGCGGACGAAGCGTGGCACGGCCAGAAAAGATGGAAAGCGGGGAAAATGATGCATATATGCGCATTAAATTTTGGGAGGCCAACGAAGATGATCACTGCGAACATTTGCAGCTATTCAGATCACGCTGGGAGAACTGGTTTGCATTTTTGAAACATGTGACCCTGTTGCCTTTTCAATGGTCCACATTTTCAAACGCATGACTTGACATCCTACAAACCATTTCAATCCCGATGAAGTCACAGGGCCATTTTCTAAGCTGCATGTCTCAGAAATGGATAGTCCTGATCTGCAAACATTTGCAGCTATTCAGATCCCGCTCGGAGGCATTATTGCGCTTTCCCGAGCGCAATCACTGGTTTGGATTTTAAAACGCGTGACCCTAGTGCCGTTTCAATGGTCCACATTTTGAAACGTGTGACTCGAGTCGCACTGCTGGTGGTGACTCGCATAACAAAGTGAACAGAGTTCAAGTAGCACGGCCAGCTACCCTTCGCATCTCTGGCTCACTTATAAAGTGCATATACCAGAGGTGGATGTACTCGCTCGATTGGGGCATTCCATTGGGTATGATAGGCCGTAGAGAGACTACGCAGGAAAGCGGCTTATACTGCAAAAGGTCCGATCAGAGTGCGCAAGGAAACGACCCAAAATATGGTCTCAATGTCTCATCACAATGTGGACAGAATGGCTCGAAAAAACCGTCATGTCCGATCGAAACTGTGGACGGGGATGGCCGGTCGGGTCAAATGCCCGACCCAGTACGCCGAAATGGAGAGACTGAGATGGGACGCGGCCGTTTTTTTTCCGAGCGACGCGACTCCTGCATGTGTTTCGGGCGAAGTAAATGTAAATCAGCAGTTTATCATGACTTTTGTAAGGGCTGGAGGCTTCAGGACTTATCGTGCCCGTTGCTGCCAATCGAATGCCTCGAATATTAATATACGGTCTACTCTGTCTTAACCCACTCGGTGGACCCAAAAGAGTATGGGGTGCAAGCGCCGAACGACTGGGCAGGGGGGAGCGCCGGACGAACGAGCGGCGTTCTACGCGCCGCGAGAGGAAAGGAATATCCACACTTGGCTTTTCCCAGGACTCTTGAGAACTGCAGCCGCAAACTTTGACTCCTTTTGAATTCGCTCCGGAACGATTCTGGCCAGACTACCAAGCAAGTTGTCCATGTCTGAAGAAGCAAGTAGACAGGTTGCGCAACAGCCACTGGAGCCATCCAGTGGCTGGTTTGGCGTGCGCAAATGGATGGCTGGTGGCTCGAGTGGCTGATGAACCGGAGGTAAAGCAAGTTGTTTTAGGAGCTTGAATGAGGACTGATAAAGGTGCATCTTACAAAACTAGCCCCACCTTTGACATAGCACCAATTCCCGCCCAAGAAACATTATTTTTGAGCCCCAGTGCACCAGCCCGAAGAGTGGAACATATTGTAAGCCTTGTATATGGCCGATAGTACTCGCAAATGGTTTGATTCACTGAAAAACAAGTTCAGGAATTGGACCTTTCGAGCCACCAGCCACCGATTTGCGCACGCCAAGTCAGCCACTGGATGGCTCCAGTGGCTGTTGCGCAACCTGTCTAGTATGTAGGGTGGGACGCGGGTACGGGTAAAACCCGCGGGTTTCCGGGTCCGGTCGGGCGGGTTCGGGGGGTAGCTACGTTTCATGTAAATCTGTTCAGAACTGATGGAGTTCTCAGGAATTCTTTGAAAACATCTCAAATGGGAAAGTTTTCAGTCGCGCCTTCGGTACCGACATTCCCAACAGAGCTCCGCCGCCGCACAGATTCACACAAATTGCTCACAAAGTGTACCAAATCCACAATGACGATTGTGTTTGTACAAGTCTGCCAAAATTTGGATTTGTGCTCGCTTAGCAAAACTTGGTCACAATTTGGTTACAATTGGATCATATTCTCCAAATTCTCACAGATTCAGGAAAGTAAATTTTCCTGATGACGCCCGCTACTCGGGAGCCGGGTTCATGTGACATGATTCTGGGCAGGGCGGTGCTCGCATCGGAGACTGGCAGGACAGTCAACACCTGGGTGCCAAAATCAGCCTGAGCAACCATTATTGATAGAAAATTTAATCACCAACGAGGAGGAGAGATCCCGCAAGGTCAAAGCGCCTCCTTCCCAAAAGCAGGCCACAAGCATTGACAGATCGATGTGTTTGTTACCAATGGCTGTATTGAACCAAGGGAACGTGCCTGTATACTTATGAGGGACGAGGTGGGAGTTATGCAAATACTCGGTGGCCTTATATCTTTGGAGAGGGTTTCCCGGCTCTGGTTGTTCACAAAACCAGGCCGAAGATTTCATCTAATTTACTAATTGTGGACAGCATTTGTGGATTTGTGTCATTGAGTTATTTTCAAGGTTAAATCTTTTTATATCCATTTCTGAGACACGTGGCTTAGAAAACTGCCCTGGGGCTTCATTGGAATTGAAATGGGCTGCAGGATGTCACGTCATGCGTTTAGGGTCACGCGTTTCAAAATGTAACCCAGTAATTGCGCTCTGGAAAGTGCAATAATGCCTCCGAGCGCGATCTGAATGGCTGTAAATGTTCGCGCTCAGAGAATGACTCTGGGACTTCATTGGGATTGAAACGGCTTGCTGGATGTCAAGGTAGGATTGGAATTGAAATACTTTGAAGGATGTCAAGTCACGTGTTTCAAAATGTAAACCAGTGACTGCGCTTGGGAAAGCGCTGATGCGCATGGCCCAGAAAATGGCCCTGGGGCTTCATTGGGATTGAAATTGCTTGCAGGATGTCAGGTCCCGTGCTTCCAAATGTGGACCATTGAAAAGGCAATAGGGTCATGCGGTTCACTATGTAAACCACTAATTGTCTGGAAAGCACCATAATGCCTCCGAGCGCGATCTGAATGGCTGTAAATGTTCGCAGTGATCAGGGCTATGAAAATGGCGCCGAGACTTCATTGCGATTGAAATGGTTTGCAGGATTTCAAGTCACACGGTTCAAAATGTGGGCCATTGCAAAGGCAATAGTGTCATGCATTTCAAAATGCAAACCAGTAATTGCGCTCTGGAAAACGCAATAATGCCTCTGAGCGCGATCTGAATGGCTGTAAATTTTCGCAGTGATCAGGGTTATGAAAATGGCCCTGGTACTTTACTTGGGGGATGGGGCCATGGCATTGCCTGGCAGAACTTCGCACTTATGTAATTTATGACAGGGTACATCAGGAATTCACAACCAATGGTTGAAAGCGGTAAACGGCGCCTTACAGCGTGATTGACTCCTGACTGATAAAATTAAATTTGGATGACTTGCTCTGAAAAAACAACTAGTATTGAACATTTGGAGTGGGCTACTGATGGATAAAGGCTCACTGCCGGATGATTAGACTTGTGAGGGGGGTTTTAGTGGGTAAAAGCGCTCGGGGGACCGCTCCGCGGTCCCCCTCCCCCTTTATTGATCACAGAAATTCAAAAATTGTAAAAACCCTGGATTTACAGCCGTTTGCATAAAAAAACAAATAATAAAATCAGCGGATGAACGGAGAGATATAATTTACGATGTACAGTGGTATCGATGAGGTTTAGGGGTCACAAATGGTCGTAATGAAAATAGTCTGAAATTTTGCTATGGTGCATCACCTAGCTGCCACTTCCAAAAATCAGTGGCCAAATTGGCCGGAGAAAAATTTTTGGCCAGGGTTCTCTTCTACTCTTCGCGAAATAGCCCGGAGAGATTTTCCGGAAGTGCGAGCTGATATACGATGGTGGAAAACTTCGTAGCACTTCGAAGAAAACCTGGCTTTGAGGCGATCCGGTGCCTCCAGATTCTGGCAGAACGACGGCGGAATCGTGGATTTGCCGGACCCAGGGATCAGTCCCAGAGGACCAGTTCTAGAGGTTTTTTAGAATCTCTGTCCGCGTCTCGGGATGACATCTTGGCTGGGGGTATCTTTCCGCTGACTCGTGGAAAGCATCACCAGGTGCAACCTGCCGCAATATATGTAGGGGGCAATCACTGCCATTATCTGGTAGATCTTGGGTAGATCGACCCTATGCTGTATGTTGGTGTTTGGCTGGCCTCTCTCCCATCCTCCAACACTGTTTATATTCAGTTTTTTGAAGAGGCAAAAGCGCAATACCATTGTGGGGTCAACCATGATCTCTGAGACCTTTCGGTTGTTCTTGCTCCTGCTTTTAGATCGACCCTATGTTGTCTGTTGGTGTTTGGCTGGTCTCTTTCCATTATCCAACACTGTTTATGTTTGGTTTTTTGAAGAGGCAAAAG
Organism: Mycena olivaceomarginata; assembly: GCA_029378375.1. Lineage (NCBI taxonomy): Eukaryota > Fungi > Basidiomycota > Agaricomycetes > Agaricales > Mycenaceae > Mycena > Mycena olivaceomarginata. Next base: position 61,542 of record JARKIC010000248.1, read on the forward strand.
CACAATACCCTTGTGGGGGCCAACCCTGATCTCTGAGACCTTTTGGTTGTTCTTGACTCTGCTTTGAGACTGTGATTTGGCTATCTTCAGGCTGAAGGCAAGCACCAACATACAATACATAAACACCAACATACAGCAAGGGGTCGATCTCCGCGGAAGCGACAGTGATCACCCCTTGGTCCAGACCCTGCCAAAATGCTAGGTTCGGAGCAAGCCTGTCTCCGGTCCGGCAAGCTGGACAATCTCGGAGAGAGGCTTGGTCCAAACTCGCAAAAACATGGCATGTGTTTCGAGACAAATTGCTCCCCCATTTCGAGTCCGATTCCCTAGGTGTGGAGATGTATTTTGTTCTTTCGATGCTCCTTGATGTGCCTATGTATTCAGTTTTGGAAGAAGTGCCTTCCTTCTCATTCTATATCCCGACTTTTGGTGCCCGTTGGCGCCATCAATTCCTGGCAGACTGAACATATTTTGGGGGAAATCAATACCTTTTATGGGCTCGATCGATGCCCCACATTATTTGAAGAACATCTCTCTGCAAAAACCGAGTCAATAACTTCTTCCGTCGTTCAGAAAACGCGCTCTTAGTTTGTGGCCCAATTAGGTAGTATGAAGTGTTGCGTCTCACTAGTGACAAGCGTGACTACTTGCGCCGAAAACGTCCTGCCCCTTTCCTGCGCGCAACATCTGACTCACTGCTATTACCTCTCCAACTCTGGCTACTCTCAAATATGACAACAAATACTGGGAGCACCTGTTTTCTCAGGTCCAGTTAAAAGGGCTCACTCTTGAAGACCGTCTACATCTTACCTGATGATCTTCCTGTCGGTTTCTACTCGACAACTCATGTACTGGTTATTTACGACGGAAATACCAACTGTTACTACTCGAATCTCGCACTTTATGGGCTCGGAAACCACCCCCGAGGCCAGATTTGGGCCTGCAATGGTATTCAGCCTCTGGCGCAACAAAACCCGCTATCCAAAAGCCCAGAAATATCTCAGAGAGATGACCATCCCCTGTGCACATGAGCAGGATAGTGATCGAGTCATTTCCAGCCCACTTCTACGCATCCGGCTGAAGTCTCTTACCATTCGGGAGCTTCGAGATATGCTACACCCGACAAAATTGATAGAGGTCATCCAGGAGTTGGCACCATTCACATGGGGGCTTCTACATACCTTCTGTGCTTCCCCAAATACATCCAGGAAGCGGAGGAAGGGAGATGAAGATCAGCCGATGCCCACCGGGGATGAAGATTGGGCTGATGATCCCAACGATGACCCAAACCTCGAGTCGGGTGACGCAAATCCTGAGGATTCAGCTGGCCGTAGTTGGACTAAAGATTACCCCAGATTTTCGCGTAATCCCATTTTTGTTTGTACCTTTAAACCTCTTTCTCGTATGATTGACTAAATTATATTCAGGTCATTCTTTTGACTATCAGCATGCTAGCATTCGTTCGTAATCGTGCAACCAACATCGGTATGGACACACGAAGGCCCGCTGTAATGTCAAGCAGCCGTGTTGCCCTGCCTGAATACCTACTGAGCACTGCCTCCCTGCAGAATGAAGAGTCTCTGGGCATATGGCTTAACATCCAGAGCAGCAAGAGCAAAACCAAAGAGACAGTTTTGCTCAGAATCGTGCTGGTTACCACCCCGTATTCAGACCCCAGAAAAAACATCTCCATACCAAAAACTGCCCAAAACGGCAAATTTTTCGTTCACGCCCTCGGTACTGCAATTAGCTGTAATGCCGTCCGACCTTTAAGTTTTCCAGCTCGATAGCAGGGAGTTCAAGTCTGGGATTCAAGCGGGAGTTCATGCAACTACGATGATCGTTGCAGCGTCGGCGGAAAAGCTTGGCCGCATCATTTTCATTTTTTTTTCGTAATTAATTCGTCATGTGTAAGGATAACATGACGGTGGTGCTCCAGTATGAAAAGCCGGAGCCATTTGGAAGTTATTCTACGTAGGAATGGAGCCAACAAAGAGGTAGGTTACAAGTCTCCCATAAAAAGAATCTCTGAAGATATGAGTCATTTTGTGGAAAATTTTTCTTGAGATTTTTTTAGAGGGGAGGCACAGAATGGAGCGGCAGCTGAAAATAATGCCGAAAATAAAAACAAGCCAAGTGCGAGGACAGTAACATCTCGCGCTTACAAATAGTGGTGGTCGGCAACGCACCGCTAATTTCAAACTCCGACCCAGGCGTGGTAAGTGGTAGGGCTCTTTTCCTCGGTACACAAGCACTTTTGCAAAAACTTTTGGCAGAGGAAAACCATTGCATACCATGTCTAGTTCAAATGACTGAAGCGGATTTTTGATATGCGGTCCGGATGTACACCAAACGGTCATTTGCAGGTACAAAACCCTTTATCTCTGGGCCGTCTGGACAGACATAAAAAATCGGTCGCAGTCATTTGGATGTAGAGTATGTAAAGTAAATATTGAGCGTCAATTTGTGGACCTGGACTGCTCGTGGATGGCTAAATTTCTAGGAGGATGGATGGATGGCAGGCATGGTATTTCTTATATTTACCAACGTTCACCACTCGAATTGGGTCCCAAATGAAACTTTCTAAAGGTATGTAGGATTCCGAGGCAAATTAAGAATTTTCTGCGTCCATGGAACCATGTTCTGAGTAAAAGAGCGATGGAAATAGGGGGCAATTCCCAAATGCGGCAATACCAGTTTTCCGATCACTGATTTCCGGCAGTGTTGCCGACCACCACAAATAGCCAATAATGCCCGTTGACCAAGGGATATGATAATCAGGGCTCCTACCAGGAGCAATACAGTCACATGTTTGGCACTGTAAAGCACTTTTTGACCTCTGAGAAGGTTGATATCACGTCTGGGGGGGATCTGAATAGACCAAAATGACTGGAATGATCAGGGCTATCGATTGCAGTGAGGGCAATACAGTCACGCGTTTGAAAATGTAATGGCAGTGCGGGCAATGGTGCGGTTAAAAATGTAGCTGCAGAAAAATCAAATCTTGACAATGTTCGGTACACCAGTTAGTGCTGGCTAAAATTGGTCAATGTAAATTACATCGGCCCAATTTTACATGTAAATTACGGGGTAAAATACGTATTTTACATGGAGGCCCTCCGACCTGCATGTAAAAGCTGTGAAAAAACCCACTTCAAACGGGCTCACAGGGCAGTATTTTATCGTCTTCTGGCCCTGCCGAGAACCTCAGGCTGGCTAATAAATACAGAACCCCTTCTGACGTGACACAGATGGCAGACACATTTGAGGATATCTCGTGAAGCGAGAGCCGATGTTTACACGCTTTACAATGTTTTTCACACCCTTAATGAGTGCTCAGGAAGAGCCATGGAAAGTTTTACCACCGGCGGCTCAACTGGTGTAATATTCTTCGCATCTGGGCAGGCAGTTCTGACTCCACAAGCCCATTTTGCTTTTTCCTAATTCAAAAGTGGAATGGGTACAGATTTCTCGTTTAAATTAGGCTCCTTAGCATGGAATGATTGCTCAGGAAGAGCCATGGAAAATTTAGCGGCCGACGGCCGAAGTGGTGTATTTTCTGTATTTGAACATGCAGGTCTGACTCCACAAGAGTATTTGCTTTGTCCTCGTTCAAAAGTGGAATGGGTACAAATTTCTTGGTGGAATCAAGTCCGTGGGCATGGAATGAGTGCTCTGAGAGAAGCACAGAAAATTTAACCGCCGGCAACTCAAGTTGTGTAAAGTTTTCTGTATTTGGGCATGCAGGTCTGACTCCACAAGAGTATTTTGTTTTGTCCTCGTTCTGAAGTGGAACAGGTACGAAGTTCTCGGTGCAATCAAGTTCGTGGCATGGAATGAGTACTCTGAGAGACAGACCGGGTTTGCGCGAAGGACTTGCGTTTGGGACGTGCCGCGACGCGTCGACGCGGATAATGAGAAATGATGGATTGATGGAAGCGATCGACGCTGTTTGTCCTGCCAAATACTTTCCTTTTTCGGGGGGTAGGGTCGTGGGAATGTTTGCCAAGATCCGAAGATCGATCACCCCTTGGTCCTCGCCGTCGCTTGCGGCGAGGCCGTGATCACGTGTTGATGTTACCAGGACAAATTTTGAAATCTTCTGGACTCTAAAGCCTGAAGGGAGTCCATTTGGGAGATGGAAATGCCGAGAGATTTGGGAGGCCGGCGGCGTGATCGACGGTATGACCGGCGGCATTTTTCTAAATAGGGACAAGCAGATCATTGATCCGAGAAGGCGGCTCGATCCGCTTTTCGTTGGTGCTTCAGCATTTTGAAAACGCGTGACTCCGGCAAACGAATGGTGTGATTTGATTGATGGCAACAAATGGTTGCCACCGTTACTCTCTCTCTTCCACCGCCTCCACGTCGCCCTCCGGCTCAGCCTACCTCTGCATTTGACATGGATGACTTGGCGGACCAGACCCCAGAAGGGGTGCTCAATTCTTAATTCGAACCCGTTCAGTTCACTTTTTAAATAAATAAATTGTCAATCAGTTTGATGTCCGTGAATTGCCGAGATTCCGAGAGTCCGATCAATGAACGCGTGACCTTGTGTACATGCCTTCTGTCCCTTGTATACGTCTGTGCCTTTGGTACTTCCGGCATCGGTTCCAGCCCGCTCCATCTCTGGAACCACATGAGTGCAGAAATCTCCAGGAGATCTGAGGTGTCATCTGCGCGATGGGCTTCATAAGCCTCTTGATCCTGGAATAAAGCCATTGGGTTGGGTCATCCTTGAAGGCAATTGAGGCAGTAAGAAGCCCTCTGCAGTGTGGATGAGGTCCGATTTGGTTTGCGCCTTTGTAGGTCGCGGCATCAAAGATAGCAACTCGATTGGGATAACCGTGCCGAGATCAACGGCGATCAACTGATTGACAATTTATTTAATTAAAAAGTGAACTGAACGGGTTCGAATTAAGAATTGAGCACCCCTAGAGACGCTCACTAGAGTGGGCGACTTGTGGTTCTCTAAAGACATGATCGTCATTCGCGCAGAGAACAAAATATTCCACGTCTTTGGGGGCATTCTTGCAGCGAAATCCATCGTTTTTCGCGACATGCTCGCCTTTCCTCAGCCACCCAATGGCGGCATCGAGCAGATCGACGGAAGCCTCGTCGTGCGTCTTCACGACTCCGCGGACGATGTTGAGGTCTTTTTGAGGGCGATTTATGACTCGAGGTGTGTCGCTTTGATTAACTGGCATAATTAGACGATAAACCGTTCTAGTTACTTCATGCCGGCGCCTGCCCCCATTCAACTTCGAGTCGTTCTCGGAATTCTCAGATTGTCCCATAAATACGGTGTCCAGTATCTCAACCGTCGTGCTTTGGACCATCTTATCGTGGATGGCTGGTATCATGCCACATACGGCTCGTACGCAGATGGCAATGCGGAGGCCCATCTGCTCAATATTTCTCCGAAATCCCCAATAAATGCACCATCAGTAATCATCGCAGCAACGGAGGTCGGTGCACTATGGCTCCTTCCTTACGCTTATTATTGCGTTTCAACTTTCTCCTCCGATACACTCCTCGCCTTCACGGGGATGGAACCACATATACAGAAATCCCTTCTCGCACATTCACATCTCATCCGTGGATACGTCGCAACCAATCGGTTCCTGCACAACCGGTGCGCGAACAAAATCTGCAACGATCTCTGTGCCTCCAAGTTATCTACGCTTCTCGACGACGTCACTGAAGGGACATTTGCAATCCCTCTGGCGGACACTCTGGCGGCATTGAAAACGGAGGGCATGTGCGATGAATGCTACGAGTCTGCGGTCACCGAGCGGCACGAGGCCGCCTCTGTATTCTGGAACAAGCTTCCCACCATTTATGGGCTTCAATCGTGGGCAGAATTGCACGCTATGAAGCGTGCTGCGATGGAGGAAGACGGGGACGTAGATGCGGACGACATGTCAGACTAGGTTTAACTCACTTTGAGCTCCACCGCCATATGCTTCGCCATATGTTCACGCAGCCTTCTATTGTGACCCATGAGTACTTCATTGTATGTCTCACATTCATTTATTCTATATTTAGGGAGAAGAGGAGACGCTATTGGGTTCGGCGCATCAATTTCCATGCCCCGGAGTGCCGCTCGGCCCGCTATTAGCACGAATGACGTGCCGTGCTGGTTCTGTGTCTTCGGCGGCGGCTTACTCTTGAACTTTTCCGATTGAGGACCCTTGCGCTTTAAAGGTGGAGCACTGTCGGACTCGGATGCTGATGCGATGGATGGCATCGATTAATTGGTTTCAAACGAGAACAGCAATGGAGCAACGCACTCGTGTCTATCATAATAGGCCGCTTTCGACGCTTGCTCTGCGTACTAGCAGAACTTGCCTTCGGTGCTTCATCCGAGGAGTCCGACCAATATATTCCAACACAACCCCTTGCGCGAAGTTCGAATGAAGAGTCCAGCCTATGATTTCCCAGCACCGTGACGCCGTCGATGTCCACGTCGAGCCTGAGTGGCCTCGTTCTGGAAGTACGGAAGGGAGAGGAGAGGTGTGGATGGGCTGAAAATCCTAAGTCCGAAGTCATGATTGGTGGGTCCCGCCAAAACGTCAACCAATGATCCCAGTCGTTTTTTGATCCCTTGCTTGTCTCGTGATCAAGAGTTCGGTTACTTAAAACAGACTGGTCGCGAGTCTATGGCCAGCGATACGCGCTTCTGTAACGGTCTCGTGACAGTAAGCAAGGGCAGGGACCTTAAGTTTCTTGAGCTAATTCATATGAGTGTAGGAGACCAGGATGGATCATACAATATTCGCAGCCAGGCCTTTTGTCGGCGTAATGACGAGTCCTACTGAGAGTAGTCGTACCGGGAGATCCGGATACAGGTCGGGACGCCGAGCCACTTCCTTGAGAACGATAATTGGGACACCGAAGAGAGCAGATTTGCCGCCACCAGTCACAATGCAACAGAAGATATCGGGGTAAAAAAAAAACTTCCCTGAAATTTGGCCACTGGCGGGTGAAATAATGGAAAAAGTTCGTGATTGTGGCTGTGTGTAAGGCCAAATTTAAACTTTTCCCCAACCAATTTGGCCACTAATATTTGATAGCGGCGGCTAGGTGACCCCTCCGTCATTGAGATACTCAGTCCTGATAAGAGTGGGATTTTCAGAGCAATAACATGTTTCATCTGCATGCACCCAACGCAGAATAACCGGCGAGCCGTTCGTATTCGATCATCTGCAAGTGGCAAATTTTCAAAAGAGAGGAGAAATGGGAGCGAGTCAGTGACTCTGTGACCTAGCTCAATTTATCGTTTGTTTCAAGCAATATGAACTCTATTGCTATCCGAATCAAGCTCTACCCGGCCATTTTCAGGGCAAAATTAGTTGTCTGTCTGCATACAAAAAAAATGGTTCACTTATATTCTTGCTTTTTCTGGCTACCAGTCTTGTGCGCCCTGAAAGAGATGCGACACTGTCGGGTTCTGATTGTCAAACTGCGGAGTTTCCGACCGGGGTCTCCAGTCTAGTGCGCGCGCGGAGTTGCATCTTTATGGCGGTCTAAGTGCACATTTAATCCCGCCCCTTATTTATCGGCGATTTCGGAGTTTCTGCCCCAAAGATAGGCGATTTGACGGCTCCCGCCCTGGATAGATAAAGATAATCAACATCTACGTTTTGCGGGGAAATCAGTGATTCCCGCCCCCAGGTAGAAAGGTTCCGGCAACTTCCGCCCCAAATACACAGGAGTCGCCCGCTCCACTTTTATGGTCGCGCCCAAAACTTTTGTCCAACATCTCGCGCAATAAACATGAGTGAATTCATTGATGCCAACTACTGTATACTTTTGTAGAGGGTCCTGAAGCGTGACGGTCTTCGGAAACCCACTCAAAAATCAAAATAAAAGGCTATTTTCTCTCAAAATTTCTTCTGCATTAGGTCAAGACTCTAGAATGCTGTTAGAACAACTAATTTCACCTTGAAATGTGTTAAGCAGCCTCTTGAAGCGTAAAATTTTCAAGCAGCGGTTTCCAGTTTCCAAGCAGCGTCACGCAGGTTCTGCCCGGGTTTCTGCCCGGGAACAAGCGGTGGCTGTGCAAGGGCGTGGGAAAGTTTCAAAAGTTTACAGTAGCTTAAGACTGTTTGCAAAGCACTCACCAATTTTTCATAGACAAGAGCAAATGAACTGTGCCGGATTACTTCCCCTGTTCCTCAGCCATTTCACATCCAATTTGCTTGAAGGTAGGTGCGTTTCAAAGTGGTCAAGCAGTGGTTTCAATACATACTAATATTGAGGTTATTTACAACAACCTCAATCCTCTGAACTTCCGGCAGGAGGTGTTGTCGGAGATGATTTACTTCGCATCCCGGGTGGCTCTCGTATCCTTAACCAATACTGGGTTCTCTGAATCGATTTCGTCTGAATCGATATCGGTCTGCATTGCATTTTCCCATACTATGTGTGCTGAACACAAAAATTAACCATGGGTGAACTGAGTGGTGCAATATTTCAATAGGGGACTTCACGCTAGGACACATTTTCATGTTTGTGAATATAAATATTCAACTGATGGGATGATTATTTCTACAAAATACAGATATTCCACAAGCACGATTAAATCTTGCTTGTGGAATAAACATATTTTTGTGCAATATATGTGCTTCAAGTTGCTTGAGTAAGCTGCCCGTCACTGCCTTGATCATCGACACTCATGGGGAAGAGGAAAGCTCCCGACAACAATACAATTGACAAGCTCGAGGCTCGTTTGGCAGACATGAAGAAAGCTGCTGCCTCTCAGTCGGAAAAAGATCCTCAGGGGAGGCCCAAGGGATCCAAGAACAAACCTAAGGCTCTGACGACCGGTGCGGAGGGCAACAACAATTGACACATCCACTGACACCAACGCCAAGGAGCCGAAGGAAGAAATAATTAATGAAAATATATGGTGGAAACCAAACGGGGTGATCATAGATTTATTCCACAAAGTATGATTTTATTCATCCGATCAAATGAATAAATTTATTTACAAACACCAAAATATTCCCTATCGTGAAGTCCCCTAATATTTGGAAGTATTTTGCTTCCTGTTCATTCAGAAGTGGAATGAGCGAAGACTTTTTGGGGTAATTAGGTTTGTGTGCTTTAAACGTGTCCTCTGTGTGCGGAACACAGAAATTAACCTTGGGCAAACTGAGTTGTGCAATATTTCCATATCTGGGAGTATTCTGCTTCTTGTTCATTCAGAAGTGGAATGAGTGCTGATTCTTTAGGGGAATTGGGTTCGTGTCCTCGAAAGGTGTCCTCTGGGTGCTGAACACAGAAATTAACCACAGGCGAACTGAGTTGGGGGATATTTTCATATTTGGAAGTAGTTTGCTTCCTGTTCATTCAGAAGTGGAATGAGTACAGATTTTGTGGAGGAATTGGCTTCATGTGCTTCAAAGGTGTCTGCTGCGCAGAGAACACAAAAGTTAACCACAGGCGAACTGAGTTATGCAGTATTTCAAAATTTGGGAATATTTTGCTTCCTGTTCATTCAGAAGTGGAATGAGTGCAGCTTTTTTGGGGGAACGCTGTTTGTGAGCTTGAAAGGTGTCCGCTCTGTGCGGAACACAAAAATTAACCATGGGCTAACTGTCTCTTGGCCTCGGCTGCATATTCGGAATCACGCATAAGATGAGGGAGATGTGAAGGAAGACATCAATGACAACGACGGCGGAGTAACGGACACACTCATGAACATTTGATCTATAACGCAAGACGGGGATGAGAGGACCCCTGAATATACAAACAAATGCCTGTCCGCCAAAATTTTCAATTCAGATAAAAACTGAGCAAAATTTGGGAAATACTCCCACCTGGAATCAGATGAAAAGTCGAAATTTTTTAGGACCTTCCAGCACAGAATCCGCACTCACTCACGCTTCTAAAATCTACTTTCTACGCACGGGTCCTCGTCAGCGGTCGCTTTTCTTTCTTGTGCACCCACGGGTCAAATCTAATAACGCCACATTTATTGACCCACGGGTCGAGCTTTATTTCTTTACGGCTCATATGTATACGAGGAAACTCGACGAAACTTCCAACCAATCCAGCATGGTGAACACCCGAGCCGGAACCTCTGCTAGGGACTGGAGGGCAATGCACCGAGACACGCTAGGGGCAACATGCAACCGCAGCCTGAAACTGTGTGTGTGGCTTTTTTTGCATTCTTTTCTTTCACTGCCCTCTGAACTACTCTAGTTCGACGTCCCCCGAGAATACCCGCCGCAGGTTGAACCATCGCCGTCCTAAACAACCTCCCGTTCAATCGGTTGCCTGCCATACGCTGGATGGTGTTCGGGCTCGGGCGGGATTGATGCTGATGCAGAAGGGGAACCGAACGATGAGATAGATTACGACTCTTGGATCGTGGGGTGCGACAATTTATGTTCCAGTTTTTACCGTTCTCATTTTCTTCCGTAGAACTCCCGATACGGGGCTGATACAGGTGAGATGGGCTGGTCTCGGAACTGTACCAGGGACGCACACCGGCGAAGAGCCCCGTCACTCGGCAGGGACCAAGCAGCCATCTAGCGGCGCGGAATTTGTGAAGGAATCCGTGTCGCTTCCCAAGCTCACCAGCAGAGTGGAAGAGGGAGGGAGCGACGGATGTGGCAGACATATGTTTATCTTGTGTCTGTTGTGGTAACATATGGGGCATAAGACGAGATCGGGCTTTGGTACTATTTGTTTTTGGCAGATCTCCTTCGTCGAATTTCGAAGGAGCGAGACCTAGCTAAAGCAAGATAACTTAGCAATCACCATTCAAAAATGCCAAGGATTGACTCTTGCAGAAAGCAGTAATTAATCTAGGGCCAAGTGATTTTTCTTCTGGGCTTTCTTTCGTAGCCATATCACGAGTTTACAAATTGACTGGTATTATTGCTTTCCAGACACGACGCCTGGGTTGCAGTAAGATACTTCAGATACATATTCTTGCGGAAATTGAGTAAACCACTCACTCTTCTCTGTAGCGAGCATCAGACTTGCAGCGATTCACACTCGCGGCTTCGCCACCGTCCTCAGACTTTTGGGCCTTCTGTTGGTGGGTACGGAAGGAGTATGTGAGTTAGTACCAAGCAGTCAATGCAGGGGAAGTATACTTTTGCATCCGAAGTCGGGCATTCTCGCACAATGGAGAAAGATTTTTGATAGACTGCATTAGCATCTGCTGGCCCAAGGGGAATCACAGACCAGATTAGATGACATCAGGTAGGGGGGGGAGGGGTCCTCCGAGGGCTGGAAAAAAACTTCCGTAGGTCAAAGGTTTTTGGGCGGGAAATGGGTTGAATTTTCAAATCCATCATCCTGGGTAAATTAGACCTGATTTTGACGGTTCACAATGATTTTTTCCCTATACTTGTCCGATCCCATCACCGTCATACGGAAAGGCAAAGGAAACAAATACGCACTGTTAGCGAGTTGTGCCAGCAGACGCAAGGCGGGATGCATTTGATTGTTCACCTTTGGTTGGCAACAGATCCAGGGGTGCCAGGCTGGCCAGCTGAGGTTGTGGCAGTGTGCAATTGCGAGGGGGATTGAGAGAGAGGAGGGTTACGCATCAGTGATTATGGCAGTGCGCGATCGTTGAGGAGATCGAAAGAGAGAGAAATTCTGTTTTCGTGACGCTGAAGGATCACGGGATCGAGGATCACTGAATCAGTCATCACTGGTTTACATTTTGAATCACGTGACCCTATTGCCTTTTCAATGAAGCCCCAGTCCCTTAGAATGAGGAGCTTCAAAGGCCCAGGCTTAATGACGAGGGCGGCACTGGGAAATCCGAAGAGACAGTTTTGCTTAGAATCACGCTGGCTATCAGCTCTCAATGAAGCTCGAGGAATCAAGTTTTCATGCAAAGTCACGTTGTGAGGCCTAGACCGACAGAATACGGTCCTCACAGCACCGCCTGGATATCAGAAAATATGCCGAGGTGGCTAGAAGCCAATGGAGCTCGTAATGAACATGGAGCTACTCGAGTGCGAGTGCAGGAGCACAGAGAGGCACAGACGATGGGTGAAAAGGATGAGATATGAACTAAGGCTATGCTACGACAAAGGGAAGATGATATAGGTACATCAAGTATCAAAGAAGTGATATAAATCATATCTATCAATACTCGGACTGACGCGAACAAACAATCATATATCTTGACACTGGACATGTTGAACCTCGTGACATTTTATGGAGAGCGATCGATTTCCTTCGGTTTGAATCCAGGATGATGGCCAGCGCGATTTTGAACAAAACTGTCTCCTCGGACTTCCTCCTGCAGGCCTGGTCGCTAAGCCAGGGGCTTGGCAGCTCTTTATTCTGGACAGAGGCAGTCCTATATTTCAGCCGGGCAGACTCAGTAGTGTAGGGAATTCACGCAACACACTGCCCGTTATTTGGATTTGTGCCGGCAAAACGTGCCAAGATTTTATCATTTCAAGCTCAGTGGGAGTACCAGTAGTCTCAGGGCGCCAGGTTTCATAGTCTCAACCAACTCCTATCCAGTTCATTAAAAGCGAAGTAGATGAAAAAAGGATGTGGTTCTCACTTACTATCCGATTCGAAGGAATCTTGCTGAGTGACCGCCCCCCCCCCCCCCCCCCCCCCTACCAAATATCTGTCCCCAATCAAAACCCCGACCTGAGCTTGCATGCACTGGAAATGTTATATTTGGCCTATAGGACAATTGAATAGGTTTGTAGGACGTCCCTCAACAATTTTTTCCCACTTAAAAGAGGCCAGTACCTCGCTTGGTACAGATTCATAACCGAACTGCTGACAGACGAATCCAAGCTCTGAGGAAGCTGAGCCCGGGTATATACGAGAAACAAAAACGAGAATGTCTATATATATATACCGCCGCGCTGCCGGCCGTCGGCTGGCGATGGCCGTAGTAACACAATAGTAACGTCCCGCTTAATTAAGCGGTCACTCTGGCGCATCACCCCGCCCTCTGTTAACATGTGTGAATTTTTCTCAGACTGTTGAAAATCATAACCTCTGGTTTATACATGTTTGGACTGTCTGATGGGTAGCCTCGGGGAAATTTGTGCAGCCCTTTGCTGCGGCCACCTGATTGAATCCAGAAATATTCAAAGATCAATCAGCAGCTCAGCAACAACAAGTATGGTCGAGCAAAAGAGTGTAGGCCAAGTGGGGTATTAAAAGTGAGCTGGGGTGGTCTCATTTTATGCATTTATTTTCTTCAGGGTCGACCGAGCTTGCAACGTAACCGAAAAACGAAAATGATCGCAGCTGAGTAAAAGCTCGCAAGGCACTATCCAAACTTGTGTCGAGCAAACTTGAAGGTGGTCCAGCAGAAGCAATAAATGTATATTGACCAGGGTGTGTGAGAATACAGTAAGGGATTAGTAAGTGAGAACCAAAGGGAAGCCACAAGATGGAAGATTGGCGCGCGCGGTGATGTTGATGGACAAGCGGCGGGTACATGTCGGGAAACAGCCTTTCGGTCCCGCACACGCAAGCGAGGTGTGACTGTTGACGCCGGACAGCCGTCTGATGCGGCCGAGCTCTGCCGAGTTTCGTTTTCGATTCTCGTTAGTACCGGCAACTTGCTTCGGCAGGGGTTAATTTGCCTGAGATTTATGCTGGAAACTCTCCCGGTGTTCACGCCCATGATTCAACCAAAACATTGGTGGGCATTCTGCGGCTCGAAGATGTAAAATTGTGAGCAAGCAAGGCCAAACACAGAAAATATTATTGTGCAACTTGCTTCGGCAGCGGTTAATTTCGCTGCAGTTTATACTGGAAACCCTCCCGATGTTCACGCCGTTGATTCGGCCAAAACATCGATGGGCATTCCACTCCTGCGCCTTGAAGATGCAAAATTGTGGGCAAGCAGGGCCAAATACCGGAAATATTGTTGCGCAACTTGCTTCGGCGGGGTTAATCGAGTTTAGAACTTGTTTTACAGTAGTCTAATACCGCTACGACACAATTCATATTTTTCCCTCGCTCCTCCTGACGTCGGCGCCGGGCGCTGTTCGCAAAACACGGGAATGGAGCCGCCCTGAGTCACTCTTGGCCAGCGGCCCCCTCACACAGCTGGTTTCCCTCGCTCCTCCTGACGTCGGCGCCGGGCGCCGTTCGCAAAACACGGGAATGGAGCCGCCCTGAGTCACTCTTGGCCAGCGGCCCCTCATACAGCCGGTTTCCCTCGCTCCTCCTGACGTCGGCGCCGGGCGCCGTTCGCAAAACACGGGAATGGAGCCGCCCTGAGTCACTCCTGGCCAGCGGCCCCTCACACAGCCGGTTTCCCTCCCTCCTCCTGACGTCGGCACCGGGCGCCGTTCGCAAAACACGGGAACGGAGCCGCCCTGAGTCACTCCTGGCCAGCGTCTCTCCGCTATAAAAGAGAACCTGGTCCTCAAGAGAACTCAACGCTCCTCGCCTTAGCAGCACCCTCACGCTCATCCGTTTTTCTGGGACCCAGGAGGTGCTTTTGACCAATGAAATCCACTTTTTCCTTACAAAGTTCTACGAATGTGGGGCACTGAATGAAGTGGACCTCGACTTATGTGAGTTCCCTCTGTTTCTAGAGTTACATTACTTTTGCTCGTGCGTTCCTAGCGCTCGCTGCGACCGATATTTGGCTTGCTACCGAGCTCCTCACTCAGGAAGAAAGTAAACCATGCCCTGCGGCGGGTCTAGATGATCTTGCTGAGGTTGACATGGCTGATGTCCGTGAGACCGGAGTCGCCTGGCTTGTTGAACCTCTGCGTGTTGGTGCCGTTCAGAAATTCTCTGGCACTCTCAATCACAAGTCGAAGGCACCCACCACCCGCCTAGCCGCTACTGTCAACACCTTCGTCCATTTTGTGTACCATTTCAGCCAGAAGTCATTGGTTTTATGTGACGTTCAAAGTATGTTCTCTTGCTCATTCTTGGATTCTCTAACTGAGATTCTACTGTCAGCTATGAAGGCCAGAATCAAGGGAGAGCCGAAGAACGTGATATTCGACCCAATGGCCCATACACCCAAAGGGTAAGTGTACTCCTCTCAGCTGGACCACTACCCTAATTCGAACTTGGTGCGGTAGAAAAAGTGGACCCGGTGATCATGGCAAGGACGGAATCAAGAATTTCCTCGCCACACACGAATGTAACAGCAAATGCGAAGCCTTGGGTCTTGACGAGCTCGACTCGGATGACGAGGAAAGCGACAAGGAGTAGGAATACACAAGTGCAGACTTTGATGTTGATTCCGTAGCAACAAATACAACACTTATTGAATTTGTGTATCCCCCAATATGAATTAATCCTTGCGAGGCCATTAATGCCACTGTATTAATCATTATTAATGGTGTTCAGATTGAACGGTGATGACGCCCTTTGCCGCGCGCATCACAGTCACATGACCGTGTCCCGACGCAACAAGAAATGAGCCCCATGTTGCCAGCACTGGGCGCAAATTCTCCAAAATATTACATACAACCGCTGACATGCATCGGATCCTGGAATAATTGGTCTTCTACCTGGATGTGTCAAGGTTTTACTTGCCTGCCGCCGCCAACGGACACTGTCAGTTGTCGGGTTTTTTTCTGATAGTGTTTACCTTCAAACGATATCATACACCGGGAAATAGCCTTCTGAATGAGATACATACATGCTACTATGCTATACATTTTTGAAAACCTGAAATGCGTTGGCGGTTTTGTGAACCACTGTTCCCGAAAAGGAAATTTCATTTCATCCGTGGCCTTCCCGCCAACCGTAGGCGACAACACCGAACGACTTTCTTCCCTCGTCCTCTCCCTCCATGCTTTACACTTCTGAACCTAGATTTGTGGAATTTACGGGGGTTTAATTTCTCTGTGGGTCCCTGAGAGAAGACATTTCATGCCAGAGAGCCTTCTTCCAGCAAAGAAAATGGTACCCATTCCACTTCTGAACGAGGACAAACTAAAATTTTCCGGAGGGTTTGAATAGAGAACTACACCGAGAGCTAAGACCACAAGTTTGGCAGTGGAGCAAAATTTCAACCAAAGACACCAAGAAATAGCTGATGGTGGAGCTCACTACCGAGAGCCAAGACCGCCAGCCTGACATTCAGAGCAGGAATTCAGGAGGAAAAAAACCGGGCCTGTTGCAATTCAGACACAATTGAAAAAAATTGTTTGCATGCAGCCAGTCATAATTTACGTCGAATTTACTCCTAGCCCGACGCAGTCATAGTAGCCCAAGATATTCCCAGATCTAACGAGTGCACAATCACAGGAGAGCGCGTCCGACGGTGGTGACAGCGGTGAAGAGCGGGCAAGCAGTGATAAAACGTTTCGCGATGAATTGAGACCGGCATCGTCCGTATAAATTTATGCGGCCGAAGGTGAAAGCCCGGTAGCGTCCATGAATTCCCGGCATTTTGTGAGGCCGCTTACGAGCCAAGCCGCCGCGTACCCGTACCGGGTGAGTTGGGCGAAAAGATGGTGACGGTACGGGGCCGTAACCGTTTTTACGGCCCGTGGTTCTGTAGACTAACGGGGCGGTTTGATGCCCTATAGTCGACATTTGTTAGGTCCAGGCCTTCGACTGCGGCCGAGACAGAGTGAGAGCTAGATGACGTGGCAGTGGCGAGAAGCGGCAGGGGGCGTAGAAATTGTTACGGGTACTTCGGATCCGTTTCCTACATATAAGAACTGTCCAGGAAAGTAAATGCACCTTAACTTTGAAATCTGCGGGTACGTAACCATTGTCGCAATCAAAATCTACCATTGCCTGAGACCGACCCAAGCTGGCCCCAGGTTATATAACAGGAATCGAAATGATAAAACTATCACCGATGCTTGCTGTCCTCGCGACTACTTTGATAATAACAGCGAGTTCACGACCGACAAAGGAGAATGGGTTGGACAGTGCGCCCGAATTTTCCTTGTAAGCGGGTTATTCTCATTCAAGATTCACAGTGCTGGATATCAAGATATCGTTCAATGGGACATCATTCGAACTCGAAGTTTCCGAGAATGATGAATTGCGTGTCCCGGCCGCGGATGGGTCTGGGCCACTTCAAAATACATCTTCAGTCGGAGGTGAAAATCCCAGAATATCAGCTTCTTCAATGATGGGAGGATCGGCAATGACAGCGACATCGTTCAGCCCCATGTCTTCTCAATCGGCACCGGCGTCCAGCGCACTTCCGAACGTGTCAGCCAACGAGTCCCGCGTCTCTTCCCTGATGAGTGGAAGCAGAATGATGAGTGGGAGCAGTTCCAGTGGAGTGACAGGACCACAAAGCTCGCAGTCCAACAGCCCCTCCCAATCGATTCCCGCGACGACCATCCCAGAAGCTGCTTCCATCTCTTCCTGATGAGTGGAGGGAGTTCCATTGGAGCCACAAGGTCACCAGCCGGGTCGTTGAGCAGCGCCTCTGAGTCGGGCGTGGCATCCAACAGCGGGTTTTTGTCACCAACAACCGCGTCAGTGCCGCCAGGTTCTTCTGTCAAAAGTGGAAGCAGTGCCAATGGACGAAGTGCGTCGTTCAGTGGCGCCTCTGAATCAGAGACGACACCCACGGGATCTTCATCGACGTCAGCCACGCAGTCCCCCTGTTTCCTCTCTGGGGGCGACATCTAACCCCGGCTCCTCCTCAACAACCGTGTTTTCCATAACCACGTCAGCCACGCAGTCAGCAACAACCGTGTCAGTGTCTCCATTTTCTTCTGTCAGTGGGGAAAGCAGTGCCAGTGGACAAAGTGCGTCGTTTAGAAGTGCCTCTGAATCGGAGACTGCGCGCACCACAGCATCCAGAACCGTGTCAGCCATCCAGTCCCCAGTTTTCTTCCCTGATGAGTGGAGGATTTTCGGCATCCATGTCTGTGACACAGCTCGGTAGTTCTAGCGCTATGGTAGCTCAACCGGCACCATCAATATGTCCCCCTTGCAATTGCCCAAGTAGCACAGCCTAAGCGCTAATAATGCTACCTAGCTAATTGAATAGCGAGATCTCGTGCAGTAGATATCTCTAGTTATCTATTAATGGACCCAAAAATGTATGGGGTACTGCAGAGTTAGCTTCGATACCCATTCCGTCCTCCTCCCGGTTTCGATGCCATTCATATCCGCTCGGGCTTCGATGCCTATTCACATTCCATCGGGCTTTTTCTGCCTAGTCACACACGCTCGGGCTTCGATGCCTAGTCATACTCCTTCGGTCCTCGACTTATTCACATTCCCTCGGGCTTCGATGCTCATTCGTACGAAACGCTCGGTGAATTCTGGACCCGCCAAATCAATGGCCGGACTTGGAAAAATTTAGGTCCTTTACCCTGAAAAAAAAAAGTGTCAGAAGTCCCTTAGTGAATACAGTCTTTAACCGTGAAGCGAAACAGTCAGGCCGCGTCGCCAATTGCGAGTCTGGAACTGCTCCAATGACATCACATAAATAGGTGAAGTCATGCATAGCCCTCCCCCCTAGCTGCCAATCTAAGGGACCATGGGATTTTATCCGGTTCTCGTGGAGAACCAGGGCAATCTTTCGCTCACGCTAAATTTGGCCAAACAACGACTACAAATTTGGTTAATCCGGCCCAGACATTCAATTTGGAGCCACACGGATGCATATTCAGCATCCTGGACCTTGAAAACCTTAATCCCAGCATCTGGCGGGTGATATGTCCTCATGGCCACGCCGTTACGCTACTTCTCAACAAGTTGTGAAACATGCCAAATAATCCTGCAAACAAAATGAAATTGTGCACGCTTTACAAGAGATTTTTTCTCAATTCCTTTTGTATACACCGACTTCCTACTGCATGAACTCACCGCCCAAAAATCTGGGCCCATTCCTGACCTCTGAGTGATCAAACGATACGGTGTTTCGCTTCCTAGTGTTGTTTCGCTTCGCCGTTAAAGACTGTATTGAAGAAATTCCAATTTCAAGCCGTCAAGGGGTCGACCTGTCCGGAGCTGAGCGACGACTTCCGCAACACCGGGAAGGCGGGCGTTGCATCACGGCCCGGGGCGGACGAAAACAACAGGTCGCCTCGCAAGAGGTGGGCGGACAGAAAATCAATGATATCATGCTCAGAAATCCAAGGAGGGGGGGAGGGGGGTGGCACGCGAGCGGTTGGTCGGTCCGAGGGAGTACGGACCATTGTCCGCACTGGACAAGCTGGCGAGAAAATTTTTTTGAAGAGGAGACATGACGAAGGTACGTATTCGGTCAGTTTGGCGAAAACTGCAACAGATCAATTTATGAAAAGCAGTTTCTGCGAGCAGATTGGGTGAAGGTAAAGCAGCAGTGTTATTCATGCCATATACCTATGGGGGGGCTCACCTTTTTATGTAGGATTCTGTGAAGAATTGAGGAAGCTACATCGAAATCGAGTGAACGCCGCTTTCAGAAATCCAAAGCGAGTCGGACCGGCCTCCTGTGGCACTACAAAGCGGTGCATGATATCTCGGCCTTATCGGCCGCCCACCTCTTGTCGCTTCGTGTTAGAGAACCGTGGCTATGTAGGAAGGCTTCGAAAAGGCAGGGAGGGCAGGAGGTGAAGAAATTGAAATTTTGACTCTATCACTCTATTTCATACATATACAAGTACCCTGTCCCACAAAATCAGAGTGTTTGGGTAAGAAATTGGGTTGCTAGTTAGAATTCATAGCCGGAAGGACAGATCACATTCGCTATCCTGGTACGATATGCCCTCTGGAATATGCCCTAGTACATCATATAAAAAATCTAGGCCAATCTGAGCATTATTAGTACGGTGGGACCTGTCTGCTCTTGGAGAGCTAAAAACACCTAAACCTGACCCACTAAATGATTTTGAGGTGGTTAGAAAAAATCGGGCGACGCGAGATCCTCCGGATTTCCCGTCCGAATCGAATGAGCCTACTTTCAAGCGATCTCGTGAAAACTTACAAAAAAACAGGCCGCGCCCTATTTTCCGCAAAGAGCTGTAAGGAAATCTCGTTTTTTTCTGCCCATCGTCTCGAAATTGCCACCACCTATCTCCTCTTCTGTGGAATACTCCTCCTGGCATCTCCCAAATCCACATCATTCAGCCGATCCAAAGTCCATAGGGTTTTGAATATTGCCTTGGTGATCAGCCAAGCTATGCTATGAGAATATTACATCTGTGATCAGCTACACCGAGCCCTGTGGGGACGATAATATTATTCTACATCACACTATGGGTTGGCTGAACTGAGGCCAGCAGGGTCCGTAATATTCCCCAGAGAGGCCATGGAGTTCCAGAGCAGTAACCATATGAAGTTTGATTAAACAATCCGCATCTCAACGGAAAATCAGGTTTGATCCTTGATTGTTTAGTCATATGAAAGGGGACAGGGAAGGCCAGAGGCATTGGTGAGGTACGGAGGTTCTGTTTAATCAAGGGTTGTTAATCATGAATAATCACGGTTCATGTTCAAACATAAACATAAACATGAACAAAAACAGTGTTCACCAAGGCTACATTTCCACAAGATTTCGAGTGAGGGATTTGTTCAGTTTGCCTGAATGTAGGGAATGTTCAGCGCCCAAGGGGGTGAAGGTGAAAATTCTCAAAGTGAAGCGCGATCGTCCAATAGCGGCAATAATGAATCAACGATCACCCGACCTGGTATACTGTCTGTCTACTCCTCGCCGGTTATGGCTTTAAAAATACTACTTAGCTGGCACTCGGGATGGTTCCCCCTCGACCACCTCCCTCATTCAGTCTTCCAGTTCCCGAGGTACTGCTGGGGCATCAATCGCGCTATAGCAACATCAATAAGCCGTTATGGATGGAGGTCAAAAGATTGAACGTGATGTGCAGGCACCTTTCAGAGGCACTAATGATTCGAAAGCCACCTGACCTGGTCAGTGGTGCAAATACTAGTCATTAAAATTATGTAACAGGATACAGACTAAGGAGAAATCTCAGGATCTGTAATTTTTATGAGTTGACATGCTTTATTTCGATTTCGTCGAGCAATGCAAGATGCAAGGTATTCTGCTGAGGTACTGACTCTATCATGCTTCTAGAAAGGATATGTTCAAGGCGGTTTTGGTCAATATTATAAAGAGGCAAATTTCGAAGTGGCCTGGTGGAAACTTCAACCACTCAAAGCTTCCATTTCGTGGTCGGAATCGAGCTGATTCGCTGCAGCAATTGAGGCAGAGATTCTGTGGGATGAGGTCTATTGCGCCACTTTTCAAAATGCCAG
Organism: Mycena olivaceomarginata; assembly: GCA_029378375.1. Taxonomy (NCBI): domain Eukaryota; kingdom Fungi; phylum Basidiomycota; class Agaricomycetes; order Agaricales; family Mycenaceae; genus Mycena; species Mycena olivaceomarginata. The sequence continues at coordinate 82,716 of JARKIC010000248.1, forward strand.
CCATTTGAATGCCCCTCCATTGTGCCAGTCATGCTTTTCAAAAAATACCAGCCATTTGAATGCAGCTTCATTGTGTCTAGTCATGCTTTTCAAAATGCCAGCCATTTGACTGCACCTCTATTGTGCCAGTTCACGCTTTTCAAAATGCCAGCCTTTTGAAATGCACCTCTATTGTGTCAGGTCATGCTTTCCAAAATGGCAGCCATTTGAAATTGAATGCATCTCTATTGTGTCAGGTCATACTTTTCAAAATGCCTGCCATTTGAATGCGCCTCTATTGTGTCAGGTCATGCTTTTCAAAATTCCTGCCATTTGAATGCACCTCCATTGCGCCAGGTCATGCTTTTCAAAATGCCAGCCATTTGAATGCAGATCCATTTTGCATCTGGTCATGCTTTTCAAAATGGCAGCCATTTGAAATTGAATGCATCTTTATTGCATCAGGTCATGCTTTTCAAAATGCCCACCATCTGAACCAAGAGGTAAGCGATCTTCAGAACACGGACCTGTTCTTCATTGCTGACCTCTTGGTTCAAATGGTGGGCATTTTGAAAAGCCTGACTTGACACAATAGAGCTGCATTTAGATGGCCAGCATTTTGACAAGCAGCACAATAGACCTGCATTCAAATGGCAGGCATTTTGAAAAGCATGACCCGATGCAATAGAGATGCATTCAATTTCAAATTGCTGGCACTTTGAAAAGCAAGACCTGGTGCAATGGAGGTGCATTCAAATGGCGGGAATTTTGAAAAACATGACCTGACACAATAGAGGTGCATTCAAATGGCTGGCATTTTGAAAAGTATGACCTGATGCAATAGAGATGCATTCAATTTCAAATGGCTGCCATTTTGAAAAGCATGACCAGACGCAATGGAGCTGCATTCAAATGGCTGGCATTTTGAAAAGCATGACCTGGCGCAATGGAGGTGCATTCAAATGGCAGGCTTTTTCAAAAGCATGACCTGACACAATAGAGGTGCATTCAAATGGTGGGCATTTGAAAGCGTGACCCGGTGCAATAGAGGTGCATTCAAATGGTGGGCATTTTGAAAAGCATGACCTGCCTCCATGATGGATGAGCCCCATTGCGCCGAAGGAGATGCGATCACACCAGGTCACGCTTTCGGCTTCACTTTCAGGCCAGAGGCCGTATCACCCTCCAAGGAGTGAGGAGTGGAAGGACAGACCAGACAGCCCAATGTCTGATGACAACGACCGTGATCCTATCAGCCCAAATCTGACGCTTGAAGATCCAGGGTCAGTTGGAGGTGCAGAACCACCAGTGTCAGTGGGAGACAATCATACCGACCCGATTGATTACGACGCACCTCCCATTTACACCACCTCGTGGTGATCCTCACCGTGCGCCATTCAAAGCAGGCGAAATCATCCGCCTCCTGCGCCCACCACTGCTCTCGCTCCATCTCGTAAACGAGTCCGCGAAAACGGCAGCCAACCCAGATTCCGCAGCTGCCAGGCGACCTCGTCGCGAAGGCAAGCGACCTGACCGGAATAGAAACTACGATCGTTCGCTTGAGCTTGAAGCGCAGAGGAAAGAGGAGAGGAAAGCAAAGAGAATGCGCACTGAAGGCTTCCTACTTAAAATTTGAATTGATCTGATTTGATTTAAATTTCCAATTTACGCTATACGGGGCCACAAAGGGCTATGTGGTGGTACCGCAAATGCGCGGATATGTAAGGATTATTTATAAGGAGAGGGAGCAGGGACCATTTCCGGTGGTAGTGATCCTCGTCGTCGTCGTCGAGATCGGAAGGAACTAGGCGGAGGATTTGATAGGATATTGGCCTGCCATCCATGAATATACTGGGCAGCCGACCTTAGGATGCCATGGTGGTGGTCGACGGCCTGCGGTCGTCTCCCTCCTTGATTTGATCCTAATATTTCCGAAATCTGAATTTGAAATGGCCCGGAGATAAAGCTTGCACCTCCCCAAAAAGGAAAGATTAAAAACCCGTATGTTTTTATAAAGAGTTTGAATATTCAGTCGAGTTGCTCATATGGAATACCCTCGGGAGAGGCTCAGGGGCTATTATCCGTTCTGTAACGAGATGGCACAAATCCTGTGCTATTTCCCCATATATATCATCTCCTTTGCCGTTCCTCAGCCTTTCTGCTCTGCCTAACTCCTTTAGTTCATTGTATATTTCCACGCTTCTGGACCCATGATCAACCACGCACTGGCTTCCGGTTCTTTCCGAAACTGTGCAAAAACGACTGCGAACTGTTAAACCCTACCCCGATCGGGACCACTGAACGGTCGAACCGAGTCTCATGGATTTACCATCACCCAAATCTACATAATATTCTCACTGCAGCCTGGCACGTTCATCATACTGCGGCGGCGTGGACAGGACAACCCTTATCTACCGTTTCTTTAAAAAAAATTGATGGCTTTCATTTGGCACTCTTTGGTTTCATCCCCTTGCAAAGTTCTCTTTCACTGCATGAAATGGCTCACGGTTTATTTACACCAGTTCCACCCGATTATCCGTTCTATTAAGGTTCTCTACGGCTTTCGTTTGGAAGTATTTGGTCTTATCCCCTTCAAGCCCTCCCAGCTTCGATCTCTGCTCCAGTGCCTGAATCCTTCAGTCTTTTTTGGACTTACTTTTCCCACTGAAACACCATTTTAACCATGCTGCTGGGCAAGTTATAAGATTCCTCGCACGCTCTCCGCTGATCCGTGGCTTCAGAAACTGAGATCGCACTCGACCCGCAGTTGAACGTGTTGCCGGTGCACGCGCGGCCACGCCGATAGAATCATGACCTTCTTAAATGGCTTCCGCGGCGAGGGTGACGAACATATGCCGCAGATTTCTGCCCCAAAATAATGAACTGTGGCTTGGGAATCTAAATCTGGATTGGGAACCTTCTGGTTAGCAGACACATCACGCTATGCAACAGCTTTCAACTGCTGTTGAAAGAAATCCACATTGGTATCTTTCGCAGATCAGCACAGTACTGAACAGCCTTGAACTGCGGCCACGTATAACCCCAGCAATCCTCTTCCTCCTTGAATGCGAAGCTTCAGGCCGGTTTCTCCTGGAATCAAGCCCCTTAGCAAGACCTCGCAAGTGTCAAATCAGGGACTGCTCTTGGCGACTCATCATGCCTCAATCACGATGAATGCTTGGCTTGACACCGGGACGGCGCAAGACTTCTCAAGATTGGGACGTAAGAACCCTTCTTGCGACTTGAACGCCTTGGTATGGCCAGAAGATGCTTGAATTCTGATGACGAGACGACAGAGCCTTCGATAAAGATGGGGACTCTTCAACATTTAGATGCGAAGGGTCTTCGAGCTGATAGTTAAATATTCGTCGAACCGAATCACCTAGGACAACCTGTTGAATCATGGCTGTTATTTCGCCTCTTCTGCCCCGTCCATCGCGTTCCCATTATCCTTATACCATTCAGTTTCAAGTTTTTGGTACTGGTAACCCTACTCTTCAATCTCAAACGAATCCCGCTTATAATTTTGGAGACAGGTTCAACGATCAACATGCACCGTATGAATTTATTTTCACGCACCTCTTGACTAAACTACTCAACGTTCAGAGGATCAGATGTACTGCTTTTATCGCAACGGACAGAGGCGAGGAGTTAACGGGCACTATAGGTGTCTGTGAGCCTTGCATCTTTAACGCTATAGGTGAGATCGGTCCCGCATCCCTATATGTAGATACTTGACAACTTTTGGTTTCTCAATCATCGACGTTTCTGCTGTGTTCTCGCACGTCGCTCCGACCTCAACCCGCACTTTTCCTGCGCGTAGTACTGCAGCTACACTTCCCAGTGTTCAATTGCCCGCGTTCGGTGGCATCGCTGAGTAGAACTCAACTTCAACTAGCCTGCCACCTGATTAATTAATTAATTTCTATTGGGGGGGGGTCCTCCAGGCTACGCGCTACGCGATCAAGAGTTCCCATATCCACCCCTGTCGTTCTGTAAGCCCTGACGCGGTCCCGCTCTTCGTCTATGGAACGGAGTACTTTTCCCTCCATTTATTTTTCACTCACTCACTAAACCTTACAGAGCCTGCCATTGTGCGCAAGTGTTAGACTTGCACCTGATTTCTGGCGCAGTTGTGTGTAGATATGTACCTTACGCCATTGATATTCACCTTATCATTGTTCACGACCATCTGTCTGTCTTAAACCACAAAATAATCTGTTCTGTAATCTTAAATGTCGACAATTGCCTTTCACCATGCACTCATGCCGGAGTGAAGCGAAGGCATATCTTGTTCCATATGATGATTATCCCAGACGACATTTTTTATTATTTTCCAAACAATAAATTCGTTTTACACTACTGGGCTGAAGAACGATGATATCTGTGTCTGAACCTTGTTTTCCTCGATCTCCTGCTTCAGTTCGCCGCGAAACTTGCGCAGCTGGTTGCCAAGCCGCCTCGAAATCCGGTCGAAACCGAAGCGCCCTTTCGAGTAGTTCCGCTGCCGCCAATACTTCTTTCTTGTCGAAGTCAAATTCCATCACAGGTTCCTCCTCTTCCCCCTCATCTCCATCAGCCTCACTGGCCTTCATGGATTCCAAGATCTCGGTGACGCCGTCCTTCCCATCAGAGAAGCAGAGATATCACGCTCAGCCATGGGATCGAGGAGCGTGTCAAGCGACGGGATCTCTCCGCGGACACATCGCCAATCCTTCATCTGCACAAGAACTTCTGAAAGCTCCCTCTCGGCCTCCTTGAGAAAACGGTCGTTGGCAAAAGGGGCGGGACTCCGGGTTAACCACTGATAGGCGAGAAGTCAGCAGGCATAAGAGCCCGCACGGCCTGCTCGGCTACGACCTAGAGAGCAAGCTTATTTTATTTTAGCACAATCACTGCATTTTGACGGCTTCTGGAGCCATGCTGAGCCACGTGAGTCCAGATTTGGCGAGGCTTAGCCGAGATCGGTCCAGGCCCTGCCGAGGCGTCTCGACCGATCTCGGCTAAGGCGTGGCCAATCTGGACTTACGTGACTCAGCGTGGCTCCAGACGCCGTCAAAATGCAGTGAATGGCGCGTCAAATTCACTTGGCTCGCAAAAATTTCCATTTTCGGCCACCCGCACAGTGAGGCCTCCAAGAGCCCTTTCGGTCCGAGAACATGAGAGGAAGTCAGCTTGGATAGAGAAAAGCTGGTGTAAAGTTTCATGGGCTTCCGTTGAGAAATGGGCGAGGGAGGACAAAAACACTACCAAATTGGGCAGTTACCTAGAACTCGGACACGTGCACTCGTCCAAAAAGAATGGTGTTGTTTGCTCAATTCATGTCCGTTTTTTCATGAACTAAAAACTCAGAACGGGAAGAAGACCAAATGCTGGCGATCTACGTACTCAGTTTGGTGCCAAATAATGTATTTCAAAATATATTGACCGCTCTTCCTTCTGATACAACTTCACACTCGCAGGTTGTGTTCACGTTGCAATTGTTCGAATTGGGCTCATTGTACATAGCTCGAACTCCGTAGATTGAATTACCACTTCACAGGGAAGAGCATCTAAGCATCGTCCCTCTTGATCATTTTTTAGCAGGCTTTCTCACCCTCGCACTTCTGCGAGGTGCTACAACTAACTTCTCCGATGGCTGTAGATAAACATTCAGAAATAAACCAATGTAAAGGTCAAATTTGGGACCTTCTCGATTGGAATAATACTTGGCAACAACTCTGAGAGACTTTGTTTTCGATGACCAGTCAGAAATAGATCGCTATCGAGGATAAAAGTTGGAACCTTAACCGTTGGCCCAGGCGGCTCCGAGTCTGAATGTGTCGTTGCCCCCAGACTAGGTGCCTCTTTCATGACGTTCCTTCTCTTTGAGGGGACACCCTTGGCGGCCCCTGAGCGAGGCTTTGTCCTTGGCTATGACCTGTCAGAAGTAGATCGCTATCGAGGATGAAAGTTGTAACCTTGACCACTGGCTCAGGCGGTGAAACAACCTCTTCGTCCGAGTCTGAATCTGTACTAGGCACCGCTTTCAAGACGTTCCTTCTCTGTGGGAGGACACCCTTGGCGGCCCCTGAGCGAGGCTTTGTCCTCGGCTATGACCTGTCCCACCCGCGTTGTAGACGAGCCCGAGGAGCTCTTACCGGGCACTGTTCCTCTTTACGACGCGGAGGGCCTGTTTATGCATATGTCGCGGACGAGCCTGGGGATAGCAGTCTAGCACAAGGACGCAGGAATACTTCGTCCAGTCGTGTTTTTGGTGGCCGATTTTCCCTCTAACCATCATTCAGGGCCCCCACCCTTACAGGCTCAGCGTTCTAAACCCCTTCCTTATCGTTTCCACCCATATGCACCGACTGCTGTTGTTTCTCCGCCCCGTGGCGGGACTGCAGTCCAGTCTATCCGGCGGGCTGGTGATTTGCACGGTATGCATCCCACCCAAATAACCCCTCCCGACGACTCCACTGGGAGGCTATAAATGGTGCATGACAACATTACATAAGCCGCAAATTTTGAGACAAGAAAAATACAAACCTTGCCCATTCAACGAAAGAATCATTTTTACACTTGCAAAAAATGGGTCGATAAAATATCATACTGTTCCCTCAAAAATACATATTTTCGAAATCTGAAACCAGGGATGTCTCAGGAGGATCCAAATGCATGCTTTCCTGGCTTTACTTTTTGTCCCAATGTTTGTGGCGGCAGCTTAATCACTGTCACGCTTGGGTCATGTGACCGCTTGTGGGGAGTGACTGGCGCCTACCTTATCAAGAATTTCCGCAGTATTTCGTGTGGAAGGACCAATTAAAACAACCGCGGTGGGCAGTACGGAAGAAAGGGTGGTCTTTGGGGCCGATGTACTCATGCCCGACGACAACTCGGGGCCGAGCAACTTTGACCCCCCCACGATCAATGCGCCTGAAGGCGATGGCCTCGGCGCCGGGCCAAGGCTGCACATCGTCCCTGCTACGCCCGTCAGTGGAGGCGCAGGCGTGCCGGGGTTCCAGGAGACTTTGCATCAGGGTGAGTTTTTATTTTATTTTATTTTTGGGGGGAAAGCCTTTGCGGTTTGCGTTCTGCGTTTTGCATCTGGTTTTTTTCCTCATCACCACATGGCGGATGCGCCCCGATAAGCTCGGATCGTATGCTAACACCCGTTTTTTTTTTGTTTAGTCACCGAGCAGCAAGACGAGTACCGTGCTGAGCAGCAACAATCAAACACATACGACCCCGCGCCCGCGCAACCGGGCGGCCACGGACGCACTGGTTCCAACGCCTCCGTGAACTCCAACTCCAACTCCCCCTTCCTCTTCCCCTCGAACATGCTCCCCGGGCCCGGTCCGCGCAGCGCGTCGGACCACGCGTTGGAGCCCCCGAATAATTTTATTGGGCAGATGGGCAACATCGGGAGCACGCTGGACGACAGCATGGGGGACGTCATCCTCCCGCCGCAAGGGCAGCATAGGCGGTACGATTCGGGCGGGGGGAGCTTCAGGCCAAGTCCGCAACGGAGCTCGTTTGGAGGAGCAGGGGGAGGGGGGTACGCGCAAGCGTCTGGGTCGGCAGGGCTGGATAACAGGTTTTTGAGCCCAGATTTGGGGATGGGGTTCGGGCTTGGTGGTGGCGGCGGGGGCGGGTTTGGCGGCGGGTTGGAGCTGGGGCTTCGGCCGGGTGGGGGCGGGGCCGTTGGGCTGCGGAGAGCAGAGTCGGACTCGGCGGGGCGGGGGGCACGTGCGGCAGAGCCGGAGCGAGGATATCCGCGGCACGGGCAACTCGGCGGGGACCATTTTCCCCAGCGAGGATTTCATGCGCAGCGGCGGTGGGCACGGGCAGTTTTTGAGCCCCGTGGAGCCGCCGCCGGCGATTCGGAGCGGGGGCCAGGGGCAGCAGGGTTACCATCATCGGAGTGCGAGCGGCGGGTCGGTGCGCAGTGAACGGGGCGGGTTGGGCGGGCACGGGCACGAGTGGAGCGCAGCGAGCTCGACAAGGGTGTCGCCGCACCCGTCGCCGAACTCGCCGCACTACACCGACCTGCCCGACCCCAACTCGTCTTTCGGGCCCAACAACTCCTCCTCCTTCGGCCCCGGCAACGCGTGCTCCTTCAACGACCCCAACTCGCCGCCGATCGTGATGTCGAAGCAGAACGTGACGACGCTGCGGACGAGCAAGGCGTCGCACACCCGGCGCAAGCACGAGGCGACGTTTGTGTGTCCTGTGCCGAACTGCGGGAGCACGTTTACGAGGAGCTTTAGCTTGAAGGGGCATATACGGAGCCATAATGAGGAGAGGCCGTTTGTGTGCAAGTGGCCGGGGTGTGGCAAGGGGTGAGTGGGGGCTTTATACTTGTTTCCCTTTTCCTCGAACCTGAGGGAAACAATCCTCGAGCTTGAGTTTCCGTTTGGGGCGAACCGGGCCCGCTAACAATTTCCTTCGCCCCGCAGGTTCGCGCGCCAGCATGACTGCAAGCGGCACGAGCAGCTGCACACGAATTACCGGCCGTTTGTGTGTGGCGGGGGAGCGGACGGGTGCGGGAAAATGTTTGCGAGGAAGGATGCGCTGAATCGGCATTGTGAGTTTCTTTTTGGGGTGTTTTTTTTGGGGGGAGGGATGGGGGCTCGTCTTCATGACGTCTGCGTCCCGTCTTTCCCCGTCCGCGCAGCTGAACGCTACGGCGGTGGTGGGCAGGATATGACAAGACGCGGTGGGGCGTGGTTGTTTGGATTTGTCTCCTTCCCGTCTTCTATTTTCGTTTTCGTCTCGAGTTGCTCAGATCAGATACTAATCATCCTCTTTCTTGGCTCAGTACGCTCCGAAGGAGGCGCCGAGTGCCAGCGCACGCTCGAGGCAAACGGGCGCCTGCCCGATTTCTCGGGGGGCGGGCTCATGCCGGAAGCGGGTGGGGGCTAGGCGCGGTCGTACAGCACGGGGTCAACGGGCGGGGGGGGCCGCCGCAGTTGAGGATGGGCGGGAGCAGGATGGGGGCGCCAAAGACGGAGGATCCGTAGGCGAATATGAACGGGGTGGCGTTGTAGACGTCTTTCACCCTGGCGTAGCGCTGCAACCAGCCTCGCCTCTCCTCCCTCCGTCGCCCTCCCTATCTCATCGTCGACCCCCCTCTGTCACGTCGCCTTACCTCCACCTTACATCCACCAAAGACGAAGTGTGAGCGGCGTGCTCTGACGACGCTCTCAGCCCCTCCCCTCCGTCCGTCTCCCCAGCTCGTCCCGCTGTCCATTAATCTCGCCTCCACATCGACCCATCGCTCTGCTCGTGCCCTCTACTGCTATATGGTGCACATCTCCTGTGTTCCCTCGGTCTCTCCTTCCCCCCAGTCGATCTACCCTTCCTCGTCTCACTCGCTCGTTGCTACACTCAATCTCGCCATGCGTCCTTGTTTTTATCCCATACTCTTTTCTCTCTTCTCCTACTCTACTCTATTTCCCTCGCACATCTCCCCGGACATTATCATCGTCGTTTTTCTTTTGCACCCGCACTTGCAGCTATACAATATCAGAGTATCCGTACTGGCCCCAAGGGCCGATGCCCGAAATCTCTCGGAAGAGTTCCCGCCGTCGGGCCCGGTCGTAGCATACAGGGAGATAGTGGCACCCTTGTCGCCGCCAGAAAATAATGCGGTGGCGTCCATTGAGTTCGTGAAAGTCTTCCTGCCAGAACGCGGCCGCGTTGTTTCGCTGAGCTTCGGGTGAGAACCATGGCGGGAGAGTTATGTATGAAAATCCGTGAGAAATCAGAATTCTCGCCAGCTCACCGAAGTAAGCCGAATTCGCGCCGGATTTCTGATCGAAGTAAGCCGAATTATGCCGAATTTTGCGGCACAAATTCGGTTAATTCAGTTGAATTTTAAATGAGCGGTGTCGGATCGCTAATGTATGGTAACGAGAGCAAGGAGAAAAGGGGGGCCTGCTCAGCCGTGCTTAGCGAAAGAAAAAGTCAGGATGGAATAAATTCATCCCGAAAGTCCGGATAACTCGGCCGAAATCGGGTGGTGTTCCCGCTCTTCGATCGTTCGCATCGTTCGTAGTGGGGGTGGGCACCCGGCTTTCCCAAAAACGTGCTATGTACACGTGTTTGCTCTCGCTTCCGTACCGTTTCCATTTGGAGCCTGCCTGTCCGGTGCTACCGAGCGCTACCTAATAAAGTGGATTTTGCCTGATGTTTAGGTTGTGAGTGTATGATATTACGGTTTCTTGAACTCGGAACGGGTGATGTTCGCCTAATGCTACGAGGCCTATCCTTTGAAGTCCTTGACGAATTTAAGTAGACCGGTAACCGATCTCTCGTATAAAGACAATCCTCTATGAACGACTTTTTTTTCATACGAGAGATCGGTTACCGGTCTAGAATTTAAGCTTTTGCCCTCAAATTCTGCTTTTTCTGCCTTTTCTTGGCATTTCACCCATTAGCCCCCATTTAGGTTACATGATATGTTTGTCCGTAAAGAGGCAGTTTCAATCAATTTTCACGCTCATACCACCACCAGGCCAGTGCGCCATTCCGAGCAAAACTGTACGTTAGCAGTTCTCCGTTTCATAGTTTTGGCACGAAGGACACAACCTCCTCATATAGTAGCCCTAGAAATCATGAGTGGGAGAAAATAAAGGCGTATTGTGAGGTACCCTTTAATTGTTCCTCTTCATGATTCCCTGAGTAAGATGATAACTCCCAGACATGCATTCTGAAACACGGCATTTCTCACCATCTATCAGATCAAACGGCATGTACGATTCCTCAGGGGGATTACAATCCGGCTCGTCCTCTGGATCGTGCTAACGGAGGCGTTAGATATCTAGGGACCCAGCGATGACAAGGTATCATATTACATATAGCTCCAGATATGGGTGGGTTATGACCTCGGGCGCACTGAGCCGCTTCTTTGGATCAAATTTCTGACCCTCCTGATTCAGATTGTGATTTTGCCAAAAGGTCGATAGCAAAATCTGGCACTCCGACAAAGATTGATCGGAGGGAAACGGGCCTCCACAAAGGAAGTGCGCAAAGGAATTTCCGAGATGCTTCGGAAGTTATTGAAGAGATTTCTTCTTCAGCTGGAGTGCCTGAACCCATGATTGGCTGCAATTTTAAGTAGTGATCAATGTTCCTGTCTTGCACCCAACACTGCCAGAATCATATGCAATTGTTGGAGGTAATTTTTTCCGGGAAACAATGGCCGCTTAAGGAAGAGTTCAGCCAAGATGCAGCCTACAGACCACATATCAATTTGCTGTCAACGTAAACTGAGTTAACTTTCATTGAGTACCCGTGAAATCCAACCGTGGTGTAGCTCCGAAAGGAGAGCATAATCTCTGGTCCACGATACCACCGGGTAGCTACATATTCCGTCATGCCGTGTTCGTTGACCGTTGCCACTATTTTAATACTCCTAGCCAGTCCGAAATCGCAGACCTTCAGATCACAGTTGTCATTCACGAGCAGATTGGATGGTTTCAAATCTCGGTGAACGACACCTGCACTGTGCATGAACTTCAATGCCCGGATCGTTTGGTAGATGAAACACTAGCACTGTAATGAGAGCTAAACATAGAGAACTGATGTCAAGAGCATACTTGACGATGTTCATGTGTAAGCTCTTGCGTTTGAATTATAGAATGTAAATCCATTTGCATCAATTCTTGAACTACTACTACAGCAATATCGGGTCATCAGTATGCCCTCGTCCATGACAACAAATTCATACAATATAACTCGGTGAAGGAGTCGAAGGATGAGGGCTTGAGTACATCCAATATAGGCAGGATCTGGGGGTAGAGTCAGCGGGCCGCATATACTGATATTGGACCGCCTTACATTTTCATGTGTTTGAGAGAAAAGGTTCAGGAGTTTCAATTCTCGGAGAGCCCTCAAACACAGAAGAGGGTTCCCAAAGGGAATCAGCCTTTTGATGGCAACCGGCCGGCCGGTTGGTTTGTGCCTTGCTCTGAAAACTGACCCATATGCCCCCTTCCCAATTTCCTCGCGGATCTCGTACCGAGACAGGCGCAGGAATGAGGCGAGAGTAGCGGGCATTCAGACGATGAATATAGCAGACGAACTGACTCCAGAGCCCATATGTATGTCCAGTGGCGTCCCGGAGCTATGGCGGACCCGTTCCACATTTATTCCCCCCAAAAATATTGACCTTCGCCCCGCAGATTCACCTTTTTTTGGTAGTTCCGCCTTAAAAACAGAGGATTTGATCCTCGCACGGATCATTGTCTGCTCGGGCTTGGTGGCCTATCTCGCTCGCTCAGATGCGGTGATGATGCATATCGGGTGGTGCCAGATCCATTTCTTCAGCCTGCGCTGGACTCTTTTCGTCCGCGGGATAATGAGGACTTTGTTCACGGATGGGAAAATCAACCCGGGTCAATGACTGCACACCAGTGCTTGCGGTATGCATCTCTTGCCGTCTTTTCGAGCAGCATTGATGAGATTAGAGACTTGGCGCAGCTCCAGAAGATGGTCAGGGAATCGAGCTCGAAGGATGCGGGATAGGTGAGAACGGGTGAAGTTCTCAGTTGAGGCGTACCCGGAGACGAGCTCCCGTTGATCTTGAGTAGGAGGATGTGGAATGTGGGGCTTCCGAAGGTCACAGGAAATGCCCAGACATTTACTCCTAGGTTATTTCAGTGTTGATCTGGTCCCCTGGATTTTTTCCAAAGGTTCTTTCATGTGGATGATGAAATGTCGTAATCACGTGGGGCGCGACTGATATTGCCGTGGCTCTGGAAAGAGCCAATGAAATGATTCTTGCCAGGTGAGTTGGTTTGTCAACGGGTAGTATCCTTGGGTTTCTCGTGGGGGTAGGTCGTTGAATTTGATGCACGTAGTCTGATGCAATAAACACATTTCTGGTCACTTTCTGTGATAACAAGTATTGAAAAACCCTGCTTCCTGCTTCCAGTTGTCATTGAATACCTAATCTTTAAACATTATATGTGCCATATGATAACGCGCCATGAAGTACGCGGCGCGGAATACATCCGCCCTACGAGGATAGATAATAGGAAGGAGAATCTAAAGTGGCGCATGAAAAGACGTAGAGAAAAAGGACAAAGAAGGATGGTATAGTGTTGAACGAAACAAAATTTAAAACCCGTTTACCATTGCAAAGCGTATTGTTCAAACAAACCAAATAGGGTTACTGTGACCAAACCGACCAGAACTTTGCGAAATTTCGCCTGTAAATTATGGCGCGAACAAGTTGTCGTGGGAAAAATATATGTGGTGGGTTTGAGGGGTATAGCGATTAAACAAGCATGTTCCGGGCTGCGAGTACACCATGTGCCCTCTGAATAGAGGCGTTCATTTCGACGTTCTTCTCCCAACCTTTTGCAAAGGCTCCGATATCAGCAAAGAGCACTCGCTTGCGAAACAATTTTCGAGATGGCTACGTGATGCTTTGCTTGTTCCGGACAAAATTGACAAGACTCGCGTCGAAGCAGTCCTACATGTTGTTTAGTCACCTGAAATTTCTGGGATGGGGACGACCAACGCTAGGTTAAATTTTTTCAAACCAGGCGAGAAGGCATTTTGGATGGCGGCCTTTGATTTTAGCAGCTCAACATGGACACCCTGCATTCCGGATTTGAATGCCCCATGAGAAAGGGCAAAAAATGTATTTCGGCTGTGCTCGGAGGACAAAGGACCTATTCTGAACCCTGTGCCTCACAATGTCATTTTGAACCCCGTTCCTCACAATGCCATTTTGAACCCCGTGTCCCACAATGGCATTTGAACCCCGTGCCTCACAATGCCATTTTAGACCCCGTGTCTCACTATGGAGCCGGCCATTCAGTGCATTATAATGTATTTCGCCTGGGCTCAGCAGGGATAATGGAGCACTTGAAATATTTAAGGTTGAATAGACGCCCTGCCTTCCGGATTTGAATGCCCACGAGAAGGGCAAAAAATGTATTTTGGCTGTCCTCGGAGGGACAAGGGACATATTTTGAACCCTGTGCCCCACAATGGCATTTTGAACCCCGTGCCTCACAATGCCATTTTAAACCCCATGCCTCACTATGGAACCGACCATCTGGTGCATTATAATGGCATTTTGAACCCCGTGCCTCACTATGGAACCGACCATCTGGTGCATTACAGTGGCATTTTGAACCCCGTGCCCCACAATGTCCCGAGTTATACCAGTCTGCCCACAAATAACCTCACCCCACTTTGCAGACTGGTAACGAGTCTAGTCTTAAACAATCGGCTCGCCAATGGTATCGCCTCATTGATTCCATATTCAAGCCCCTGGGCTTCACCCGTCTCCAATCGAACCACAGTATCTATCTATGCCATCGTGGAGATATCGTCGTTGTCACAGTGTTATACGTTGACGACCTGCAAGGACCGACGAATGATGAGCCTACTTGGAACGCAGTGAAATCGAAGTTATTGGAACGCCTGAAGATGAAGGATTTTGGCGTCGTACTGCTTGGGCCTCAAGATTTCACAGAGTTGAATGCAAAAATTAGATATGGCTTGGGACAGCGGCGGCGAAAATAAAATAAAGTCCTTCAAATATAACTGCACAAAAAAGGTGGGTTCCTTCTATACCAGAAAACCAAAAGGGAAAAAATGCGGTTGTTACTGCACAGGTTACAAACCGTAAAACCTCATCTAAAAAGCGCAAAAAGGAGCATGATGATGTCGAAGAGGGATGTTCCCAGCTTGTAGGTTCGTGTTTTGGGTCGGTGATCCGGGTAGCAGTCGAACGAATGTCGGGAATAAAATGTTGTAAAAGGTCCCGGGCCTTAGTGTAAGAAAACGTCGAAAAGTTAGAGTAAAGAAGTGTCGAAATGCCGTGTGAATAGGGTGAGGTCGTGCGATGCGAATTCTGGGGTACTGGTGGCTAAACTGCCAACTGGCGACTTTCCTAGAGGAAGGGGCGAAGTTCTGGGCGTGGGCCCTGCACTGGTCGCGGAAATGGTGTTCGAGCGTAAGATTCGATGATGTGGCACTATTTACTATACAAACAAATGCTGTAACATAAATAGGGGCATGGTAAAGTAAAATCGAAACCAACGTGCGGATGGATTTCCACACGTCGGCCATACGACCCCTCCACAATGATGCTGCTCATGTTGGCCAACAAAATCCTCAAAATTGACCAACCCGTCGCCACCAAAACAGATGAAATCTTCAACCCAAGACGCTGTACTGGGATTTCATCATCTAGCCGATGCGTCCCAGATTGCTCCGACTGGATTCATATGGGATGGTGGGAATTACAGCTGGGCATACTCTATGATGCATTGTTCACAGTCGAAGGACATATCTCCGCAGCAAAGATAGAGAAGGTCGGTGTGAAGAAAGAGGAGGAGCCCCGGTCTCTCTCGATTCTTCCTCCCGGCTTCAAGGTGTCGCAAGGCGTTCAGACCGCTTATTGCTTTGGTGAGAGCACATGCCTGCAAGATCCAGATCCAGCATCTGCGTCTGATTTCCTTGTAGTAAAATGCAAGTATTCCCATCTCGTCACATCAAAGTTGTTACCGGGCGTTGGCAGGCGTTGGCGCTACCCACGCCATCGTTTCCGCCACACCTGACGATGCGTCGGGATGTGTCGGGATGGCGGTCGGGCTCCCGCCCAACCAAACTCACCTCTAAAATTCTAAAGAAAGAAAGGCTCAGTAACAAAGAGGAATGTCGCTATCTGACATTATTTCTGAATGCAGGTAGAAAAAACATTTTGGGATATCTCCATGTCCGCAAGTAAAGAAACGAAAACGGGAAGATGTGGTTCTACTGAATGAGACTCATTACGAAGCATGTGATTCAGAATGCCATTTTGGGGCATGTGGTTCAAAATGCGAATTAAACCATTCAATAGTGTTCAAAATGGCATTACGAAGCATGTGATTCAAAATGCCATTTTGGGGCATATAGTTCAAAATGCGAATTAAACCATTCAATAGTGTTTACAGCTCTTTGCGGAACTTAGGGCGCGGCTCAT
The DNA here is from genome assembly GCA_029378375.1 of Mycena olivaceomarginata. Classification (NCBI taxonomy): domain Eukaryota; kingdom Fungi; phylum Basidiomycota; class Agaricomycetes; order Agaricales; family Mycenaceae; genus Mycena; species Mycena olivaceomarginata. Next base: position 98,671 of record JARKIC010000248.1, read on the forward strand.
TTTTTATCAAAATTTGATGTTTTCACCAGGATGGCTGCTGTGAGCTCAATTCCTAGCTGTTTCCCTTGAAAATATGACCATTGAATTCGCATTTCCATTCCGGAGGGCATGGCCTCCTCAGACTTTCTGATGGCGAATCAAATTGCCTGATTGGGAAAATATCCAGGTTTTGACTAGGATGGCTGTAATATGAGGTATATTTGTTCGATTTGGCTAATTTTTTGATACAATGAACTCACAGGTATACCAGAGGGCAGCAAATACCAGAATTTCTAATGTGACCCATACTTCAGATTCATTATCTATTACGAGCACACTAAATTCTATTTTTGAAGTCTTGAGCTAAATACAAGTCATATAAAAGATCCCGGTATTTGCTGCCCTCCAGTATACCTGTGAGCTCATTGTATCAAAGAATTAGCCCATGCTCAGCCAGGTTTTGGTGTTGAGCAGACAGCTGTAATGTGAGGTATATTTGTTCGATTGGGCTAATCTTTTGATACAACAAACTCACAGGTATACTGGAGGGTAGCAAATACCGGGATTTTTTATATGACTTGTATTTGGCTCAAGACTTCAAAAATAGAATTTGGTGTGCTCGTAATAGATAATGAATCTGAAGTATGGGTCACATTAGAAATTCTGGTATTTGCTGCCCTCTGGTATACCTGTGAGTTCATTGTATCAAAAAATTAGCCAAATCGAACAAATATACCTCATATTACAGCCATCCTAGTCAAAACCTGGATATTTTCCCAATCAGGCAATTTGATTCGCCATCAGAAAGTCTGAGGAGGCCATGCCCTCCGGAATGGAAATGCGAATTCAATGGTCATATTTTCAAGGGAAACAGCTAGGAATTGAGCTCACAGCAGCCATCCTGGTGAAAACATCAAATTTTGATAAAAAATGAGCCGCGCCCTAAGTTCCGCAAAGAGCTGTAAAATGGCATTACGAAGCATGTGATTTAGAATGGCATTTCGGGGCATGTGGTGTCACCATAGGACACAACACCAGACTAGGGTAAGATCAGAAGAAATGCTTGAGAGGGTTCACACAATACGCACACATTCCGCGGCGCCTTCTTCTATGTCAGCCAAGCTGAGAAAGTAATTCAGGTATTTTTCGACAATAAACTGCCTCTGCTCGTCGGAGAGACGGTTCAGCAAAGCCAGGAACTTTGACCGAAATTTAACAGTCATCATCAACGAGCATTAAAGTAGAGGACTTACCACCATAAACCAGTCTTCCATGAGTTGGTTGGTTTCCCGTCGAATTTTCTGCATTTAGTTAGCATGGATGCCGATCTGTCAGAGAAGCGCAGACCTCCCGAAACTGTTTCAAAATCTTGGACAGGAATGGACGATTGAACTCGAAGAGGAAATCGTGATTATGGTGAGGCTGCACAACAGCATCCGAGTCTCCCGCTGGAGGGGGATCTTCTCGCCAGTATCCAACGTGCAGATCTCCGTCACCTGATGAAGACTGCTGAAATACCCACATTCCACCTCTATTGCACCAGGTCACGCTGTTCAAAAAATGCCCGCCATTTGAATGCACCTCTATTGCACCACTTTGCAAAGCTAATGACACTTCGATCATTTTGTAAATAAGAGCAAAATAAATACTTGCCTTCTTGGAACGCTCATTCTGAGCTCAATTCTCGACGGAGTTCCTCGATTCTAGGTGCGTTCGACGTCTTTTTTCAAGCGCTTTCGACTGTTACCTAACACATTGTCCAATTCAGACTTTGAATTTTGGCCTAACTCGGCCTACCTGTCTCTGACCTGCCAACTTCCGACGCATCTTTCTCGCCCAATTCTCCCCCGATTTTGCTGAAAGCAGGCGCGTTCGACTCGGATTTGATGCCCCCTTCCGACCATACCACCCATACACTCCAGTACACAACCCTCACGAACCACCTCCAACGACGCGTCTTCTTGATCAACTTGTTTCTCGCTCAATACTTGCTCAATTCGCGTAAATCCAGGTGCGTCCGCTGCGCCCTATTTGCGCCTAACTTCGGGCCGAATCAATTGCAAAGGCAATTGAAGGGTTGGTTCGACGTGGTTGGTCGCCAAACAAGTGCAAACATCTGATCAGTTCGTTTTTCTTCCCTGTGTGCAAAAGTGGAATGAGTACCGATTTTACAGTTCAGTGATGTTGCCTCTGGTCAAAAGAGTCCTCTGGGACGTTTCTACCACCAGCGACTGCTGTTGGACAATATTCTTTATTTCTCTCAACACCCAAACACACAGTAAACAAACGCGGCTCCAAACCACAATTGATGTTGGAATAACAACTCGACTCGTCCCGAGTTTGACTCACTCGCACACTAGCACCCGCGCTGGAGCCAGTCTCGCTGTCATCATTATTGCCGTTTCCACGGAGCGAACAAGGGCTTGCATTTTGAAACGCTTGACTCGGGGCAATACAACGGCTTATATATATAGTAGCTAGTCCGTCGGGCTGGGTGAAAATGCCCGATTGCCGTTGCGTTGCCGCGCACTGACGCGGCACTGACGCGCATTGACGCGGCGGTGGCTGTGTTTTGCCGCGCCAGTGCCGCGCCGTGTTCAATGCTTTCCACACACCATCTTTGCCCCCAATTCATCTAGGATGAGGTTTATAAATCTAAATACATGGCCTGGATCCAAAAAATACTTTATAATAGTTTGTAATACAGAGTTGAAACCCGGATCCGAAAAAGACCCAGATGCGAAAAATACGAGATTATAGGCTCAGTTATGAGGTGGTTAGTCCTGAATTTTTTGGTGGAGGCCTTATAATGGGATCAGTAGGACAGTAGGAAAGTGAAGAGGGAAAGGTGTTACGGTATCTAGAGGATCCACGTCCATCTCTAAGTCGGAATCTGAGAGGATCATTTCTGCACCGGCATCTGAAGCAGACTCTCCAGTTGATGTCGCCGTAGAGGCTGATTTCTTTCAGAGGCCTTTCCAGCACCGGTTCTGAGAGTGAAGTCAAGTCATTAGCTTGCTTAAAAACTCAAATCAAAGGTAGAAAGCTCCATGCACGACTCAACCTTAGCCGTGGACCCGTCACGGCCGTGCCGTTGACCGTGCCGTCCTGTTCAAGATTTTTGGACTGTTTCAACGGCCGTGAAAGAGACGGCCAGTGCTGCTGAACACCCGTCGATTCCACGGCCGTACCCGTGACGGCACGGGCGGCAGCCCTGGGTAGACCGCAGCATGTACACCGGACGAACTCGCCACGCCACAGAGTTGGGCAATATTGGGCAGTGTATTGTGCTGTTTAGATCAAGGTCATGCTCTTCAAAATGCAGTCTGGTGTATTGTACTGTTTAGATTGAGGTCATGCTCTTCAAAATGTAGATCAAGGTCATGCTTTTCAAAATGCCCAGATACTTGTTGGGCTCAGTACAAATGCCACAGGCCAAATATAAAAAATCTGAGCCACTAAAAAGTTGCAGAAGGACCAGGGCTATCCATTTCCAGTGAGCACACCTGGAACAAAGGCCTTCGGACTGCGGTACAGGCCAAACTGTTACTCTCAAGGTCATGCTTTTCCAAACGCGGTCCGATGTATTGTACTGTTTAGATCGAGGTCAAATGTCCTCAAAATTGGAAACAGCGTTCCTTGGATGCCCATGTAGCCACTCAGTACCTGCCAAAATTTGTGGGATTTCTGGGAGGGACAGAGTGTTGTGCGCGATGTTGAAACCATTTTTGGCCCTGTGTAAGTTTCTAGAAAAGCTTAAATTCGTTAACAAACACGGCCCAAAAAATGTATATGGCCCAGCCAATCAAATCTTTAGATTTTCAACCGCCTGACTTTATTGCCCCCACCGCAATCTTTTCCATTTTCAAAACGCGTGACTCTATTGCCCTCACCACACTCCTTTACATTTTCAAACACTTTCATGGCAACATTTGACGCTACCGGTAATTGTATTCCTCAAGTGTGTCCCGGTTATTTACGTTTAACCGGTCACCCAACACGACTGGGTTTTGAAGGATGCCACGAAGCGGTACTGTGGGTACTAGCCCCCAGGGTTGCCCAGGTATCCTCCAAGTCACGCCAAATTGAGCGCAAATCGATATTGTCCCAAGTCGGATTATCGGTGAGTTTGAGGACGTGGAGTTCGGGTCCGCCGACTGCATCCGTAGGTGCAAAAGGGGTGAGTGCGCTAGGGCGCTACAGGTACAATGAAAAAAAAGGAAAATAGGGTTAATGAGTATGTCAAATCACGATCGTTGAGTCGACAACACGTATCCATGACAGCGACCATCAACAAACGAGAGGGGACAAACTTCTCCAAGACCACAGGCATTTTGTCTGCGCTCGCAAGCCCACGTTATGATTCTGGCTGGTATCCGAATCGTCTGCCATCTCTCTTTTCTGCATGCTCGTCGGTATAGAACAGTCCTCACATTCCACATTTTTTTCCCAGGAAAAAACGAAAAAGGTTCTCTGTATATGGTGGGAAAAAGGCACCTTTCCAAGTGCCACTCTATCACGGCTGAATGAGATCGTAAACAAAACAAAACATGGTAAGTATTCCAGTAATCCCACCATATTTTTCTCCTCTCAAGGAGCTGAAATAACTCTGCTTTGATTTCGTGGCAATAATGCAGCCCAGCGATCCGTTCCATGGTGCGGTTTTGTAATCTTTAGAGGCGTATTTAACATTAGGCTGTAGGCAAACAGGCGGATTCCGGGACGTCGCTCACCAATCACCTCCAAACCTTCGAAATCTTCCTGCGTCTTCCCAATCACCGTGTCGCAGAGAGATACGAGGCAGCAGGGAACGGGAGCACAGGAACGACTTCGAAGAGGCCAGTCCGTGTATGAAGAAATTGTGTCCTCGGTAACCTGTTGAAACAAATCATTAACTTGCGGAAACCAAGACTTTTTGACAGCAAGTTTCGCATTCCAGGATGTCTGTCGGCGCTGCATGATATTGCCAACAATAAACAAGAAAGAAAGGTGAGTTTGGAATCGGTAATCACTTCCGCTGCGTAGAAGGTGAGCAACATGAGTTTTCATTTCAATCTTACGGAAAGGAACCTCGTCATTGGAGCGAACATTGTGATTTTCCATCATACCAACACCGTAGGGGAAGAGTGTAGGCCATAGGTGACCGTACAGAGTAGGATTATTACGTGTCGGAAGTGGAGCAGAGTGGGAGGGAAATTTCACAAATGAATTATCAGTCTTCAATCGCCGAAGTGCACTAAGTTTACGCTGCTCATATGTGGAATCCACTGAGTCGGCATCCACCACAGTTGAAGATGGCATCCCGAATCTACTGACATTCGCAAAGTACTCGGTATTTGCCTGTTCAGTGTATGCAGAACCCTCAGAAGTTGAAGCAGTGCGCAAAATATCACAAACCGGAAAAGGGATGCCGTGCTCAGGATACTGTGATGCATTAGTATGTACCGTCTCCAGGTCAAGGTCACCGTACAGTGGATCATTTTCTTTCAACCATGTAAGAGCATTAACAATTCTCGAACGGCGGCACGGACTTATCAAACACAATCAATTTGAAGTTGACTTAATCGAGTAAAGAATCAAGACCAAAAGAATTGGGAAGGACGGGGAAGGCTGCTTGCGTTCCTGCACCGAGTTTGAGCCGACAAGAAAGATGGCGGCTCGAAGTGCCGTGCTCGAGTGAGTGATTTCTCCTTTTGGAAACAACATCAGTTGCCTTCTTTGTGTTCGTTCGTCGTAACTACAGCCTTCTGAGCTTAGCTGTAGTCATTACATGCATTTATTTAGGTGTAGGCTTCCATCTGAGCAATAAAAAATTTTGAGCCCGAATGTGTATTGGGAAAAAGTTCGACCTCGAATGTATTGGGGGAATGTGTGAATGTGTATTGGGAATTTTGGAACTGATGAATTTGTGTCGAGAAATTTTGATTCCCTGAGATGAATGTTGAGAAAGGGGACCGAAAATCCCCTCTCATACTTGACTCAAAAAAGCGGTATGTGTATTGGAGAAAAGTGAAATTTCACCATGTGTATTGGGAAAAAGTTGTATTTGTTGGGAAACATTAAATGTGCAGTTTGAACGTCATAGGCGCGCCGGACCGTCCACCTACAATTAAGCAAGATCTGAGCCCACGATGCTATAATAAATCTGAACGAGTCCTCGAGGAAATATTTAGGCGAAAATGAAGCGCCAGTGGAAGTTTGAATAGTAAGCATTAGCACGATGATGGATGGCACAGAGGATCGGCACTCACAGTCTAGATCCCAATGGAAATGTGGATATGGGTGGATCATTTTGAAGCAAGGTTGCGTGGAGATAATGAATTTTACCGATGAGTTCGCTCTGGTAGCGAGCACTATCAAGGGTGAGTCAGTATCTATGTATCCAATGAGCACTCAAAACTGTTGAACAGACCCGAACAATTCCGGCTGCCAGAACATCAACGATAAGGAAGATCTAGATAAAACAGAACTCGCCGTCACGGTGGTGTACTCTTTCGTCGTCACACATCACATGTGGCTCGTTACGTAGAACAGGAAGACTTGGAACGGAATGGGATCTACGTTCCCAGCGAGGGAATGAACATGGTGAGCGTCACGGTAGCGGCAGAAAAGGGAAGAATCGACCTTGACAGATGAAAACCGGGGAATATTTGATAAACCCATTGGTATAGGAAATCCATAGGGAATGGACGTGACGGAGACGATCCCCACTGAGCGAGCGGGTCTTGGAACTTCGACAATCATCGATCATTTTGTCTGGCTTGAGTAGTATAGCTAGTGTGGCGTCCAAATTGGAACCTTGAAGTGAGTTGGCCAGAGAGTTATAGCACCAGTATATGTCTTGGGAACTGACTGTTCGAGATGAGAATTCGAATTGGCTTGATGCACTGTTCCCATGACGCGAGAGGGCCTGAACAGCTTCCGAATTTGAAATCTTGACGGCGACACGACGATGATGAAGCGAGGCGGAGAGGCTTGCAGAGGTTCAAAGGCAGTTCAGACCCGATTGATACAGTCGCAAACCGCGAAGCGAAACGCAACACGGAAGCGAAACACTACCTTGTCCCACCACTTCACGCCACATTACGAGCTCAAGATTTTAGCACATAACATCCTATGTAGTCAGATTCCCCAAAAGGAATTGGCTTAAAACCTCTTGTCGAGCCTGCGCTATCCAAGTCTTTCAACATCATTCATTTGCTGCTGTTTGGCACGTAAAAAAATATCTTATGTGGACATGAGAGGCCTTCAGTGAACTAGGTTCTTGAATGGGCTTTCAAGGTCGTAGATGAATAATATCAATCTCCCAGATGGCCAAGTCCTGTGGCTAGCGTGCACAGGCTTGTTTGCGACTGTTTCGCTTCCGTGTTATTTACTCACATTTGGCCTTCGAGAAAGAACAGTCTCGTTCTCTACAATCACTGGACCAAACCACGCAGAACTTTGTCTCAGTATGAAGCTAGGATGCCTTTTCACCCACACGTCACAAAACATTGGCCAATTGCAGCAGTATTGCATCTGTAATCATGCGTCAAAGCCAACCGTTTCGCTTCGCGGTTTGCGACTGTAGTCCTCGGTCTTGATTCTTGACATATCTTGCGGAGGGCTTGAATATTGGAACAATCGTTCAGCAGTGTAGCGAGGGAGCGAGGACAGCCGGCGTTTGATTGCGAGACGTCTTGAAGCTTGCCAGATCCTGCGGAAAATTTGAAGACCGCCATCCAGCACATTTAAATAGCGGGATGATGGTGGGAGGAAGGAAAGTGCGGTAATGTTAGACTGGCCTGCCTTTTGAGCGGGCCTTGAGCGCGCGATCGTGGGCCGTGTGATCACCCTAAATCAAACGGCACGTAATGAAATAGAGTTGGGATGATGTCGGAAGCAAAGGAACATTGGGCATGGTCCGTGATCGCATCAGTATTTGTCCTTTATTTGCTCTGCATCGGTCCTGCCCCCAGCTGTCTACAATGACTCTATGGGCTCAAACGAAAATCTAGCAGGCATCGGAGATGAATACGAAGGTTATGTCCTGGGCAGAATTTTTAAATACTGTCTAGAAAAAGGTTTATAAATGGCTTGAAATGAGTGTGAAATGGCTGTGAAAATTCAAAAAGAAATGGTGGGAGACGAACAAAGGACAAAATGTGGACGGTTGAGGCTGTAGCTTGGATCGATGGACAACCTACATCAAAGCCCTTTACGTTGCCGGTCCCCAGCTCTTGTCTTTCTCCCTCGTGTCCTCCCCCTCCTTCTCCCCGTTGTCGTCAATCATAGGCTCCCCAAGGGCTATCTTTCAACGCCACATATATCGGTGCTCCTCGAGCCGTTTTGAGCCCTTCATTTGCGAGTTTCCTTGCTGCCTCTGCTCTCTTATTTTCCCCATTGCACTCTAGTCTTACAAACCGAGTCGTAGCTGCTGTACACGCGCTTCGAGATTGTCAATGCCGTTGCGGGCAATCGCCTTCGCAAGGTCGATGTCGTCCTGGAGCTTTCCGACGTTGACATTGGGGAGCTTTGACTCCATGGTACGGTAGCGGTTCTGTACATCGAGTTAGAGCTGTTCGATGCGGGCCTCAGTCGCAATGAGCTTGCCGCCGAGTCGGGTAATATTGCCGTTTGCGGGAGCGGCAGCGACAACGGCAGTCTCGGGCTTCTCCTTCTGGCCTGCCTTCGTGGTAGGAGGGAGGGGCAAGATGGAGGTTGGCATTTTGTAGAATTCTGTTTGGATAATCACCCAGTACAGTACTACATGTTTGTCCTCCGTAAGCTCGCCGTCAGCTTATGGACCATGCGAGTATAATAAATCCCCCCCAAATTATTGAACACCTATAATTCAACTATAACTCTTCCCGATCTTCATAACATTGCCGCGCGTTAGTCGGAGTGGGAGTCAGAGTCAGAGTCACTGTCGGAGTGGTCGGGGCACGGCATGGCACCACTTCTCACAGACGAATATCTACCGTCAATAGTACGCCATTCACCATCTGACTTAACCAGAACGTTGTAGTGGGAGGATCGGGTCAACGCAGCCTGTCTGTGTGTGCATATGTGGCCGCAGCATCCAGGATACTCGGTGTCTAGCGTCTCAGCCAGCCAGATCTTCCGTCTCCAACGTCATCAACGCTGCTTGGGGTTCTCTTCAATATTTCGGCAACGAACCTGATGAGAAATGGATAAACTGGGACAAACCACCGGAAGGGGTGGCTATGACTTACCCGTCAATAATGAGTTCCCGCCAGTCCAGAACATTGTCGCACACGGGGCATACATAGCCTATGTTAATGAATGCGTGAAATTACGTCCTCACGCCGCGCACCATGTATCAGATTTCCAAACGGAAACGAGCAAGTTGCACAAGGGCCACAGAGCCAATCCAAAGCTCAGCGTGAAGCAGAAAATGCAGCTCGCAAGGATGCCTACGAGCCATATTCTCCTTCATCGCATGCAGATTCTCTGATCGATAGTGAAGAGGCAGTTCTACTAGCAACTCTCCACGATGTCATAGCTGAAGCTTTTGCCGCACATGATCCTATTGACTCACCCACCTGGGCAGAAGCCATGAGGAGTGCAGATGCTGATCAATGGACCGCAGGACTCAATGAAGAGCTTGCCAGCCTCCAGGAGAATAATGTCTATGATGTTGTTTCTATTCCCAAGGATGTCAAGTCTATTCGGTCCAAAGTCGTGCCCAAGCTCAAATGAGATGAGAAGGGTCTTCCAGCACAGTACAAAATTCGCATTGTGGCACGAGGAGATACTCAGAAGGAAGGCATTGACTACAAGGAGGTCTTTGCTCCTACAGCTAATCTGGAATCTGTTCGCATCATTTGTGCACTTGCTGCAAAGCATAATCTAGAGCTTGATCAGATGGATGTCTCCACAGCCTATCTCAATGGTGAACTTGAGGAGGAAATCTACATGATGCCTCCCGAGTGTGTTGATATTCCAGATGGACATTGCTGGCGCTTAAAGCGGGTTCTGTATGGACTCAAACAGGCAGAACTTGGAACCGAACTCTAGATACAAAACTCTTGAAGCTTGGTTTCCACTGACTCAATTCAGAGACTTGTCTTTATGTCTACAAGGAAGGCAAACAGACATGTTTTGTGGTGGTCTATGTTGAAGATCTACTGATCGCGGCTACCTCAAAAGAGTTCTCCCAGAAAGTTAAAGGGTTACTTGCATCCTGCTTCAAAATGCGAGATCTTGGTCCAGCCAAATATCTGCTTGGAATTGACATTGTCCGTGACCGAAAAAAAACGCACAATTGCTCTCAATCAACGTCAATATATTGACAAGGTTCTTGCATGCTACGGCATGACTGAGTGCAAACCGGTGCTCACTCCAATGACCACATCCTCCCTGCGCGATGTCCGTCGTTCAAGTCACACGCACCGCCTGCCTCAAGCTTGTCAATAAGGTACGCGTGCAATTATTCCCCGAGTTTGGGCCCATCGCACCTCGGGACTGGACAAGCCAGAATGTCCTGGAGCACTGTCAAAAATTCTATGTCAGTCCTTGGTCCGACCGCCATTCCTACATTACAATATGTTGATAGGATTGTGTATACTTTTGCCATAGTAAGGTGGATACAATGTAACTAGAGTACATCCATTTGCATGCCTGGGGCTCCCTACATTCCTCTTGTTTCCCTGTATCACCTGGCATGACTTGGTCTCACTTGTCGCCGACACGGTCACATGACCAAGATGGTGTGGATCGTCTAACAAGTGAGTGGCCAACAAACTCTTAACGTCCAGTGAAACAAATCGTATCAGCTACCGAGGCCACTAGCCTATCTGACACCGAGGAGGTTGCAAAAGCCTACGTCATCGCATCCGGTTGTGTATGAACGACGACAACTTGGTTAGTGAACCTGCCAATCCGCTGGACGACTGGTGAATATTCACTGAACAATGATATACAGCCCACAAGCCAGTCCGCCACAGCTGAGTTCCGGGCGGCGGTTCTCGCACTTTGCGCGGATGTTTACACGCGAATTGCGGACTTGGTTGTGAGTTTGCCTCTTGCTCGACTCTTTATTGTTGCTCGCTGACGCCCAACTGACGCTTCCCAGGAGAAGGCGCCAGCATCGTCCTTGCAACAATGCTTTGATGGTTCGGAACACAGTCCCATGGCGGTAATCAACACAACAACCCAGCTATGCGATATCCTGGTACGATTTCCCTTTCACTATGGAATAGTCTTCGTTAACTTCCCCAGTGCAACCTGGAGCCTGGATCGAAACCTTTGGCCTTGTGAAACTGCCGGAGTCCGGCATAAGCACTAGCATCCCATGATCGTACAAAGATCGTTGTGGATATTTCTATAGGTGGGAATCCGAGTTTCGTTGCATCTTCCGTGCTGAGGCATTCAATACCCGATGGATCGAAGGACCAGTACACCGGACAGTCTGGCAATCTGAATGATAATGGCCCAGTTTCAAGATTTTTTGGGGGGCAGAGAAATAGGTAGCCTTCGGGTAGGTCCGTTGTGCTCGCGGGAATTGTGAACTCAAACTGAACGTAATATACAACAACTGTTCAAACAAGTTAGCGGAAAAATGAGACCAAAGTGGGGCACAGTTATACAATAATCCTCGAAATTGGACGAGATCTGAAGGCGGTTGAATATGGCATTGTCATTCCTGGTGAAGGTCAGCCCTGTGAAATAGTAGCCTCAGTCAGCTAGGTAGGGGGAAGACGAAATGTGAGTACCTGGGGTGGTGTTTCCAGGTATAAATGAGGAGCATCGAGTGCGACTGGGGGAGAAGTGGGCAGAGAATCAGAGGGAAGGAGGAGGGAAAGGAAGAAAGGCTGTCGACGTGTCGTGTGACGGCACCAAAATGAACGACGACTCGTATTCACGTGGTGTACGTAGTTTACAAAATGAGTTTAGGGCGGGCATCGGCAAACCTTGAAGCCCTCTGACACATTTTTGATCGCCTTGAAAGTGAACACCATCCATTGTGTTGGCTATATCAGCGAGGGAATGCAGGGCTAACAGTTCAATAGTGCAATCTGCTTAGGGTCCTTGTGTGTTCACATTTTTTCCAGTCCTCGTCGACTCACCAGGAGGTATAGTTCCGAGGGACAAGGAATATCTGAAAAACTTCCGAAAGACTTTGGATGAAATGACCAAAAATTATTTGGGGTTCTACAAATTGGCCGACATTCACTATACTTTTTCACAAATTCTGGCAAAATTTAGCAAAAGTTGGCAAAAGCTGCAAAATTTTGAAAAAATTTAGTGTCTTATTGCAAGCGTACCGCTTCAAAACAATGTTAGAAGTGGTTGAAACTCGAAATTGAATCTCTGAAACTGAATCAAGTCAAGATTACTGTAAGTCAACCATTGTATAAAACAACAGCCTGTGCATCCAATCACAATTTATTCATCCTTGAGAGTTTAAATGGAATGGTTACGAGTTTCAAGCACTTTTTTGTGGCCTCAGTGCACTTCTGAAGGGGCACAATGCTCGCACTAGCAATACCAACCTCACAATCATGATTACTGGGTATAATCATGGGAATTTTAATCGTTGAAATTATGGAACCTGGAGAACCTGAAGGCTATCAGTGATTCCATTGGAGGTTAATTGGGGTGAGTCAGTTGTCCGATGCTTGCTTTCGGGTTTACATCTTCAATCAATATTCAACCTGAACCTTGATCCACTGATTGGGAACTCACTTGCGGCGGCTCGTTTCTCTACTTTACTATCTGTCTTCTTTCTACCAGCAACCAGTCTGAACATACCTCTCACAGGGTACAAGATCAATTGGTATCAGAACATCTAACCAATGATTGATGTGGAAGTTTGGTTCAAATTGGGAACTGGGTCACCGACCCACCGTGGGGTGGTTCAACATACACATAACACAGTAGGTAGAAGTGAATATTGACTCAATGGCTGACCTTAGCTTTGTCTAAGACTTAAAAAATACGACGGCGGCAGAAGGCGGTAGCGTGACAAATCTTGACAATAGAGTAAATTACTCCGACAACCGTTCGCCTGACATCACCCCTTATACAAGTATTCAGATAAGCCGGATCTTGCGCGTGCATTGATCCCTCGTAGTCCGACTTGCTACCCGTGGGGACGGGCATCGGCCGTGATCGATCCGGCAGCTTTTCAACCACCATCATTTTTTTCTGCCGCATGTTTAAGAAAATCTGAATCAGCCACTCTGTTTGAAATATGGGATAGAATGAAAATACTGGGGCCGATGTTTGATTTTATTCAAATATACTAAATGGGACTGAATTCTCTTTTACTTCGCGCAATTTCTTGGTGACTAGGAACACTTTCAAGAATCGAGCATGGTACTTTTATAGAGCTGCCATTTGTCTATGACTTTGACTACCAAACCTTGGAAATCCATTAAGATTTGAATAAACGATGGGCATGTTGCGCTGACGCGTTTGACGCGTGGTGTCACTTTAGAAGCCAGTGACATATGTGACAAATCAGTCCCGTCCTGAATCCTGGGCTCAAAATTTATCCTAAGCCTATTTTTTCGGACTTTTGGAATTATATACTCACTCATTGGCTTGTCTGTGTCCCTTGGTAAATATTCCATAGTACTATGAGGATAACTATTTCCTTTCTTCAGTGGCTAAGGTCTGGCGCGAGCTCAAGCGCGATTTGGTGCGTGTAGGAGCCAGCGCGGTAAGCGTTTTCGTACCTTCAGTGGCGGGCGTCCGGGAAAGCCATTAGTGGGGAGGCATTTGAATGTTCGCTAATGGCCTGTAAAAAGTGTCCACCTCTAGCTGCGGGCGTCCGGGACGGCCATTACACTGCATTTTGACGGCGTCTGGAGCCACGCTGAGGCACGTAAGTCCAGGTTTGGCGAGCCTTAGCCGAGATCGGTCGAGACGCCTCGGCAGGGCCTGGACCGATCTCGGCTAAGGCTCGCCAAACCTGGACTTACGTGCCTCAGCGTGGCTCCAGACGCCATCAAATGCAGTGTTAGTGGGGAGGCATTTGGAAGTTCACTAATGGCCTGTAAAAAAGTGTCCACCTCTAGCTGCGGGCGTCCGGGACGGCCATTAAGGGAGGCAATAGAAATGTTTTCAAATATTTAGGCAGTAGGTGGGAATACAATTTGAGATTGCCCTTCTTGTGACGGCCATCCGGGACAGCCATCAGCAGACGCTGTAGATATTGATGCAGTAGATGTGGGCACCGGCATTCCAGTGCTAATTCAAACTCCGATCAAAGCCTGATTTGGAAGAAAAAATGGTTTCCAGATCTTTCACCATATTTGAGCTCAACCGCAGAGAATAAGGTCAGATATAGCTGAGGGAAAGTGCTTGTTATCCATGGGACAAGACTCACTACAAAATAGGTTTCGAGGTAATTGAAAGAGAACTGAGCGAGATATGGGACAATCGGTCGGGGAATTCAAAAACTGTCCAAATGAGGAAAATTCTGTTCGCGCCTTCGGTTCCGTGATTAGCTGTAATGCAAATTAGCTTCAAAGCGCTCAAAGTCTATGGTACAATTTTCTTTGAAGTGATTCGACCCAGGTGACATTGTAAATGCACATCGGTCCCGATGTGGGGAAATATATGGACAGTGGTACATCTCAATGAGGCTGCTGCATCCATATTTCCGAGGACCCGCAAAGAAAAGCTGGGTTAGCCTGGTGGGACCAGAAAAATAGTGTCATCAGTCAGTTCATGGGCCCTGAAGTGTCTTGGGACGTTCACCTTCAATCACACAGATAAGATTGATTAACTGTACACACTTAGGTATTACACTTGGGGCCCCAAGTCGACGTGAACAACGCCTCCGCTCTCGAGTTTGTCCCCATGTTATGGGGCAAAAAGCAGATAGACTCGTTCCAGGAAACCATTGACAACAATATACTTACTCTGAACATTACGACTGTTCTGGGCATGAATGAGTGAGGAACGTACCTGACAAAAGTAGACAGGATTCCGGACTAGAATTCGTTTGCAATAGGCCGCAAGCTACAATACCGCTACCAGGATTTGATGAACCTCGAAACTGCACCTGGGTAGGAGGCTGGCGTATTTGTTGCTACGGCGGTCAGCGGAGCTGATCTAGCCTACTAATGAGTAATGATTTATTGTCGAAGCATCCGTGAGAATAGACAGTGACTCAGATTACCTTGTGACGGTGTACCACTACCCCAATCTTCTCTACACTCCGGAGGTGCGGCGAAAGATGTTCATCAGACAAAGCACCATATATTAACAATGTTTTCCCATGCCAAAGCACATTGAGAAAGCACCCGCATTGCGACAGGAAGATATTGGGAACAGCTTTCCCATGTTCAGACAGATTTTCCCAGGGACGCTTCTGCTTATAAGCATACTCTCCGTCCCGCGCATGCCCCCAATCGTTCCTCCTGCTGGAGCTCCCCAATGGCTAGTGAACATATTGACCGATTCTCGGGCTTGTGAGGTGGAAGTTTTCACTCATCCTAAAACCCATCCACGGTACGTCTCGATTTGGGTGTCGACAACGTTTACTAATTGCGAGGCAGATATTTCCTATAAAGAACTCGCAAGTGATAAATCGATGGGACAGATTCCACTGACATATATCATGATACGTCTCTCCCAAATCCGCGTAAGGCGGAGTATACCCCTATGGAGCCGGGTTGGGCACTTTCGCAACCACTGGACCTCCTTTGACATATTTCTGGTTTCAATGGCTTCCAATGGTCGACTTTTAAAATACTTTCAACATACGTTTCTAAATTTGGACCAAATTCGGACATCCTCAGTGCCACGATGCCATGTCTCGCAAAGATAATCTCCTGCATACACAGGCAATTCATCACCCTCTGGGGACATAACAAGGTTATTTGGGAAGTGGAAGCGGTGTCTGGAGTGTACAGTCTCAATTTGGCCGAGTTCAAAAAGAATTACTCCTTCAGTTTTGAGGCCTTTGTTGACCCTCTCCCCAGCGTGACATCCGCCCCAAATCTTCTTGGAAGATGCAAAAAAGACCAAATTTTCGTGCCGAATGTCGAAAATTTTGGGGTGAACGCAAAATTTCGGTCGGTGTCGAGGTGTCGAATTGGTTGAACGGGTCACGCGAACGCGAACAAATCGAGCGTGAGAATGTGCGGTAAAATATTGCTGAAATTTATCAGATAAGCGCACTACTGAGCCCTAGGGTCATGTTTATAATTCCTGAGCAATTATAAACGTGTTTAATATTCCCGGGTCCTCAGAAGGGTGTTTATAAACCGGTTTATAAACAGGGGTGCCTAAAATGCGATTTTTTCGGCCTCTCCATCCCATACCGTGCTGCTGGCTTTATTTTTCGCCTTCCCACCACTTTTTCTGCCCTCCCCTATGCTCCGAATCGCGTCCGCACCATCGATTGGCTTATCTGAAAGCAAATCTCTGAAAAATGGCAAGATAATGTCAACACCGTCCCGACGCTGTTCAAGTTCCGTGCTATACAGCGAGGAACCGGAAATGTCTTCGTCCGAGTCAACAGCGTTGAGTGCTGCCAACCCCGCCTCGCACTCAGGTGTCAAGGACACTCACCCAATGTCTTTCATCTTGATCGGGTCGAGGACGTAATGCCGAAAGTTGTGGAGGTCGCCTTCGGGGATGGTGTCAGGCAGAGCTTTGAGTAAGCGGAGAAGCATTTTGAGCTCCTCATTGTAGTAGGTGACGCCAGAGCCGGACATGCTGTCTGGAGGTGCGCGAGCAGTCGATCGTCGAGAACGAGGTGGAAGCCCAGAACAATTTTTTTGGCAGCTGATAGCCGACGGTTCGGATGCCGAGAGATTTATAAACCGGTCATTCTGGCCTGACAATTCTCAACCGGGTTTATAAACGCTGGTTTATAAACCGGTTTATAAACCAGCTTTATAAACAAGACCCTACTGAGCCCGCGAGGACGAACCGCCCCCGTCTCAAAAGCATGCCAAGAGTGTCGACGGATTGATGTGCGTCATCAAGAGCCGGGGTCCTGGTGACAAGCTCATGGGGAGGGTGCACAAAGCGCATGCACAATATGAGACGCTGTGCAGCGCGAACGAGTCTAGGGTGAGAATGTTCAGTAAAATATTCCTGAAATTTATTAGATAAGCACACTGCTGGGGACAGATCCCGTGAGGACGAACCGCCCCCGTCTCAAAAGCGTGCCAAGAGTGTCGACGGATTGATGTGCGTCATCAAGAGCCGGGGTCCTGGTGACAAGCTCATGAGGAGAGGGCGCAATGCGCATGCACAAGGTGACGCTGTGCAGCGAACAAATCTAGGGTGAGAATGGTCAGTGAAATATTCCTGAAATTTATGAGATAAGCGCACTACTGAGGACAGATACCACGAGGACGAACCGTCCCCGTCTCAAAAGCGTGCCAAGAGTGTCGACGGATTGATGTGCGTCATCAAGAGCCGGGGTCCTGGTGACAAGCTCATGAGGAGGGGGCGCAATGCGCATGCACAAGGTGACGCTGTGCAGCGAACAAATCTAGGGTGAGAATGGTCAGTGAAATATTCCTGAAATTTATGAGATAAGCGCACTACTGAGGACAGATACCGCGAGGACGAACCGTCCCCGTCTCAAAAGCATGCCAAGAGTGTTGACGGATTGATGTGCGTCATCAAGAGCCGGGGTCCTGGTGACAAGCTCATGAGGAGGGGGCGCAAAGCACATGCACAATGTGTGGTGCTGTGCGGTGAACAAATCTAGGGTGAGAATGGTCAGTAAAATATTGTTGAAATTTGTGAGATAAGCGCACTACTGAGGACAGATTCCGCGAGGACGAACCGCCCCCGTCTCAAAAGTATGCCAAGAGTGTCGACGGATTGATGTGCGTCATCAAGAGCCGGGGTCCTGGTGACAAGCTCATGAGGAGGGGGCGCAAAGTGCATGCACAATGTGAAACGCCTGTGCAATGTGAGACGCTGTGCAGTGTGAACGGATCCACCTGTTGCACTGAGTAGCCGCTACGAGCATGCAATCCCGGCATGCCGAAACGACACTGTAATTGAGGTTTCCTTAGCCTCCCTATATACCTTTCCGGGCCTCCTTGGCCGAGATCCGGGGTTCGATATCTGTCGTACACATCGGCCAAATGTTTGCTCCGAGTCCGCGCGCAATTCCGGAGTCGCGCCGATTGCCGACCGGAAGGTTTCCTTGCTGCATGACTCATTCATGCAGCAATGCTTCCGGCCAAACTTGGCCAAAGGTCCTTTTCCCCGTGCAATTAACTTTATTTCGGCCTGCTAGAAAAAAAAAAAACAAAAAATCTAATATAGAATTTTGCAACATTGCGACTAGGAAGGTCCGCTCCGACTGCGTGGGCAGAGACCTTGCTTGAGGTATGGTCCTGGATGGAATTGCCAACGCCTCGGGCTTTGTGCGCCAAAATTGCGAGCCTCGGCAACTCTGTCCCGACAGTGTATGGAAGGCACCACAGTTTGAAACAATTGATTGTATCAGCTGCCGGGTGATGGCCATTTTTTACCTCAAACGGAAGGACGACTGAATGTCGTAGATTCTCATTGTTTAGGCTCAAAGAAAGCTCCAATGGTTACCGGAAACAGTCAATGCATGATCATTTCCTTCAGGACTCCTGGGAGATCTGAGAAAATTTGAAATGGATGGCTTTTTCCCTGATTCCGTGACTATCGGGCAGAGATCTCGACTAAAACATTTATTCAGAAGCATAAGTATATGCACTCAAAGCATTGACCCTTTTGATTGACCAGTCAATATTTCAATGGCCGCCAGTATTTGGTGTGAATGTCGGCGCGAGGGGATGGTCTACTCCACATCCCCCGCATTAACGGCCATTTTCAGCGTTAACAAGCTCCCGGCTATTAAGAATTAGGCTTACTGATTCTGACTATAAGGCGCGATGGACGGTTCGTCGCCGCTTGAGCCTCGATACAGACGCTGTTGGCGAGGTGGATCTTGTCGGCGGCGAGGTTGCCGATGGTGAAAGCGATGGGTTTGACGACCGTTCGCAACTTGATTTGCGCTTGGCTGTTGGTCTTCCCTCGAGGAGCAGGATATGGGAGAGGAGGGATCCCGCCGTGTTACCAAAATGACGGACGCAGGAGAATGAGTAGTCGTTGCGTCGGAGGTCGGTCTGGACGTGCTGGAATAGTGTTTGGATCGTGGTGCTTTCGGCCGACTCGTAGGTGAAGAGGAGGTGCTCGCTCTCGAGATAGTTCGTCCAGTCTGGCTGGAGACTATGCCGGCAGCAAGTGAAAAGGCTTCACACGTCAGAGACTGGGAAGACTCAGGATGTGTCGGGAATGTTATTCAAGATGCAAGGTGGGTAAAAATCAAGAAAAGTAAGGATTACCTAGGATTTTCAAGGAGTGACCAAGACGGTTAAGGAATGGGTACGGAACCTTGGAGTCAGGATGGACTGGGAGATCCTCAGGAACCAGTGAGGAATCATCAGGATTTGTTGGGAAGGATGAGGAAGTCCTAGGAATTGTCAGGAATTGTAAGGATTGATCGGGATCTGCAAGGAATTGCTCGGAAATCAAAACATACCGGTATTTTGTCCGGCACCGGCCACCAAAATAATTCTGCGAATGCTGGGCTCTTTCTCCGAAACAGTTTCCACTGGAAGGACAGTAGTTGCTTATCTAATAGCCTTTTTGGGAATTGATCGCGATAGATTTGAGCCTATTCATTGTCGAAAACACTCAAAAAATAAATATTAAAATAAATAAATAACGTCGGCCCAATGGTCGGCCCGGCCGGCGGTTGCCGATATTTGCATGTGTTGTGTTCCTTCCACCAGCTTCCATCATTCACGAAAACCAAGCAAACACCAATCATTGACCGCGCTGCCATCCTCGGACCCGCGACATTGCCGCAACGACCATGCCCAAAGCGTCGCCCTCCGCCATCCTCCGTCCTGGCCCTCTCCGGGAGTTACCACTAGACCTGTTTCTCTGCCACCACCATCTCCCCCAAAGGCCAAACATTCGCGCCGCCTCAGGCGCGCGCCTTCTCAGCCCAACTGTGCGCAGGTTGCTTGCGGACGAGGATCTCAGGTGCGCACGCGTCCCTCCCAGCGCTCGAGGCAATCGTCTGACGCGCGTGCGTCTTCAGTCCAATAGGGCGCAAAAAGGGACTCATATCCGGGGGCAGGACATCACGCGTCGGAGCCCTGCCAGTTTGTCGTGCCCCCGCCGTCGATTCCTTCAGGTGCGCACACGTTCCACCCTGCGTTCGCGACAATTGTTTGACGCGTTGGACGTGTTTCTCCAGCTCAACAGAGCAATTCGTGGAGGAGGGCCTCGTCTTCGGCGTCAGGACATTACACGTCGGAGCCCCACCGGCCCTCACTTCCACACCCTGTCCCGTCTCGTCCGGGGCACGTTCCAATTCCCCACGACCTTCCGCCCCCGACACTCAGTCCATCCATTACCCCGGATTCCAGGTGTGCTTAGTAGATGCATCGACCTTCACAGGCTCGTTGATCATTCATCACTGCGAGACTCCGCAGAGCGAGAAGGAAAATGCTCCACCCGGCAGGAGGCCCTGTATATCTGCGTCCGTGACGCCTCCTGCGCCACACTGATGTTTCGTCGGTCCACTCTAGCTATCATTGTTTCCTTCTTTTGTTGACGACCTCCTTACGCCTCCTTACGCTCTCTCTTTATTTGTATCTATCTACTGGAAGAAATAAGGTCACCTCATCTGATCTCTGCTCAATATTCTGCACGACATCCATTCCAATGATTAGAGTTTGCAAGAAGACGCTGCCATCCCGTGGACTGGCCGGCCGTGAAAGGAGGACCTTGTTAGCGAAACCGGTATTTGGGCGAATACGGAATGCTGAGCGCAAGCAAGATCAACTTGCGTTTGAGAGAGCGTTAGTTAGAAGTCGGAAACAAAATAAGAAATGGGGCCTAAATCCCTATATATTCAGCAATCCAATTAGATGTTCGCCAGAGCAATTCACAACGAGAGCGAGTCTTCGTTGAAGCAAGTTGGGAATATCACCAACTCGCACTGCTATACAGACAGCGGATGCTTATGACACCATTACTCGATATGCGCGCGCTGGACCTCCTTGTTCTTCTCCTTGCCCTTCCCTTTGCTACTTATGGTCGACATGGAGGCCTGGGATGTATGAAGAAGGCAAGCGAAGAAGGGACACCTAATAATCCCACATATCCCATTCTAATAGAATGGACATGATGGGCGTTATGGCAGTGGAGATTGAGCGGGAGTGGGCAGAAATGAAGCGTGTGCACGCGGAATTCGTCGAAGCATGGACAGGGCACCAAGAAGAAAGACTTACCTCCAAAACCGAAATTGGGGAAGAAACCGAAGGTGCCGGTGGCAGACGACGACGAGTCGGACGATGAGGATGAGGTTGATGAAGACGTTGATGGGTGACATCAGATTATCCAAGGAACTCGATTTGTGACACATCGGTCCTCGGGCGCATTTTATTCTTCTGGCTACATTACAACCTGTTTATAATTCCTATTCCACCGTAGTATAACTTTTTATAAGCTCTAGTACTCTCTCAAATAAATCTAGATTTTCCCGTGAACATTTCCGAGCGCTACGGATGAAAAATCAAAGTGGGTATCCATCGAGCCCTACTACACTGTACTTCTGCCCACATAGGCAAGGTGGAACGAGCCCACCGCACTATTATGAACCGTGCCGGAGCCATGCACTCCGCTGCAAACGTACCTGCAAATCAATGGGACGAATTTGTTAAAACTGCGGTATATCTTTCTGAACGGCTTCCTACGAGAGCCCAGAAGGACAAAACCCCATATGAAGCATGACACAATCGAAAGCCCGACCTATCCCATCTGCGGGAAATTGGGTGTCGCGCATTCGTCCTGGTACAAAACCGGCATAACCCTAAAATATATGATCGTTCCATCGAATGTGTCCTCATCGGGTATTCCGAAAACTCGAAAGCCTATAGGTGCTATCATCGGACATCCAAGAAGGTACTCACATCATTTAATGTCGTCTTCATTGAGTCCAAGGACGAGATTTCTCGCCCTCTTCACCCTGGACTCGTCCTCGAAGGAGAGAAGGCAGATCCCGAACCTGCTAAACCTCCATTCAAACCTTTGGACGACGATGATACACCCGCATCCCCACCCATACAAGTCCCAAACTCCATCCCGACCCCCATCACCAGATGCTCCTGTAATGATAAAGTCTCCGGAGGAGGAGGAGAAGAAGTTGGAAGAGGAGATCGGAGTTCCGCTACCCGAAATTAAACCTGCCCGTCGGTCCACGCGCGAGAGAAAGGGACCCGGACCAACTCGTACCAATTGCGGTCGAGGAAGCCAAGGCCAGTGGTATTCGTGTCCGGGAGGAACGTAAAGCACGCCGAGAGGCGAAACTTGCTGCTCGTGAGGCGAATCAGTCCGATCCAGAAACAAGAGATAATGCCACCCTTGATGAAGACGACTTGGCCACCTTAGCAGCAGTCCTCGAGAATGGATTGGACCTCACATACCCTGACGATACACCCACCCTTAAAGTCGCCCTTGAATCAGATGAGGCCCCTCAATGGCAAAGAGCCCTGGAGTCCGAATTCACCTCCCTAAAGAAACTTGATGTGTACGAACTCATCCCTCGCAACAATGTTCCTAGGGGTAGAAAAATCATGCACGGAAAGGGGGTCTGTAAACGAAAACGAGACGCACAGGGCATTGTCTAACGGCATAAAATTCGTTGGGTACTGTTAGGGTATGAGGCAGTATACGGCCAAGACTACACAAAGACCACCTCACCTACGGCACGAATGGAATCCCTTCGACTGCTAGCCATCCCTCGCAACAATGTTCCTAGGGGTAGAAAAATCATGCACAGAAAGGGGGTCTGTAAACGAAAACAAGACGCACAGGGCATTGTCTAACGGCATAAAATTCGTTGGGTACTGTTAGGGTATGAGGCAGTATACGGCCAAGACTACACAAAGACCACCTCACCTACGGCACGAATGGAATCCCTTCGACTGCTAGCGCATATCGGAGCCTCCTTAGACTGGGATATGCAACAATGGGACATAAAAACAGCTTACCTTCATGGTGTACTCGATGAGCCCTGTTATATGTCCCAACCAAAAGGATTTGAGGAGCCGGGTAAAGAGGATTGGGTGTGGAAACTGAAGAAGGGCTTGTATGGGATGAAACAAGGTGGCAGGACATGGTACCAAACCATGCACAAGGCCATGATTGAATGGGGATTCACCAGGTTGAGCACAGAGCACTGTGTCTACCACCGTACGGGGCCAACAGGCACAGTCATCACCGCCATCCATGTCGACGACTTCACATCGATTGCAAGCAGCAAGGAGGAGAACGAGCGCTTCAAAGCTCAAATTTGCAAGAAGTGGGAGATTTCTGACCTTGGGGACATCCATTTTGTGGTCGGAATAGCTGCCGAACGAGATAGAAAGCAGAGAACAGTGAAGCTTTCTCAAACAGCGCTAATAGACCAGGTTGTTTCGCAATTCGGACTCGCAGGTGCTTATCCTTCGAAAACCCCCCTCCCCCCCAATGTCCGTCTCTCCAAAGCAGATTCGCCGAAAACGGATCGTGAGAAGGCGGCTGTTTCCCATCTTCCATTTCGCCAGCTTGTAGGCTCCCTCATGTACATTATTGCAATTCGCACTCGCCCCGACATCGCCCACGCTGTACAACAGCTCAGTCAATTCAATGACTGTTTTGGGAGGACCCACTGGGAGCATGCTAAACATGTGGTACGGTACCTCAAGGGGACTCGTACCTACTGTCTCACTTTAGGAGGAGCAAAATCTACAGAACTCTCCGGTTATACAGATTCCGACTATGCGAATTGTCCGGACTCCCGAAAATCCATTCCGGGCTATTGCTTTTCCCTCGGGTCTGGCCTCATTTCCTGGATGTCGAAAAAACAACCCACCGTTTTGACCTCATCATGTGAAGCCGAATATATTGCTGCTTGCTTTGCCACAAAAGAGGCAGTATGGCTCCGAGCTGTGCTTAAAGCATTGAACTTCACCCAAAGTAATCCTACACCCATTCATATCGACAATCGTGGTGCACGTATCCTTACCGAGGATCCTTCTTTTCATGCCCGATCCAAACACGTGAATGCGTGGAAGCCGAGGATGTTGTATTCAAAGATGTTCCTACCAAAGCCAACATTGCAGACTCTTTCACCAAATCCTTACCTTTCCCTCTATTTGCAACTTTCCGCGAACGGATGGGAGTTCGCTGAGGGGATTCCATTCGAGGAGGAGATGGACTTCTCGGTGAGGAGGAGTGTTGGAGTTTCACCCAGAAAGTCCGATATTATAGGGACATCGGGACCCGGGCTTTATATAAAAGTAGACCTGTTCGACTCTTTATCCTCAGTCTTGCTACGCACGCTGACTGAGGTAAAGTGTTCGCGACTATTTATATCCGTCGGTTACTTATTCATTATTCATCAGATACGCTGTATCTAGGTACACATATATTTATATAGTCTTGCTACGCACGCTGACTGAGATACGCTGTATCTAGCTGTATCTAGTTTCTACACAGTCGGGAAAAAGCAAAGCACCAGACAGACCTTTTTTGGCCGAAAATGACGGGCATAATCAGGGCTAGCCATTGGCAGTGCACGCGCCTCAGAAAATGGCTCTGGAGTCGCGCTGGGGGTGAAAATGTAAAGGAGGGCAATAAGGTCATGCGTTTGGAAATGTGCAATAAGGACACGCGTTTGAAAATGCGCAGTAAGATCACGCGTTTGGAAATGTGGAAAATGTGCAATGGAAAAGGTCCAAGCAGTGATCGGACGCTAGAGAGGCCAATAATGTCTAAAATGTGCAATAAAGTCACGCATTTGAAAATGTCCAATAATCAAGTCGGGAAAAGGCAAAGCACTGATTGGACGCTAGAGAGGTCAATAATGCCTCAAGACAGCCTTTTTTTGGCTGAAAATGACGGGCATAATCAGGGCGCCATTAGCAGTGCGCGCGCCTCAGAAATAGCTCTGGAGTCGCGCTGGAGGCGAAAATGTGGAGGGCAATAAGGTCACGCGTTTGAAAATGTGCAATAATAAAGTCGGGAAAAGGCGAAGCACTGATCGGACGATAGAGAGGCCAATAATGCCTGCAGACAGTCTTTTTTGGCAGGAAACGACTGGAATAACCAGGGCTAGCCATCGGCGGTCCGCACGTCTCAGAAAATGGCTATGGAGTAGCATCTTCGAGTGCTCCACATCCCATTCCCAAGTCTTTCGCAAACTTTTTTAATATCTTTTCTGGGGGGTTCACAATACAAAGCAGCGCACATTCAAGACTGTTCACTCTGTCCTAAGCCCGATTCAGATGCACTTGGGGCTAGTTGTGGGAGGGTTCGGTTTCGCGTCCAGGGTTGAGAAATTGGCTGAACCTGAACCCCAGGTGCGGTTCGGCGTTCGGCCAGTCGGCAGAGGATCCGAAGGCCGAGAAAATTGAATAAGTGATGAATGATTTCAGTGCGACTTTCTCCACTGTGTGGCAGATACTTCTTCGTCCTGTTTTGCACTCGACGGCGCGGGACCAGATTTCCCTATTTCTCTCTCTTCATAAAATTATCCGTGTCTGAAGCTTTTTAATGTCCCCTGTGCTCTTCCAGCAGTAACTTTCAGTATGTACATACACCCCAATGTCATTCGATTTTCCTTGCCTATCCTGTGGTCAAAATGGTCGCGAGAGCGCATGCGGTGCATTTTTACGAAAAACCTGTTTTGAGGGCGTGATCTTCGGTTCTTTTGCTAGCGACTCCGCAGTATACATTTTACATGTGGATTCCGCATATCCTGGTTTTTTCGCAATTTTTGGGGAACATTTCGTCGTCGCTGTCGCCGACGACGTCCACGATTTTGATCGCATGTGATCGCGACGTGAAGAGCTTTTGATGGAAGCCGTCTGAATTTAAACGCTCGCGATCGCCAGGGAGCACCGCGACAGCCCTATGGAATAATTTCTTCATATGGGCAGAAATATGGGCAGAAAGGTCGCTGGGGTGATATATCGAAACTGCCTCTAAATTAGAGGTTTTGATATCGTCGCTCTGCGCTGACTAGAGGTGAGTGATATATCACCCTGCCATACTAATGTGTTCAAACATACCTGCAGTCCTAGAGTATGATTCCAATCCAGAACCCGTTATTGTAGGGGTCGCGCTTGGTACCGGTACCCCCTCCTGTCCGTGACACGCGAGCACGGGGAAAGCCCGACACCCGTCTGTGCCGCCGTCCCCAGCTATGTCAGTATTCTTCCCTGCTTTTGTGGATTTCAATCCCATCCCTATCCCGCGGCTCGCCGCCCGAACCACTCGTACTTGGACGTGTGCTGCAGCGCGTCGACCGCTATAGCGCCTCGTGCCACAGCACATACTGTACAATTTCGTTTAATTCGGCACCAATTCCGAAATTTTAGTACAATTAAAATCCAAATGAATTCAGATAAATTGAGAAAAAATTATTACCGCAATAAAAAAAATTGGGCGTGACGCGTGACTGCCGAATTGAACGAAATTGTACAGTAGTAATAGATGCGAGCTGTGTGTTCCGATCTACAATGAAGAAGGTGTACATGTTAGCTAATCTCTTGCAGAAAACAAGGAATGAAGAACGGAACGAAAGGTGCACTGACGACGCACACATGTACCGCAAGCGGCAATGGCAATGATGCCTCCTCCTGCGCCACGCCAAATGACCGTCCACTCTTCCCCTTACCCAGCGTCGTGCTGCATTCATCCGAGATCGAAGGCGGGAACGGCAGGGCCAATGGCGTAAGTGGCCAGTGGACGAAAAAGGGAGCGTCGGCATCGCGTTATGCTGAGGGACATGGAAAACTGCGCATTTGTTTGCAGAGAATCATGTGTGGCTTGTGCCAGGAAAACGAGGAATCTCCAAGACATTTGCTGCGTGTCAAATGCTGGCGGCGGTGGTCTTGGTCTTGGTCTCTGATGCGGCTGTGAGCTGCCAGATATAGGATACAAGATCTGCCTTCGCTTCGCTCCGGCGTAGGCGGTCAATGCTACTGATTGAGGTGTGGATGAATTCCGTTGAATTTCAGATTCCACAAATTTTTCGAGGTGTTGAATTCAACAAGGAGGATCGAACCAAGGCTCTTGCAAAATTTGAGGAAAATTAACCCAGAAAAATTCGGATGCGAGGTGACCTACTCTTTCGCATCGGGAAAAATCGGTTGAAACACCGCTCGGAGTAATCCGGCTGTCGGACAGATTCTACAATTTTTTTAAGGTGTTGAATTCAACGAGGAGGATCGAACCAAAGCCCTCACAAAGTTTGAGGGAGATTAACCCAGAAAAACTCGGATGCAAGGCCACCTAATCTGTCGCATCGGGAGAAATCGGTTGAAACAACGCTCCGAGTATTCCGGCCTTCGGACAGCGCTGTATGCGCTCAACTAAACGGCATGTGTTCGCATCCCAGGGTCTGCAGCGCACGCTCACGGAGCATGCGACAGTACTGTTGGACGTTGTGGAGGACCAGCTGCCAACGCATTGTACCAGCGGCAATGCCGTCTGCGACAGACTGCCTGCGGTGAAAGCCAGCGCAATGTCAAGCAGGACTGGATGACTGAGACTAGAATAAAAGAAGTTCGGTTGGGCTGCAGAGCCTGTTGCCTATGTCAACTTAGCAGGGTAAGAATTTAATACACTGAACATGACCTGTTGAATGACTCGAATTGCCGGTCCAGGGAAACCTCTCGAAGTAACAGATAGGATGAGTTTCGTGTGGTCTGATTTTTATTTCCGAATCAATATTGCTAGTTTCAGTGTCGGTGGAGCGAAAATCCCGCCAGATCCTATGCATTACAAGCGGTTCGCGGCCGGCGGAGCCGGCCGCTCCCACTCGGCTAATTTAGTGGAGAAATGTCGGAGTGTTGGGTCTGCTGACCTGTCGGAGTTTAAAAAGCTTCGGACAGACGGACAGGCTTAATTTTATAAAGAGGGTAAGGTAATGAGCCATTATGCATAACGACCTCATGCATTTCGACAATTCCGACTGTAGTTACATGGCAGCGGAAAGCCACATCTGAACTGATAATTTAGTGTCACACTACTTCGCTCTCGGCCGCATTGCTGATGTAGGTCGTTGACATTTTAATCACCTTTACACCTCTTAACCGAGACCGCTGTGGAGGGGTCGTATGGCCGGCGTGTGGAAATCCGACCACACGCTGGTTTCGGCTCTACCATCTTGCTATTTTTATTATTAGTTACATAATTGTTTGTACTGTAAATACGCGCCGGAGGCGCCAGCAAATCATTATCCCACGTCTGACGCTCATCTGTGCGAGCCAGTGCGGGCTAGTGCCCAATTACCGTGCTTCCTACGTCGCCGATATCGAACTATAAAACCACGCGGGACGCACTTCGGCGTTCCATTCGTCTCAACAACTCGTTTTCACGCTCAAACGCACTCACGATCATTTCCGCGGCCTACCGATACTCTACTCCCTCTCGCATTTTTCAGCCTACCCGTAAATCGATTCTCCGCTCCATTTATTTATCCCTTTACTCTAAAATCGACCGGCCACCAACCCTCTTCAAGAATCCGCCTCCCAGGCAGCTAGCTCTTCTTCACCGCCGAAGACTCGCACAATAGGGAGGCTGGGCACAGTCGAGAGGCGATTGTGACTTCTTTTATGCACACTGTTGTACTTAGTAGTTGTGTGAATAGATTTGATTTTGCAGTGATTTTGAAGTGCGGTACAAGCAGGAGAAAAATGGCAGGACAATATGCAAAAACAGCCAGAATAGCCTGTTTCTGTCGAATATTGGGTGAGTGTTCCTGCGGCAAACAAACATCGAAAGCTGATTCTTTTCCCTTCCAATAGGTGGTAAGAATGTCAAATTCTGCAAAAATAACCCCAGAAACCATCATCTTGCAGCCAGAAACTTGTGTGATTATATAATAAGGCCATCACCGATCGCAAGTCCATGTTAGTCAACAGACTATAACATGCGAGCTTGCGAGCACACATTGTTATAGCGTCTGTCTACGAGAGACTACCCTTTGAATGCACCTCTATTGCGCCAGGTCATGCATTTCAAAATGCCCGCCATTTGAATGCACCTCTATTGTGTCAGGTCATGCTTTTCAAAATGCCTGCCATTTGAATGCAGCTCTATTGTGTCAGGTCATGCTTACAAAATGCCTGCCATTTGAATGCATCTCTATTGCGCCAGGTCACACTTTTCAAAATGGCAGCCATTTGGATGCACCTCTATTGCATTGGGTCAAGCTTTTTGAAGTGCCAGCCCTTTGAATGCACCTCTATTGCATCAGGTCATGCTTTTCAAAATGCCTGCCATTTGAATGCAGTCCAACTTGATCTGCCAGTGGTTAAATTTTCTGTGGGTCTCTCACAGCACTCATTCCATGCCCATGAACATGATTCCACTAGGAAATACGCACCCATTCCACTTCTGAACGAGAACAAAGAAAAATACTCTTGTGCAGTCAGAACTGCCCAAATACAGAAAATATTACGCAACTTGAGTTGCTGGTGGTTAAATTTTCTGTGGGTCTCTCAGAGCACTCATGCTATGCCAGCGAACTTGATTCCACTGAGAAATTCGCATCCATTCCACTTCTGAACGAGGACGAAGCAAAATACTCTTGTGGAGTCAGAACTGCCCAGATACAGAAAATATTACACCCCTTGAGCCGCAGGCGGTTAAATTTTTCATGGCTTTTCCTGAGCACTCATTCCATTTCAAGGAACCCAATTCGAACGAGAAATCTGTACCCAATCAGGAAAAAGAAAAATGGGCTTGTGGAGTCAGAACTGCCTGCCCAGATGCAAAAAATTTTGCACCAGTTGAGCCGCCGATGGTTAAATTTTCCATGGCTCTTCCTGAACACTCATTCCATGCTAAGAAACCTAATTCGAATGAGAAATCTGTACCCATTCCACTTTTGAACGAGGAAAAAGCAAAATGGCTTGTGGAGTCAGTAAAGCCTGCCTAGATGTGAAAAATATTATTACACCACTTGAGCCACTGGTGATTAAATTTTCCATGGCTCTTCCTGAGCACTCATTCCATGTGAAGGAACATAATTCGAACGAGAAATCCGTACACATTCCACTTTTGAATGAGGAAAAAGCAAAATGGGCTTGTGGAGTGATGCGAAAAATATTACACCAGTTGAGCCGCTGGTGGTTAAAATTTCCATGGCTCTTTCTAAGGACTCATTCCATGCTAATGGACTTACTTAGAACGAGAAATCCGTGCCCATTCCACTTTTGAATAAGGAAAAAGCAAAATAGGCTTGTGGAGTCAGAACTGCCTGCCCACATGCGAAAAATATTACACCAGTTGAGCCGCGAGTGATTAAATTTTCTGTGGGCCTCCCAGAGAACTCAATCCACCCTGACGAACCTGATTCAGACGAGAAATTCGTACCTAATCCACTTTTGAACAAGGTAGGTACACATTGTCCCTGAGCTTTGGCGTAATTCCGTACCTTGTGCATATCCAAGACTGCATTGCTTCTTGCTTTTCCAGCTGCCACCAAATGTGGGTTCTGGATCGCATTTGCCAAGTCAGAATTCTGAGCCCCACTTACAGATGTTGCAGTAGTGGCTCGGCTGGCCATATAGCCGGTGCGACGGGGTCGCCGCTCTAATTAGCGACGGACTCCGTAATTATCGACGGATTCCGTAACTACCGATCCGGACTCCTTGCCTACCGATTCGGACTCCATCTGTCGATAACCTTACTTATAGCGTAGTGCTGCGGGCGCGTACCTCAGTCGTTCACCTTCATTTGTGCCCGACTGAGCTTTATCTTTGACAGGTTATGGGCCCTGTCGCATAACTTGCTTCAGAATACGGCTCTATTGGCACTTGAATATATTTGTTGCAACTCAAGACTATCTGATTTTTGACCTCCGAAGACCCTGTGCCTCCCCGCTACCGTTCGCGCTCGACCCTAACTATGTCCTTGAATTCCTTACCAGTTCTCCCAGACGGGGAGAAGTTTGATGGTACAGGATACAGTGGTTTTACAGCCATTTGCAGATGTAATGACACTCGATCAATTTTTATAAAGAAGAGCAAACAAAAACTCACCGTCTTGCTACGCTCATTACGAGCTCAATTCTCGGCCAAACGGCACAATTTTCGGCGCGTTAGGAAGCGTTTTAACGGGGCGATCCACCTGGCCCAGCGTTTAGCTTTAGTTTATGGTTTTATCTTTGACCAAAATTTGCTGCACTCGCCTTGAGCTCCCTGCTTGCAACGCTCAGTTTGGGCGCAATACTTGATCGATTTGGCCGATGGGTAGATGCATTCGTCCCAAAAGTACCCATCCTCTATCCCACTTGACTCGTTTCGCGACTTCAATCTTTGGTTTGGGCCGAAATACCCTGATGCAATCTTCCTTCGTTCTCGCCGGTCTCCCCCCCGATTTTCTTGAATAAAGACACGTTACCATGTCTCTGAACGCGCTCTCGGTGCTAATGTCGCCGGCCAGTAAGAAAAATCTTCCATTTCCTTCAGACATCGAAATCCTCCACAGCTGTTTGCGGCAGTTTGCCCGTTTTTGCTTTCCATCTGTCCCCTTCACTAAAGATTGATATTATCCCATCGGTCCTGTCGCACGCTCCATCGTGGATAGAGCCATAGTCGCTTGAATGACTAGGAAAATTATAAATCCCGCTTTAACCGTCTTTCAAATTGAATTGGACTCTGTATTTCATTTTAGCCGTATGAGATGCGTGTTACTGTCCCTGTGGGCTCCATCCAGCGATACGCCGTGGCGCTCCCATCTGGTTGTACACACACTAGCTTGTGGATAGGTCCTTGCCAGGTCACATCCCCCTCGCAAAGCACCTCCATCGCATAAACAAATCCGACTCACCCATCTGCCCGTGTTGTCGTCAAGCCGACGAAACCTTCGCCCACTATCTCCTCCATTGCTCGGCACATCGAGACGCTCGTCGGGAACTTGTGAGGGAAGCCGGAAGGGAAGCCACGAGCATCGCCAAACTACTCGGTTCTGTCAAACTCTACCCGCCGCTATTCCGCTACATAGCACGCACCGGGCGTTTCCGTAACGTTCACGGCGACCTACCGAACGTCCACGCCACCACATTGAAATGATACCGCAGACCACTGCTCCAACGAACGCCACAGACTCGCCCTGCCCAACCCCTGTCATCGACCCAAATACCCATGGATCCTACCTTTTGCAATACCCTACTTCTCTTACTTAACTTTACTTTACTCACCAGCGCCTCCACGGAGGCCTATATCCTTAGCTTACCCCGTTCACCGCTTACCTTACATTCTAGGCGCATGGGATAACCCTAATTCGTGCACTAACACTGCGCGATCGTCCTTCTGTGGCTCTGCCCGTTGGACAGTATTTCGCCGCTAAACAAACCACTTATACTCACACATAATGCAAATACATCTAGTATAGAAGAATGCCTACCGTACATACAAGTAAAGGGCAATAAACATGATTCAAAAAAAAAAAAAAAAAAAAGCGCGGAATTGGTGATCCTGGGCTGGGATTCACATATTTTCCCCATTAAACTCGAGATAATATTAATATATTGAGGTCCCGCGCCGTCCGGCACTGCCGGAATGGGTGTGCCGGACACAAATGCTGCCGCGAGAGCCGATTACTCAAGGTTCAGGAAGACCTACGTCTCCGTTCTTGCGTTCCGACCGACTCGGAAATCGTCCACCAGAAACCATTCTATCCCAGATCATATGTGTCCGATATGCCCATCCCCTTTCACCGTACCTCCCAAATGGGCCGTCAATCGTTTCAGTCTTTTCATTTCCTCGGTGCGTGTGCGCGACCTTTTTTCTTTCTTTATGTGAAATACTCTGCTTTCCCGGCAGGCCAGCTCGGAGTAACTGAGCTTGGGCAGATAACATTTACTCAAATTGACAACGTTGGTACGTGGATCCGACTACGGGAAGGATACTTCCGTTTTTCGCTCTCCCGGCGGAGCTGTGGCAATTAATTGACAGTTATTTATACGAATTATTTGCCATTGGGCACGGGCTTCAAAATGCCATTGCAAGGCACGGGGTTCATAATTGATTCTGTCCATTACCCTTGCTCACGGTGCGTTGAAATCCGGAATGCAGGGTGGGTACTGCTACAGCACGTCTTTTTTTTTTGTTGACCGTGCAGACCTCAATAATATACAATGAAGGGTCAGAAATTCCGAAAGGGAATCTGCTGCTGCACCAGTGTGTCGGAACGATTCCGACACTGTGATGCTACAGCAGCTCTTTTTTTCGTTGACCTTGCAGACCTCAATAATAATATATGATGCCGAAAACTGACCAAAAAAAGAAAAGAAAAAAAAAAGAAAGAAAAGAAAAAAAAACTGCAAACTGCAAACAGCAGTAATCTTCCTTTGCCCTCAATGAGCTCCATTTTGCATCTGTAACGCCAAATGTGATGCCCCTTTGTTTGTTCCTTGCCGAGAGAGTGGCCGCGATCAAAATTCCCAAATATTTGGCGGAAAGTACTACGACACAAAATAAAAAAATAAGAATATAAAATGGAGGTGCTGTCCTTATGTCGGAACCGTTCCGACACACTGATGCGACAGCAGATTGGCTTTCCAGTTTTTTTAACCCTTCACTGTATATATTGTAAAGGTCTGCAAGGTCAGAGAGTCGTGTCGGAGCCTACAGTCCATCATCTCCCGTCTACGCACAGACTTCTCAGCGCTCAATGCCCATCGCTTCCGGTGCCGCCTTGCCCCGTCACCTTCATGCGACGCCCCCACCATTGAAGAGCCTTTCAATAGCCAAGCTACGATTGCGACGCAATTGGTAAGACCAGTCCGCGACGATTTCGGTCTCGATGCCGAGGATGTTGGGGACAACGGCCAGCGGCAGCTTGGGGCTTTTGCGGATGCCTTCCCTCCTTTCACGAATCCGATCAGAAATGCTGAGCTGATCCGCAATGAGTACGTTGATTTTTCAGAATGTATAATGTGTTCTAAAAGGAGGGTTTGAAAAAGGGAGACTAGCCTTGTGCCCATGTTATCTGAACAGACTGAGGGTGACGCAAAATCGCTATCAATTTCAAGAACCAGCGAAAATGCCACCGAAAAATCGGGGTGCCAAAGCTTTCCCGGCGATCAACCCACGGGGCCAACAATTCCGAAGAGCAACCACGAAGGTAGCCTAGTCAAAGAATGAACTTAGCGGGTCTTTTTTGTGTTGGTCTTTCTCCCAGCCTCTTACAATCTTCAGAAACACTTCTATCCCTCGCGCCATCGAACTTGAGTGAGAGAATAGAACCCACAGACGTCAAGGCTTGTGACCTAAAAAATTGCATATTCTTTTTCTAATGGATTTTCCAGACGCGGGCTCAGATTGAGGGCTGCTATGAAATTCTGCGAAAGCATTTCAGAACTGCAGATCATATCCAGCTGGACGATCAACTTGACCGTTACTGGACCATTCTTCACAGTTCGGTCGCACCTGCATTGGGACTTCCGACAGTCGTCCCTATAATGTTGAACCTTCCGAACCGGAGCCCCAGCGTTCAACCCGAGGAGGAGTTGGAGTTTCAATACCCCCCTGCAGAGCCCATTCATGTTCATCAGGGAGCCACCTTTCAAGTCGGAGCCCCAGCATTCAACCCGAGAAGGAGTTGGAGTTGCAATACCCCCCTTCAGAGCCCGTTCATCTTTCATCAGGGAGCCTCGGTTCGGCCGGAAGCCTGCCTGCTTCCAACCCCTGCCGCGATGTGCCTGGGCTGTGGTTTGTTAAGGTCGGGGCCGACGCTGCCAAAATCCTCGAGATCAAGTTTGTGTTCGAACCTGAATTCACCCCTAGCTTGGATCTTCCCCAGTTGTGTGTGCTCGGCTCATGTGACCTTCACCTGACTGATTGCTCTTAGTGAACCGTCTGCGTCGGCTGCAAAGGAGAGCCCTGCCAAGTCTCAGCTCTCCGTTATTCTTCTGTGTATTCGTACGGCAGCCGTCAGCACATTGCACACGACTCTGGAACCCCCACCCGAGAGAGTGACCGCAGCCGTCGCTGGCTTAGAGATGGCATGGCCCCGGGACGGCACACTTTTCCTTGATATAAATCACGGAGGGAAACCGGGAAGAGCTGGATACCATGCGAGATTGTTAGTTTCTTGTGGTACTCCCCGCTCCACTAATTGCCTCTCGACCAGGACCCCCACTGTACCGCTGGATGTGACAAGCTTCATTCAACCAGGCTTGAACATCATTCGTCTCATCCAACTCACCGGCATGGCTGATCGGACTTTCATTTTGTACGCGTCATGTCGTGAGCCCGAGCCAGCGTTTAAAAATTTTGACTACCGGACGCCTCAAAGCGCCGACCCGCTGTTTGATTTTCCGGCCAAGGTGACTATTTCACGACTTCATTTCCGCCCCATTCTTTCTCAACCTCCTCCCTTGTCTCCTTCTTTCGCTGTCTTTCCACCTTCTTCGCCTCCTTCCCAGCCTCCATCGCGCTCCGATTCGTCTCAATCTCCTTTAAAGCCTCGAAGAACTCATCGGAAGACAGGCATTGCGCCTTCCCCTTGAACAGTCGCGCACGGTCAGTTGCTGCCTTTCTTCTTGTTGGTGAAGGGCCTCATTCATCTTCTTCAGCCCCATGTTCTGATATACCATGGTTGCATTCCCCTCCTGGATGATTTGGTCTCGGACTTCGACATTTTGGTGCGCAAGTGCGATCTGTTTTTGTAGCCCCTTCGCGGTTGTTGACGCTGCGGAGCGCTTGGTTAATGCCGAGGGTATTACCTTCTGTCTGCTGGTAACTAGCAGTGGCTCGCAGACCAGCAGCGTAGTGTACGCGATGCCGAATATGCTGGAAAGAGCAAGCGCCGAATAAATGCTCGTGTTTGACATAAGGGCGTGCGAACGGGTAATATTGGATTGCGTCCATCCAGAGTGAACCTGTACGGTTACCACGGCTGTAGAAAACTCAACCAGTCCCAGGGATGCCCGGAGGGCCCTAAGGAATGTTTGGTTGACATGGAAATCGGTTTGAAAGCCGCTCACGTTGTTCCGGCTTTAAAACCGATCACACAATTCTTTTGAGGTACCGAGATCCGGAGTGGCGGATTAACCAGGGCTATCGATTACGCACAAAATTGGGAGGCGTTGACACTTTGCGAGGCGGGAGGTTTGTACATATGTACATCGAAGCAGCGTATTGTCGGATCACAGGCAAAGGTCAGCTGAGCAGTGGAGTTTAAAATGGCTTTAGGCTGAATTTATGAAGATGGTGATGATATCATTAAAGATGAGATTTACGCCTCCTATTCTGATCCTCATACCAGCAATGGTGTACGATATCAATGGTCCATCCTGATCTTCGGCGGTCGGAACGGGTATTTATGGTCATTTGCGGCCTGACCCGTACCGTACCTTCCGCAGAAGATGTTTCAACCTGATTTTCATTTGTTGTTGTAGTCAGATTAATCCCTGCAATAATTCTTTCTCAATTTTAGCGGATTTTGGAGATTTGTCGGAAAAATTAAAAAGTCACGTGCCTTACCAATTGAACGAAATACAGAAATACTACACAGTCTACAGTACATAACCTTTAAACCCGAATGATGCAAGAGGCCGGCCGGCAGGGGGCACAAATAGAACCAGCTAGAGGAGTTCATAGTGTTGTTAAATCTACTTACTAGGGCCTCTACTGTAGCATTTCGACCGAGTGTTCAAGTGACGCGTGAGTCATGACACGCCCTGCTCAAATAACTCGCCGGCCGGCTTACAGTGATCGAGTCATCGAGAGGGGGAGATGACGGCGCGGGATGAGGAGAACCCGCGGGGAACGTCGCGGGTGTGGGCGCGGCCGCTGGATCCGGCGCGAGGGCGCGGCTGCGGGGGGCTACTGCGCCCCTGGCCACCGCAATAATGGAACGAGACGCTTTTCGTGAGATATGGAGGGGATCATTGTAACTGATGGTTTGAACCCGATTTCGATTGTCTCGAGTGCGGTATTCTCTGCGATACTCAAGAAGAAGGGGAGCATCCCCGGCCACAGGTACGGGAAGGAGACTGTGGCGAGGAGCTAGGTTTGTCAGGCAACTGGCGTAAGAAGATGATTGACTGAGTCAACTAACTATGTACAAACAGGTTTATATACTGGGATCAAGTGGCTATGTAAATACAGTGGTGCTCATTAAATGTGCACCACAGTGTTTATCACATTGGGGCCACCTGGTGACCCCAGACAACTTGTAGACATGAAATAGAGCTAAACGTAGGACTTCTTATCACTTTTCCAATTTTCCAAATATGGTAATTTGCTCACAATCATCGGGTTTACAAGCCTCCGAAAATTACCTTTTTTGGAGGTGACCATGAGAAGAAACTGAGTACAGAGCATGAAAGTACTCGCTAAATATAGCATGTTCACCC
The DNA here is from genome assembly GCA_029378375.1 of Mycena olivaceomarginata. Lineage (NCBI taxonomy): Eukaryota > Fungi > Basidiomycota > Agaricomycetes > Agaricales > Mycenaceae > Mycena > Mycena olivaceomarginata. Next base: position 136,058 of record JARKIC010000248.1, read on the forward strand.
ATTGAAATATATCAATTGGTTGAGATTTGGGCTCGCAATTCAAGGTGCAAGTCGGTCATTTTGACCAAATTTGACAAAGAATGCTCAAAAAATGCCCAAAAACAGCCAAAATCCTTAATTTCCGAAGGATTGGCTTTATCAAGCCACTAAGTTCAAAATGTCAGCATGGTCCATTTAACAAGCACTTTCATGCTATGTACTCATTTTCTTCTCACGGTCACCTCCAAAATAGGCAATTTTGGGAGGCTTATAAAAGCCATGATCGTGGGCAAATTACCATATTTGGAAAATTGGAAAAGTGTCAAGAAGTCCAACATTTGGCTCTATTTCATGTCTACAAGTTGTCTGGGGTCACCCGGTGGCCCCAATGTGGTAAACACTGCGGTGCACATTTAATGAGCACCACTGTATGTAACAACGAGTGATGGGAGTCCTCCCTGAGTAAGCGGTATAGTCCATGACGGCAAAGGAATGTGGTAAGCACGAGGGGCAGGACGGATAAGGGAACGGGAGATAAGTAAAAGATAAGTGAGTGTAGTTACCAAATCGGGTAAGTAGGTTGAAAAAGGTGTACGCCCGCTACATAGGCCCTCCAGGTCGACGATGGAGTCGACCTTACTAAGTAGGGGCGTCCACCACGGACTGGTCAGTGCCCTGGACGTTTGCGAAGTCAATTTGGGATCCATACTGACTGGCCAACCCAAAGTCCAGACTAGAAAATCCCGCGCCCAATCCATTGTCCGTGTCGGACGAGTCGAACGAATGATAGGGCGAGAAGCTCCCCGACGCATACGGCGACATACCCAGCGACAGATCCGGCAATAGAGCCAGCAATCGAGCCGGAAACCGAGCCACCGACAGTGGTAGGAGCAGCAACTTCATCAGACTTCGAGCGCGGTGCAGACAGGAGATGAGTGGTAGTCGTAGTACAGCGGTATTCGGCCATGGGGAGCGTGGGTAGTTTACAGCGTATGAGTATTGACATTCGTCAGTACCTTGCGCAAAATGTAGACTAGAGACAAGAGTTCTCGGCGCCGACGACGCAGACACTGCCAGACAATTCGTGAGTTCTTTGCAGGAGCTGTGGTTCTTGGAACCACGATATAAGCATCCGCCACACCACTGCACCAAGGAAAAAGGAGGGTAAATACACACGGAGTCACAATGTGAAATCGAGCATCAAACGAGTCAGTACAGGATGTCGGGGCTCCATCCACAGACTAGAGAGGGCGAAAGGGTTGGAAGGACGGCTACTAGATTTTGGAGAGTGTTATTTTCAACGCGATTTGGGGTGCTGTTCCACGAACACGTCTCCGGAAAGATAGGAAAGCTATGTAGATGTATAGTGAGTATCGCCTTGCTGCCAATGGATTCCGATCCACTTCAAGTTCATGGGGAGATGCAAAGAGCGTTATGAGACTAGTCGCCACGGGTCCAGAGCAAGGAAGCCGCCACCCATTCGATGTGGAGATTTGGGACATAGACAGACACGTAACTTGGATCCGGAGTCTCAAGCCTAGCCTTAAAATTAGCATTTGAGAAGGCGGCGTAGTTTGAGGGGTTTCCGGCGGATAATAACAATCGCAAGACCCCCAGAGTCTTTACAAACCTACACCGTATACAAACAGGAACAAAAAAAACAACTTCACCGGGAACGCAGATCAAGTGTACCTCGCGTCGCAGGCGGGAAATGGGTATTACAGGGGATGGGGAGCGTGGGTAGTTTACAGCATAAGAGCATCCCCCGGTATTTTGCGCAATGTAAGGTAGACCGGACTCGGACTAAGCAATCTCAGCGAGGACACAGACAATGCGGGGTTTTTTTTTTGGCGTGAGTCGAAAGCTGTGCCGTAGTTCTTGGAACCACATCCGCCACACCACTGCACCATGGAAAAAAAAGGGGGATACACACGGAGTCGCAGTGATATGAACTCAGCATCAAACGAGCCTACCGGGAATGGCCTTCCAGACAGGGAGAGAAATTCCTGGAAACTTGAAAGGGCGGGCGATCGTGAAGGGTCCAGATCCAGAAAAAAAGAGTGCGATTGGAGGATGTTTTAGATAGATTGTGGTGGGTGTTAATTCAAGGACAAGGACAAGTGTCTGGTAGCAGCTGATAGACCCAGAGCGCCCACGGACGGAGCACCACAGTCTGGGGTGTATGATGTATCAGACGTCGCCAGACTCCCAAGTGCAGTGATGTAAAAAAGTCCGTCATTAGAGAGCTGTTTTGATACATCAGACCACTGTAGTATCCGCAGTGCAGCCCGCAGCCATCAGGCTGTTGATCTCAGGTGTCGCTGTCGCGCTGTACGACGTCCTCGGCTATCCGGATTGGGAACACATCGATCAAATGCTCTCGGCGTCGTGTACGACGACGAGCACAAACGTTGGCCTAAATTCGTGAAAAAATTATGGATTGTGGTGACGGTAGCGAACATACATTCTACAGAAGAGCTAAACTAAATAGGATTGCGGCTAAACCAAAGTGCAGTTTTTTCTAAAATATGGCACGCACCGGAAGCCTCCCTCCGAAGTCTAGGGTAGCGGTTCTGCCGTCCCATCTGCAAACAAGACTACATCATGATCACGCAGGGGAGCAGACGGAACGCTGCGTACGCGTCGAGCGGGACGGCAACATACGAGCAGCAGCGGGAGAGCGAACCAGTCCGGGTGTAGGATAGCAGGCTCTTGGCGCCTCCCACGAGCAAGCCAAGTGGGCGTGCGAGCTCGGAATGGCGCTCGACCCAGGGGCGCGACTGTACCGCGGACTGTACCACCCGACGCGGCGTGGTGCCGGCTTGTACACATTGACACGGAGCTAACGCACCGCAGCCTCTCGACCCAGCACTCACGCAGCATAGAGGGGGGACGCGGACGCTCCCTCGGCTCCGCACGCGTCCATTTCAACGACCAGGTCCGTCCACCTCCCCGTCCGCGGACGCACTGACCGCTGCAGCGCCAACTACCGACCGAACGGTGCCGCTGCACGATGGCACGACTGACGAGCAGCGCGAGTACCCAACGCGGAATGCGAGCCCACCGCACGCTCGACACGCATCGCCGACAACAGCAGCGCAGCGCTCGCGTACATCCAAAGGGTTGCTAGCGCAGCGCAGACCCTCGACCCAGCGCTCGCGCAGTGGGGTAGAACTCGCAGAACTGAAGGAAACGGGATTCTTGAAGGGTGAAGTCGCGGAGCTTAAGGTCGGCATTGAGAAGTGGTCTCGAGCACCAGAGTGAGGCCAGAATCACGTAGCGTCGAAATTTGCTTGTTACATTACAAATTGCAGTGTATTATATTACAATTTCAAAAGTAACCTGCATGAATGAAGTATCCGATAGCATCTGACTCTGTAATGATCTCCATCACCTCGAGCATATCATAGATGAGAGAGTGTGGTTCATCATCAGGCCCATACGAGAATATATCATTGTTGCGGCGGATCCATGCCTTGATCTTCGAAAAAAGCCTCTTCAATAGGATTGAAGTCTGGTGAGTACGGAGGTAGGTATATGAGGCGCACTCCTATGGGATGCGAGTATTTATACAACAATGGTGCAGGTAACAGTTGACCAAAGCGTTCACACAACTCGATAATCTCTTCTCCGTGATGGATCCTGGCGTTGTCCATGATAAGAACACTGAGGGGGCCTGGGTACGGAGAACAGAGCGGGAGCTGCGAAGGATTGCTCAATAAAAACTCTCCAACCAAACGGAAAAAATGACCACTTGATGCTCAAGGAATGCAAGATATTGATCTCTATGCATGGATCCCTCGACAACCGTGCTGGCGAGCATACCTCGCGATGTAAGGAGACCCGTAGCAGTGAGACGCCGTCCTCGAACGGCTCTTCGGCGCTTAGTAGCGCGTTTACCTTTCTTGGCACGGCCGAGACGCCGGCGAGGAGTTTTGTCATCTTTGGACGTCTCGTCAAGAAAACCGAGATAGTCCGCAGGATATTGAGAGATCTCACGGACATAGTCAAGCCGCGATGGCTCGCATCGTTCCTCGGCGATGTCTTGTAGTATTTTTGTTGACATGCCGGCGCGTTCAAGTTCTCGGTGAATAGTCGTGTAGTGGACAGAATGAAACGGTTTGTCTTGAGAAGTTTGAGTAGTTCATCAAGGAACCAGTCCGGGTGTGTGCTGGATGAGTAGCATGAGGTGTTCGATGTCGTCATGATGAAGGAGCCTGGGGCGGCCGGTACGATTGGCCTGCGTACCACATCGCCGGTTCGATCTGTTCGATGTATATGGGACAAGACGAATGGAAGATCGTTGGTTGGCGATTTCGATCAGACGTTACCGCTGGTCGTTGTCCCAGAAGAAAATTACTCCCCTGTTGTGCTTGCCGTCATCGTGACCCAGCACGCTGCAAGGGCCCTCAATCTGTTCGATGTATATGGGACAAGACGAATAGAAGATCGCTGGTGGGCGATTTCGATCAGACGTTAGCGCGTGAGCTCTGAGCGAGTTTTGGTTGAGCTCCCATAGACTTGACCGAGACCGAACCGGTTAAGGTCCAACAGACCCAAACTCAAAATCTGCCGGTAGAAATAACAGTATTATCAGAGTGAATTCACTGGGATGGGAGACTCAGTAGCGAAACTGGGAATATTCAGTCTCTTTGCGCCTTTTTACGGAAGACCGGCTGTATTTGGCCTTGTGTCGTGGCCGGATGCACGCGCACTGTCACGTGATTTGAGATTGGTTTGATCTCGTCACTCTGCTGACTCTTCTCTCGACTCTTGCTCGCATCCAGCCCCTGGACCAAGTAACGAGCAAGGAGCTTCGGTGATAAGCAATTTCCTTTTTGGAGGGGGGAGGGGGGGGGGGGTCCTTAGATGCTGACACCGGGGGCAAATTCCGACGCATATGAAAACCATATGCGTCAAACGCATATGGTTCGCATATGCGCGGATCATGGAACAAAGGTGTCAATCACCTTTGTTGCACCTTTGTTTTCGGGGGTGACACAAAGCCGAAAACAAGGTGCAACAAAGGTGATTGACACCTTTGTTCCACGATCCGCGCATATGCGAACCATATGTGTTTGACGCATATGGTTTTCATATGCGTCGGAATTTGCCCCCAGTGTGAAAAAAAAAAAAGTATGGAATTTGGTTATTTGGTTTTCATTCTCACATAAGAGGTACACTCATTTTTGGGGGCAAAAAAACGAGGTGTCAAACTTTTTTCCCGGCCTGACGGCCAGCTCTTAGTCGCCGGTTTAAATGCCGGTGTACCCTTGAATTGCGCCAGAATCAGGTTCTGAAACCTTATTAGGCCTCAGTGAAACAAATGTATCGTGCCGGCTAGGCTCGCGGACCAGCCGGCCCGGTGAAATTGATGCCATCGCAACACTCAGACAACAACCGGGACCGGCTGGGCTCCCTCGTCGCATGTTTGGCAGATGGGTGATCTCCCCGCCAAATGAGAGAGTACGACTCTGAAAAACAATGCAAAACTGCCAAAACTTTGAATTCAAGTCTCCGGAAGTTTGAGTTGAGGATGGATAGTTTTTGATTCTCTATTGATTGAGCCCCACTTGTTTTTTCTGACTCCTCAAAAACATGCTAAGCTCATTTGAAAGAGAATTGAAAGTTATCCCACTTACATTGAGAGACCCAAAAGCCGATTTTTGCTGGTTTTGTTGTTTTCCTAAGTCCCTACCTCTCAAATGGATGAGGGAAACACTCATCACCAAAACACACAACATGCCGGCCCAGTCCATTCACGAGGTTACCCTGTGTTGACGTTCCCATCATTATTTACTCTGATATTGTATGTGTTTGTTCTCCTTCCTAATTTGTTGCTTGCCTACTCTGTCTTGTAACTGAGTGGATGTCGACTGGCACGTGACTCTACGTGCCGGCTCATGGAATCGCAAAAAGGTCAGACAACAACCCAAAAGCCAACCAAATGTGTTCCAACAAAATCCAACAGTGAGATCTGGCAAGTTCAAGGGATCCAACCAAAGTATATGGCTGTTGCAATTCAGATAAGTGTGTTGTATGATTGTGTTAGTGGTAGTCGATCCAAAATATAGTTCCAGTTCCAAAGTTGTTCCGTTCTGTTCCGTGTCGTGAGTTCCCTTCAAATTCAACCAAAGTCCTGTTCCAAGAAGTGCGAAGAAACCAATAGATTGTCCAGGGCCATAAAACTACTTTCTACTACAGATTACAAGGCCTTTTATACCTTTCGCTTGTTTGTTCTATACAAACAATACCGAAGCCTTGGTCCACCATTGTCCTTGGTCTAGAGTGTCTAGACTGGCTTGAGACATGTCTCCGTAGTGGATGAAACGTGTTTGACGCATTTCATCTACTTCAATTTCTTCCTTGTTGTTCTGTCAATTTTCCTCTGCTCTCACTGGTCAGTGGAACTGTGTCTGCAACCTATGTCAGTCTGGAATCTTTCGGCTGTGAAACTACAGGAAAATCAAGCAGAAACTCGTCCCATTCAAGTGACACACTGTAAACAGACTATTCCGAAACACCCAAAAAGTGCGGTATTTAGGTATAGTTCAATTCCCAGGGAAGGACATGGGTTCAGGTGAACCCGTCAGGTTTCTGGGTCGGGTTGGGCAGGTATGGGTCATGGGTCGGCAGTTTTTCTGACCCGAACCCATGGGTACCCATGAGAACCCAGGCACATGGTAGAAACCTGCTGTAAAAACATGAATTAAATGTTTATTTTGGGCAGAGAATTGTGCATTGGGCACCATATTGAGGTCAGAATCACCTAGAACATTGGTGTTCTGACCTAAATCCCATGTGGTGAGGTGCTGAGGCTTGCATCACAGTCGACACAGGCTAGCTGACGACCTGTGAGCAAACCCGTAAACCTGCAGGTTTGGGTTTGGGTTTTCCGGGTCCAGGTCCAGGTCAACTGCTTTATACCCAAACCTGTGCCCATGTCCATCCCTATTAATTCCAGACAGTTCACCGGATCACTTGCGGGAAGAAACCCATACAGATCCAAGTATAAAGGAAATGGTCACAGGTACCTGCAGCCACAGGTGTGGGTCACCTGTGAGTTAACTTGTGCTATGCCTCAGGACGCATGCAGGGAACAGGAAGGAGCAGTTGAAGTACTGTACACCAGTGCAATGATTGTAATTTTTCTTTTTTTTTTTTTGTGTTGTTTCTGGTTGGCCACATGGGAGCTACATAAAAGGCAGTGATTGAGGATATCTCTAAAGCCTACCTTTTCTACTGGGATTGCACCTGGTTCCTTTCACTTTCAGCCTTTGTGAAGGTGATGAGTTTGAATCCTCTCATAAGTAATAATTCAATTATAACCAGGTTATTTTGTTTTTTAAATTACAGTCACCTTTCCACCACTTCAAATATATCACTCCCTTTCCAAGACCTTACAATATCTTGTTTGCCTTTCAAGGCCTTTCAATATTGCCAAACCCTACAAGAACTTAGTACCTTCCAAAGTCCTTCAAACACAACTCTCAGGTTGCAAGGTGCTTCCAAGGCCACATGATCTTAAGGCCTTTCAAGGCATTCCAACACTTTGGAAGCTTTCTTCCACTTCTCCAACAGCCTCCATGTGGATTTGCATCTGCACCATTGTCAAGGAGCACCTGAACAATCTTGTCATGGCCTCTATAGGCTGCTGCCTGGAGTGCATTTCCATAAAAACCCTCCCTGTGCATTTGTGTCTGCACCTTTGTCAAGGAGCACCTGAACAATCTTGTCATGGCCTCCAGAGGCTGCTATATAGAGTGCATTTCCATATTCCCCTCCCTGTGCATTTGTGTCTGCACCTTTGTCAAGGAGCACCCTGAACAATCTTGTCAAGGCCTTCAGAGGCTGCTGCCTGGAGTGAATTTCCATATTTCCCTCCTGTGCATTTGTGTCTGCACCTTTGTCAAGGAGCACCTGAACAATCTTGTCATGGCCTCCAGAGGCTGCTATATAGAGTGCATTTCCATATTCCCCTCCCTGTGCATTCACATCTGCACCTTTGTCAAGGAGCACCTGAACAATCTTGTCATGGCCTCTATAGGCTGCTATATGGAGTGCATTTCCATAATACCCTCCCTGTGCATTCACATCTGCACCTTTGTCGAGGAGCAGCTTGCATATCTTCTGATGGCCATAATAGGCTGCCACAGTTAGCTCTTGATCATCTGGACATTTTGAGCAAGTTCTAGGAAATGACTTGTGGTTTTTGCAAGATTTGCTGAGGCTGCAACCCAAAGAGGGGATGGAAAGCCAGGCCAAATGAAACAATCCCAAGGAGGAGAATGCCATATGTTTCTGTAACCGCCGACTGTGATATTTGCAAGTCTCCCCTAGAAACCTCACAATCTCATCCTTCAACTGCTCTTCACACCATTGAGCATGTACTAGGCAATACTGGCAATATTGAAAAAGTGCTGCCCCATCGTCCCCATCATAATTCACTTCATCCATGCATACCTCAAATTGCAAATATGTCAACAAGCTCTGTGTGATTTCAAAGTGTGCATCTGGAAATCTTTCAGTTTGGATTCTGTCTAGATAATTCTGGGCAGTAAAGTGGACAAGTCGGACCAGAGAACTGTGTTTTTCCATGATGACCAGACCAGCACAGACAGAAAGAATGATGCCAATATCAGTCATATTGTCACTGTCCAATTCTTTTGAACCTGGTTCAATGGCCAGAGCCACACAAAGTTCCAAGATTGTCAGAGGCCTTTGTGCATTGACAACCCAGGTAAGAGCTGATCTGGCAATTTTTCTATCCCTTGAAGGCTGTGCATCAATTCGGTTCATAGTGTTCTCATAGGTGTGATCCAGATCTTTGGGCAGCTCTTGCAAAGCTTGATGAACTTCTTTAACATTGGCTGCTATGCTCAGAGCCTCAATGTGGAGCTTGGCAAGCAAGAACCTGATATCAGAAATGGTCAGATAATTCTTTGCAATGAAACCTTACACTTACATGCCCTCTACCCTGCCGCAGATTTCTGAGGAAATCTCTCCATGTAACTCTGGCTTGCCTGCAATAAGCTGGATAGGCGAGTGGACATCTGTATCTGTGTATTGACATATGATTGAATGTCCCCATCATTTGCCTTCATCTCAAGTGTCACAAGATTTGGAAAGAGTGTAGTTGGAGCAATATGGGGTCTTGACATGACCAATAGGTTGACAAGTCCCAGATTGGTCAAGGCTTTGGCTAGCCTACCCCACTGTTCCTCTGGGTATTCATCCACCCCATCAAGGATAATGTAAATCTGCATGAACCCAATGAGGGCAGAGGCCAAAAGTTTCTGCATGTCTTCATATGATGGCCTTGTCTTCTTCTCAATGTTTTGCTCATATAACTGAGCTGCAGAACCAAGAGGTTTTCCCCAAGATAAGCTGTCTCCAGAGTCCTGCAAGCAGATTGTCCAGGGTTTGTACCTCAGTCTCCTTGTGGTTGAAATAGATGCATGCCACTCCAAGGTCCTTGGTCTTTGCCTGGGCAGTCAGATGTTCCACTACAAAAGAGCTAAGATTTCTTGGATCAGCAGAAATCAATCAGCAGGACTGAGACCTACGCAAGAACGGTCTTCCCAGCACCAGCTGAATATTTCATTAGTCAGGCTGAGAAACTCATGGCAAGGTTCGGCTACATACGTATTCCAGAGCACCATAGAACTTGTCCAGGATTTGATTTCCAGCCCTTGAATTTAGGGTCATCAAGCAGCCATTCTCCAGTCCTTGCTGGCGGGTCTTGGAAATGTCCTGCTGTCGAAGGAAGAAATTGAGTGGAGACAACCATTCAATAATTGCTTGACGTTCTTTGGCTATCAAGTGTTCAATCCTTGAATCAATACTCAGCCTGAGCCTTTACCTTCCATTTGGTCCCTTTGAGTAAGAAGAAAATCAGGACAAACTCCTAAAAGAAGGACAAAAATGTACCAGATTTCTGCTTCTTTCTGGCCCCCTACCATGATGAATGTTCAGTTATGGATAGATAGCCAGAAGACAGGGGAGACTTTACCAATATTCAGGTTTTCAATTTTCTTGATGATCAAAGAGGCCCCTTGTCCCATACCCCCGGGACCACCGGTACCTTGTCCGTGGCCCATCTCCCCCTGGCCCTCCAGACCCTCCTGGCAGAAATCAATGATGGTATCAATGTCTGACTAATATGAACACACCTTGGAAATTGATTGTCCCGAAATTGCGAGACATTATTTGCTAATATGGATTGTTCGTGCTCCGGAGGCTGTATCTGGATAACACCATGTCAGACATCAGCAAAGTTTATGCAAAGAGCAGATCTAACGGGCAAAGAAACGGCAAGGAGACTAGAGGACGTGGAAGCAGAAACCAAGGGACACGGCCTACCGCGTGGTCTCAGAAAAACGCCGTAACTTGAAGGAAAGCACGCACGTTCGCACGATGAATTGCCGGGCTGATCGGATAAAGTGGCGCTCAGCTCGTTATCGGCGAAGTCAAGTTGAAGTCAAGCCTCAGTTCAGCGCGACGGATTTAAATCTCGAGGGAACAAAGAAAGCCAATGATCTACACATGCTGGACACTGCCAGTCCCGCCGAAGTCGCCAACCTCTTGCCAGCGAAGTGCAAGACACCGTTTATATTAATTAATACTTTGACATGAAGTTGACGTCGGGGATCGAATCCACCTGGAGATGCTGTAGAGACTTCCAACCGGTTTTTTTTAAAAAACGTCCCTTCTAGATTCGGCACCCGTCCAACACCCGTCTGCCTACGTTCGGTTTCATTTTCCCTAGCTCAATTTGAAGTCCACCCGGGCTGATTATAATTCAGGGTTCAGCTCGAGCTCGGTACCTTTCCTGCAGACGAGGAACTTTGCGCCATTTTTCCTGGCTGCCGAGAGAATACTGAACATGAGGCGAACATGAGGCGAACGCAAGGCGAACTTGAACCCGTCACATTGTGACCGCGGGTCCAAACATCCCGCGCTCTTCGAACGCTGTCGTTGCACCGGCGGCGTTGAGCGGCGCCGAGCACGCCCTCGCAGACCTATCTGAGCACAAGACTTCACGCCGACACTCCCTTCGGCTTGTCATTGCAGGATCCGTAATCCTTCGCAGCGCTGCAGCTCACTGCACACGCGAGTACGCGGTGCACGTCGAACGCAGACTCTCACGTTCGTGTGGGGTGTGTTTACTTGCCGTTCCCGACGTACAAGGTAATGCTTATCTCGCTTTCTCTTTTGTTCTAGTGCGGCTCGCAGACGGGGTCCCCGCCAGGCTACCACCATCCGCGTCGTTGTTCCCGTCGTTCACTGCGTCGTGCAGCACGAGCAGTCTTTTCAAGCTCCTCGTCCACACCTACCCTTCGCCTTGCTCTCCGCGCTCCCCATCGCCGCACACCAGGCCCGCCCATCACGCACTCGCACTTCTGTTCCCGCGGCCGCAGCGGCGCCGACTCTGGCACTTGCGACGCCGATGCCGACCATCGTTGAACCCATTCCGCACGGGAAGCCGCACGTCCACATCGTCAGCCCCACCTGCCGTGGGTATATCACCCCACCCGCGCGCAGCCCGCATCCTTTGATGGCCCTACTTCTGCGTCCCTATTCGCCTCCAACACTTCTTTCGCATCTGCGTCGAGACTGACACCGCCACCCCCGCTGAGGGCCCCATGTGCCTACACTGGCGCGTCTTCGCCATCGGCGTCCTGATTCGCGCCAGCGAGCTCGAGCTCGAGCGATGGATACCGCGCCTCCTGGACCCAGGAACGCGAACGCACCTCCAGCGACAGCCCCGCGCGCAGTAGCAACGGTGTAGGGAGGAAAGGGCCTGAGCGTACCCACACCTAGGACCGCGGTTCGGACGGGCGCACCCACACGCAAGAAGGGCGTGCGCCGACGCCCCAGCTCCCCCGCGCGCTACGCCGCACGCTCGCAGGCGCGGGCGGAGCGATCGAGGGGGAAGAAGCAAAGGTTGGCGAGCGACGCGGGAAGCGTGGTGGGAGTAGGGGAGGATGGGTGAATGAAGGGAAGAGGGGAGCGGGAGCGGGGAGCCAAGACATAAAGGTGGGTGATGCGCTGTATGCGCGTGTACAGCATGCGCTGCTTGAGCCGCCTGTGCCTCGGCCCTGAGCGTACTCTCGCGGGCTGCGTCGACCCGGATCCGGCGTCGTCTCGTCCTTGGGCTTCTCGACGAGCTGCGGTCGTGTGCGCAGCGCGTCGGTGAGACGTTCCCGCCTGGGCATTTACTCGCCGCCGCCCGCCTTCCCCGGCCCACCTCAAGCGTGCACACGCACGAGCCTCAGCGCCAGAGACCCAGCCTCGGCACCCGCGTCCGCATCCGCGCCGCCGTACAAGACCTCACACGACGGATCGTCGTCTGCGTGCGCGCGCATCCCTGCCTGCCCGCACCGCGCGTGTGGTGAGCTTCGTGTCGTGGCATGCAATGCACGATGCACGATGGATGTGCGTGCCGAGGCACCACCCCCCGTACGTCCGCACCCGCCACAGCGGTGTCGTACAGGATGCTCGGCCCCCGCTGGGCGTGTCTGCCTGGCTTCTTCCCTCCCCCTGCCCGCTGCGCTCACCCGGCATCGGCAGCTGCGTTCCCGGACGCCGGGCGCCACACGAGCACACCGTACGCGATGCGTACGTGCACGAGTCGGAGTATGCGTGATCCGCCTCCATGGCGCCGGCGTGTCGTGTGTGCCTCACGCCTCCGTAGCCGCGCGCTAGCGCTCCATCGCGCACGCTGCGGCACCGCCTGCCCCGACTTTCCTCTCACCTATACAATAAGTCCCGTCTGCATCTGCGTCCGCCAGTGCCTGCGGGCGTGCCTGCGCTTCGCTTCTCCTCGGATGTGCGTAGGCGACGCATGATGCGCGTTAGCCGTACGCTTATGTTCCCCGGACGCATTTAAACGGACTGCACACGCGCGCAACGGTGTCCTTGCGCTGCGCCGTTCCCCCTTGAGCTCGCGCGCCATCCAAGGGGTGCATCCTTTGTCGTTTCCGCGTGTTCTTCCCGCCCTCAGACCTTCCCAATGCTTTCGTATTTGTATCCCATGCCCTCACTTACCCACCTATGTACGCATCTATGCTACTGTTATTGTCGTAATTATTGCTGCAAACATTGTATTCGTTGATATGCCTACGCTACGGCATGTGCGCGGGCTAACCAAATATTTCAAGATTTGGGATGTGGTGAGTCAAAGGTGCGAAGTTTTCCGGCCGAGCTCAGCACTGTGCTTGCAAAATCTAGCGAAAACCGGTGATAGATGGTGCAGCATACTGCGAGGGCTGCGAGATGAGAGCGATGTCGAGTGGCAGCGAAATCGAGAGCAGTGCGAATACGACTCGGAGGGGAATACTGGCTTATATTGAAATCTGCGGAGGCCAATTAGGCAACCGCGCCTGACCGAGTTGGCCAGAACCACAATACTCGATCGCGGAAATCCAGTCTGAAAACGCGTTTATTTTGCAAATTATGACCCTCTCAATTGTTTCTAAATTTTTTGTTGCCCTTTGTCTGACCTCCCACTATCAACGCCGCGCAGAAATAAACCCTGGAAACCTGGCCTCAAATATGTCAGTATGTGATAACGGCGTGTAAATGGCCCCCATCTAAAATTCATTTTCTCCTCGAGGGATTGCGGAAGTAACGAGATGAGTGAGGAGCGCCCGAGAAGCCCGTACTATGGCAACGTAGAGTGAGTTGCTGATGATCCGTCTGATTTCAGTTGATCCTTGATACGGCGGGGTGCAGGACCCCAGATACCTCATCCCTCATACCTCCTTCATCTACGTCGTCTTCCCTGGCGCTGCCTCAAAGCAGATCCAGCCCTATGCGCCCAGCACCCATGAAGCTGTCAACGACGGGAACTGGGTAGTATGGGTGACTTTGATTCTTTTGAACGGTTCGTTGTATTCTCTCTCTAGATCCGTTGGCGGTCTTGACGGTACTCATTAGGCTTGATGTCACTGCCCAAGTGCACAGTAAGTTCGAGGGTCCAGGAGTGAGAAATACAGAGCTGAATGTAGTGTATTGCAGACAGTATTGCAAAGAACAAAAGACAGGTGTGTTCCGTCAGCAAAAAGGCCGGCCACCAGACCAGCGCTGAGTCCTAGGCACTGGTCATGGCGTCACCTGTGTTGGTGTTTCGGGTACTCACCATACTGGCCAGGTGTGATAAACTTCTAATCTTTTGGAAAGAAAACAGACACGCTTTGCAATGGCCATGTTCAACAACATGTGTCACGGCGGATGCATGTTCGCGCCTACAAGGGCCTGGCGTAAGTGGCGGGTCAAGGTGGACCAGAGCCTGCACCGCTTTGCCGTCGTCTCCGCCCTCGCCGTGTCTGCACTGCCTCGCTCGTCCTCGCGCGCGGCCACTGCGTCAAGCAGATCGAGGAAGTCATGGCCAACGCCGCCGAGACCTTCACCAAGACCAAGGAGGCTGTGGCGCTCAAGTCGTTCACTGCATACACTGACCTCGTCAAGGTCTCGAACTTGCGTAAGCTGGACGCGGGCAAGGAGAAGATGATGCGGAACCACAGGCATTGCCAGTGCCGCGGGCCGCTTATTGTGTACAATGAGAAAAAACGGCATTGTCAAGGTGTTCCGCAAGTTGCCCGATGTCGAGCTCGTCAACTTCTGGAGACTCGATCTTCTCCAGCTCATGCCGGGTAGCCATCTCGACCCCTTTGTCATCTAGACTAAGGGTCGGCTTGCTCAACGAGGTGTTCGGAACCTTTGATAAAGTGTCGACGCACAAGAAAGATTACACGTGTGTTTTCTCTGTCTCCCTCTCTTTTGTTTTGCTGACCACTGTGCACGCACGCAGCCCGCGACGCCCAAGATCTCCAACCCGAATGTTACCTGTCTAACCAACAGCGATGAGATCCAGTCCATCTCCGCCCCTCGGGCCAAGAGCTCCAGAAGCGCCTGGACACAGAAGAAGAACCCTCTCGGCAACAAGGCTGTTCTTTTCCACCTCAACCAGTACGCAAAGACTATTCGCAGGCATGATATTCGTGCGTGCCCTCCATCCGTGTATGTTTTCTTGCAACGCTGACGGTGTGAATACAGTCGTGCAGGAGCGCCTGAAGAAGAACGCGAAGAAGCCCAAGCAGCCGAACGTGGCTGGCGAGGCGTTCACCGTAACCCTCCTCGCTCCTAAACAAAACTTTCCTCGGCCGTTGGAGGCATGCGAGTGTAGATGGGGACGAGAGGAGCGGGAATTTATGCGTCGAAAGTTTCGTGTTTACATATGATATACTTCTGCATGCCTTTGCCTCAGCACCCACATAGAAAAGCAAACGACATTCTGGGTGAATGTCTCCCCCAACCTTATGGTGAACGTTTTGTCTGTGTTGAACATAGGTTTACGGGGTCCCGAACACACGG
This sequence comes from Mycena olivaceomarginata, assembly GCA_029378375.1. Classification (NCBI taxonomy): domain Eukaryota; kingdom Fungi; phylum Basidiomycota; class Agaricomycetes; order Agaricales; family Mycenaceae; genus Mycena; species Mycena olivaceomarginata. The sequence goes on from JARKIC010000248.1 coordinate 151,415, forward strand.
CAGGTGCGGCACGACACGGATCACCAGCAACTCACTGCACAACAGAGCAACTCACTCTACGTTGCCATACCCGTACATTCCAGTTCAAGCCTCGGCTCTCGTGGATGAAAAGGTTATGTGCCTGCTGACTTTTCAATTTAGACGTACACAATGTCCGGAATGAATTACGCCACGGTTGAGCCGCTAGACGGCGATAGTAACGTAGGTTCTTGTCCCAAATTGAATCAAATTTCAACCTTGAATGAATTTGGTAGATCAAGTCGCGATGCTCATCCTCACCTGGCAATAACATGTAAGATGGTCCAATACTCAAACCGGAATGGCAAATGCTTATTGAAGTTTCCTCGGAATTCAACTCGCAAGAGGTGGAAGACCCGATTAATAATAATTCATGTACGCTACCCCGGTAACCCAGAAAATACAGTAAGTATGCACCAGGGTATCAAAAATGTGAAATTTTGGTTGAAAGAGAGCGCGAACCAAGGTCGCCGGAGACGTCTATACCCCGGTCCCAACAACGGTGGGAACCCATAATACCGAATACACCTCCCCATCGACAGTCGCATGGAGTACGTGGTTGAGGTGCTGGAACGAGATAGGCGAAGTGTAGAACGTGTACCCGTCTGCTGGCGGATGAGTCGAATCGAGCTCGAAGTTCGTCGTGACCGAGCCAGTAACCGGCACAGCAGGGGTCCCCTTGGTCGTGGTAAAAGCCGAAACAGTTGCAGTGCTAAACGGATTCTTGACCTAAGACGAAGGCAAATAAATTTGAGCATAATTCGAATGAGTTGATTGCCTTGGCGCGGGGCTTCGCGGGGGCCTTCTTGGGCGCGACGACGTCCGGGGCCTTGGGCAGGTCCTTGATGCGGGTGCTGCGGCGGGGCTCGCCAGCGGGGGCGGACTCTCCGTCGGCGGCGGCGGCTTTTCTGGGCATGGTGTGTGGTTGTGGGGGTGGAGGTGGAGCTGGGGAGCTGAACTCGCGGAGGGAGATGGCGGCAGGAAGAGAGACGCGTGAACTGTCCAACCCTTTGCCCTTGTTTGCGCCTTGGCCCTCTTTTTCCCATCACGTGCGTCGCGTCAAGCCATCAACACAACTCAGTCTTTTCGCGTTTATAAGCCCATTTCTGCTCTGCAGCCGCCGAGGCCGCTATAGAACGTGTCTTCCAGGTGTGAGATTGTGTTGGCAAACATTTGGAGAAGGAAGACAAGAAATGGGGTATAACGGCTTATTTTGGGAATAATGCACGGACCAGGTTGCGAGTTGTGTTGGATCCGTCCTGGCATAACCCCGAATATGTTGTAGACTCATCATGTCCCAGGTATCCAAGTACCGCCGTCAACCGTAAAAGCCGTCGTTGATCATGGTGATCACCTCATTTCAATTGCGTTGCTGAGCTTAATCACTCTCTTTATAAAATAACGTGTGTCCGTCCGTCCGAAGCTTTTTAAGCTCCGCTGATATATTACTTGGCAGGTGATTCCCGAGCGCTCTCCTCCCACCGGCTCACAGGCAATCAGCATCCGGCACGCGGCAACACGTCACGTTGACGTCATTCTTCCAGCAAACTTGACAGACATGACAGGTATCAAACTGGCCGCGGCGAACTATAACTTTGACAGACACTGCCCTGGCGCTAATTTTGACAGATGACTCTCTCACCCCATCGAAACAAAGGCGGCACGCGGCCAACATGTTCCTCCTGGTGTAAATAGTGTCAAATGTAATCAACCGCTGGAAAAAAATTAACAGATACAAAAATTAACAGATGTCCTACAGATAAGTTCAATTTGAAAAACCTTCACCTCTTGAGGTCAGAATTTAATGGTAGGGTCGAAAGGATCCTTTGTGGACCTCACAATGAATACTCGAATCGACTAAGCTTAATTCAACGAAGTCAGACAGATAAACTCCAGTTTTTGTTGCTGTGTAAAATTTCAACTCATTGGTGATTTCCCCTGGATTGGAACAAACACCTTCGACAGAATTGAAATTACATTCGAAAGAGAACAGAAATACACCAAATCCTGCGCAGTGAATAGCCAACCTAATTCAACACAGCTCAATTCAACCAAGTGGACCATAGATTTGACTGGTACGTTACCCTTGAAGAGTGAATAACTTTCACAAAAGGGGATGGGAGGCCGCGAAGCGGCCGACCAGTCCCTTGTACCAATTACAATGAGTGGATGAAGGTTCGATTCCTTCCGAAGGCATTGTTGGACCCGGTTCTTCTTTTTTCACAGTTGTTGAGCGTGAAAATGCACGATAAGACCCAGAACGCTAGCGCCGCATTCGGTGGTTCTATTTCGCCGGACCAACAGCAGCATGGTACCAGTGGAGCCATTGCTCCGTTTTTTCTGTGCTTTCAGAATATTCGCAGCTTACTTGCCTACCCACCTATCCGTACCCTAGAAGCCCTCAAGGATCAAGGTGATTGCCCCTATTCGGTTCACGGCGCCCAAGAAGGATTTGATCGCGGGGAGGCGGAGGTTCGATTCCTCCCGAGGGCTATTATAAATTGTCGGTGACAGTGTTTTTGGTTCTTCATCTCGAAGTTCACGTACATCCAAAGTTGAAGAGATAGGGCCCATTTTATCAAACGCTGGGTATTGGTACCGTGCCGTATACGGTCACGGCCGTTGCTCACGGCCGCATTGGCATATGTCAAGAGTGGGCCGAGAAGCCCGTAGATGCCGTTTTCAAATGTTGTCGTTGTCGTGCATGAAGACGTTATTTTTTTAACTTTTGAAATTCAGTGCAGTGACTGGGATGCATGAATTATTTATGAACACGTTTCTCCGACCCCACCATTACTTGATCTGTTGAGCCGCTCGGCTGCGGCTTGCCGGCACCAGCGGACATTCAGGCCAAAAGCCGAATCAACTTTCCTCGGAACCCAGCTGGTTACCATGAATTAACGGACCTCACCCCACCATCCAAGAGGATGCGCAGCTGAAACTGCTTAAGTATACCATTTCTTCAGAATTCAACTCGCAATAGGCGGAAGACCCAAATAATAAATTCATGCACGTTTCGGCATTGGAAACTCATCCTGTCCTATCCTATCCTATCCTACCCAAGCACCAGCATTCAGCCATAAATAAAGCCGTCGTTGATCAGGGTGATCACCTCATCTCAATACATATGTCAATTAAGCATGAGGAGGCGGAGGTTCGAAGGGCATAAAGTCTTTCTTGATTTTTTTTCTTATACTCCAGCTTACTTTCCCACTTGTCCGAGTACTAAGCACACCTTGGCTAAGGGAGGAGAAAATTTTCTCCATTCAGCGCACACTCCAATTCAAAAGTTGAGAAGATAGATCCGGGCCCGTTTTCTCAAACGGCATGGAGTCGACCAAGAAGCCCGTACATTCCGGTCTACGCCTTGACGTGCACGAAGGCGCACCTTGAAGTTGTTGACTTTGAAATTCAGACGTACATATGTAGTGACTGGAATAAAATACGCATACATTTACTATGCTGAAGACACCTCTTGTATTACAAAAGTCGAATCAAATTCCATCGAACTTCTGAACCATGTACAGACTTCAACTTCGGTTTGTCAGGTCACGATAAGTACCTACCCTCTCTCTCTTAGTACTCAACTCGCAACTGGTTGAAGACCCGAATAATAAATTCCTGCATGCTTCGGCATGAAAATTCATCCTATCCTACCCAAGCACCAGCTTCAGCCATAAAGCCGTCGTTGATCAGGATGATCACCTCATTTCAATTCCTAAACTATGATACCGAAGAATTAAATTGCATGAGGAGGCGGAGGTTCGATTCCTCCCGAAGGCATAAGCGATTCTTCTCTAATTTTTTTCACAAAGTTGCATTCTCTTTCAATATTGTGTAGTACAACACATGAACATGCAGGTTAAGCCTAGCTGTTGCTCATTTTTGTACTTTCAGAATATTGACAGCTTAATTACCTAAGTACCTCCATATCCAAGCACCAACCACACTCTACAGGCCCTCGTGGCTCACCGCAGTGATCAGTAGTGAGGTGGAGGTTCAATTCCTCCCAAGGGTTTGGGTAGCTCAATTTCAAAATTTTGCTCTGTTTTTACGTTGTGCATCCCAAGTCAAGTAAATAGAGGCCAGGCCCGTTTTATCAACGGTTGGGCATTGGAAATGGCATGTGTGCCAGGAGTGGGCCGAGAAGCCCATACAATCTGTTTGGAGTGTTGTCATGCATGACGGGGTTTTGTCAATTTTTCTGACCTGCATAGTGGTGGGGATAGAATATGGATAAGTACACTTTGAAGTTTGAATGCACTTTCTCTGGCCCTATTGGGCTGCGAAGGTGGGGGAAATAGCCTTCAACCAATCAGTGGCTGTGCAATCCCATCAGTGGAACACCCTTTTTGAACTTGTTCTCCAAATATGTAATATTAGCAAACAAGTGCCCGAAAACCCGCTCCACTCGAGAGATTCAACAAACAAGGTATGAGCTCAAAATTTTGTTGAAGTGTCTGCCTCTGGGAGCTAAGGGGTCTTTTGACTGCTTTTTGATGACTACTGCAATCACTGGAGTTTTGGTTTCAAATATTCATTCAGGGATTGTCTCCTTCGGGATGAGGGATGGGGAGTACACAGGTGCGTGACATGACAGCTACTTCAGTAGATTTGGGCCTGGACTTTCGGATCACTCGGGTACTGGTGTACCCAGCACTCTGTGTCCGGCACCTGCACGGGGTTGGGTGACTCAGTTGGGCATCCCAGATAGGTTCTTGAGAGGTATCAAGGTCAATGAGTACCTTGCCTAGTTGAACAGAAGAGCTGGCCATGGCCCATGGCAGCTTGGAGGGAAGCCAGCTCAGTTTGACGGGTGGGTGGTAGAGAAGATGTGCATGTTCAAAAGTCTTCCTCAGGATCATTGCTAACATTCTCGATATGCGTGGAAACGTCTCTGTATCTGGCCCTGGAATAGTCACACGCATGAAATCCCACGCCGCCACCGCATCCTGCCCAGAACCCCAGGCTTCCGTTGCCTGGCGCTCCATCTCGCGCATAACATGCATCCGCGTAATCGCAATCACGTCGTGGCGCAGGGAACCTGTCGTTAATGTGGTTCAGGACAAGTTTCTCTGCACCGATGGTCTTAGCAAACGCGCCGGCCATACTCGGGACAGAGTGTCCGTGAGCGAGAGCGGCGCGGAGTACAGTCTCCGGCGTCCGCTTGTTCCTCGGACTGATTTCGCGTGGGATGTGTGCATCCGTCGCTTCGTGGATAAGGAGGGACGGCGCGGTGCACAATGGGACGATAGGGGACGGGTCGTTCGTATCGCCCAGGATGACAAGTTTTCGCGCAGGTGTGTCTGGTTCGCGGAGTATATAGCCCAGACACGGATCGCGGTGTAGTATAGGCCCAGCATCGACAACGACCTCCCCGAGGCCCCTCTGCCCTGCGTAAAGGCTCTCCGGAAGCCGTCATCCGAGCATCGGATGTCTCTGCCCACGAGCTCGCTTGAGTGCATCACCTCCGGCGGCTCACAGGGCGTGGGGTGTATCCTCTTGGCGCAAGAGCTCGTGGGCGACGTATTTGTCGGCGGTGTGTGTGTGAGTCATTTGAGGATGGAGCGCACGAATGTGCGGATTCCTGTGGGGCCGTATATTTCGATTTGGGAGGTGCGTTCACGGGAACAGGGGTATTTGCATCGATGGAAGACGCAAAAAGGACGCTTCTGAGCATCGTAACCACTCCCATGGTGTGGTCGGCGTGCATGTGCGTTATGAAGAGCTTGGAGACACTCTGGGGCTTGAGCCGGACGGGTGTGTCCGTGGGCTGAAACGCGAACTGTCTAGTCGTTCCTCTGCGCAGTCGACCATCGGCACACCGGTCTGCCTATGCATCTGCCTATCGGGATCCGGCAGACCTGTGCCTACGGGGGTCTGAACGCAGTGAATGGGTACATGATGTGTGCGAAGGTGGGGATTCCGTGTACATGGTGATGCCCAGTATGTTGTTTGATGTAGACGTGCCCGAAAGACACGGATAGCCCCCCCCCCCCCCCCCCCCCCCCCCCGGATGCCGATCTGCAGATGTGCAACCGGCGCTCCGCGTACGGGATCCCGAACTCGCTCGTGTGCATTTAGGCGACTTGTGTCACATTGTCACCCCGGGCGCGTCTCGCAGCTGAGTTCGCCGTATACAGTATGGGTTGGCAGACCAGTGAGACTCCGACCCGCACGGGAGAAATGTCGGCAACGTTCTGAGTAGATGTTGTACCCAACGACAACACAAACAAGAAATATTCTCCCATAGTCAAAACTGGACGGTTTGTCCCCGGGTACTCTCCGACCACTGAATGGATGTGTTGTATGCACTGTGACCAACAGGTTGCAAAAGATTGGGCTCAGATAGCAGTTCCCGAACTTGCTGTGAATAGCCTTATGGGGACATGCCGCGTGTATCGGGCATTCAAACTCAGATCGACCAGCCTGTACATCGACGAGCTCGCTCTCATGTACAGGCTGGATTCGAGCCTACCATCACAGTTTTTGACACCATTTCTCCGCCGTCCTGAAGCCTGAGCTCTAGCAATATTGGCCGGAGACGGTGTGGCGCCTATACTTACTCAGCCTCATCTTTGTTCTGACCTCAGTTACGCGCCACATGTTTAACAAAAATTACGAGAAATGCGTCGAAATTAGACTTCCTTATTGAGACGAGAGTATTGCTCACAATCCTTATTGAGGAAATTATATGTAAATGGTAGTCGGTATGTCTACGATACGGAAGGTAGAGAGTATTGCCCAGTGGACCGAACCTTTAAGGTCGGGCAGAGCGGAAAAGCATTTTTTTTCTCGTTGTCTTATTTACGTATCTGAAAGCGATAATTGTCTATTTGGAGAGCACAAATCACTTTCACGTTTTTGGGTCGTAAGAAGGTTGGTGCCTCGAGAAGACCTCAAAAAATAAAAAGTAAGCTGCTGATAATTAGAAGCCACAATTGAATAGATACTTTGGCTCCGGAAGAATAGCGTCAACGGATCACTCGCATTGGAAGGACGACCACCGAGAGAAGACCATAGGTCTTGGACGAATATTACATGCCCTAGGTTATGCTCAAACTCCAGAGCTGTTGCAACAAGACTGGGCTCAAAGACGTCAGCCGCTCCAGAGTTTCCTGAAGTTACCGCACAAAAGAGATCAATAGTGGGCGGGTTTGAAGGGAAACTACGCCATCCGGTATTCATCGATGAGAACCGCCATTCGGACAGGCACAGAAGAGCGGTTCTTCGCGTAGACATAGAGCCAATCGATGTACAGTAATTAACCGCTGAGCGAAACGACACGTGAAGGCGAAACACTAGGTGTTTCGCCACTTTTGCCGCTCGGATGGGGCCCGCTTTTTTTTTGGAGATGAATATGCACTCTATTAAAATCATGCCACAAAAAGATTTGATGAAACACTGCGCAAGCTGTGGACCATAAATTTGGTAGTCATATTATGTATGGGGTTTTTGATTGTCGCATATGGCGGTCAAAATGTACTTTTATTCATCCGACACATTTTTCGACTTTTTTCAACTTTCCGACACGTTTGTTGCCAGATTTGCAAGCTTCCGACACTTTTAGGGGTTTTGTATCGGTCAATATAAGTGTCGGAAAGTGGTTAGTTTCCGCGACACTTTCATTGACCGAATCTGACTTCCGACACTTTTATTGACTCAAGTCAGATTGCCGACACTTTTCTTACGGAAGTCAAGTCTCCGACACTTTTATTGACAGAGTCGAAACTTCCGACACTTTTATTGGGACCAAAAATTTTCCCCCTCGGAAATACATCCTGGGGAGTGTACGGTACTGTAGCAATCCAACAAAGCCATCTAGAGTCCGCGGAGACCGAGATATGGCCCCTGTAAGCGACAGTTCAACCTTACAGCCCAGGCCCTTAGCTCGGGCTGCTGTGGGCAGAGGAGGTGGTACTGGTAGTGATCTTGGGAAGCTAGTGGGTGTAGGAATGCCACCTGTGACTGTGGCCATGGTTCCACAGCACCCGTAGGACGGGCGCCGTGCCCGTTTGTTGGACTCTCACGGCACCATCACGACACAGCTTCGAGCCGAAAAAGCCGTCGCCGGCGGGAGGTAGCCCCAAAAGTATTCTTAAATTTCTGAGGTCAAAAGACTACTTCGTTGGTGCCTCTATCCTAGATATCTTCTTCTATCCCCATTTTATGGGTGAATAGCGGTGCAGGTTGGGTAGCCTTCGGCATGCTGTCAATTCCCGAAGATGATGGCGGAGTTTCAATCAACGTCGTTGGATGTCCATTCCCCCGCACCAGTAAGCACGAAGGGATCTCATACAAAGCATGGCTTACGCACATGCTCTGTACAAGGCAACATCCCATATCATAATAAGCCGTCGTGAGTCCACGCAAATTGCATTTTTCTTCATCAACACACAAATTCAGCTCTTGAAACACCCAAGTGCAATCCAGTACCTACCAACGAGGAATTTTGTCGCTTTAGATCATTTCTCCGTCATAACCCGACTCGTGAACCAGTAACGGCCGTGTCGCAAACTATGGGCCATAAAAACCACGACCCGTGCCAACACACAGCCTGAGGCGTACCCGGCACGGGCATGATCAGCAGGCCCCAGCGGTTGTCACAACTTTTTTTTAGTGTTGATGAGTGCCAAAAAGGACAGATGCATCGTGCAGGTCTAGATACACAGTATCTGCAGATCATGACCCATTCCACCTCTTCAACCTGCCGCACATGGATGTGTGGAATAGGGCCAAGACTACGGGATCTGGTACGATCTCCTTCTATGCGCACCTGCCTTAGGACACTCGCTCGGTCCGCACCAGCACCCCAACCTCATCCAACTGAGGAGAAGTGGCAAGGCTTTAAAGCCTCAATTGTCGCTTACGGGGCCATATCTCGGTCTCCGCGGACTCTAGATGGCTTTGTTGGATTGCTACAGTACCGTACACTCCCCATATCTCGGACCGGGCTACAAGGGAGTGACTGGGGGCCTACTCCAACTGTGGCAGGAAAACCATCACCAACATTCATTAGCAAAACAGCAAACACTGTCATGCATCGAAGAAGCTGGTGTATGCTAGTGATTGTGGTCTCGCCATCGTTGGAGTTCCCTAGTACCTGGCAAGTTTTTAGGTTCTTTGCAAAAGTAATGACACTTCGATCAATTTACACATAAAAAAACAACTTTGATCCGTCTCTTTGCCGAGCTCATATCTCACTCAGTTCTCAGCCGTTTACCCTGATTCTGGGTGCGTTCGACGCGGTTCTAAGTGCGCTTTCAGCACATACCCAATTCAGCCGGTGGAACGACCAATGTTCGGATCTCAAAATTCCCATTGCCGGTGTTGGACCAACACATCGATCAGCTCGTTCTCGGTCAATTCAGGGCCGATCCCGTGGGTTGCAAGTGTTTCTGAAAGGCAGGATTGAGGAAATCATGGTAATACAATCAAAATGCAAGGCACACTTGATATACACCTGAAGGAATGAAATTATTGTGTCAGGTTGAAGCTTCATTGCCGAGGGAGGGTTTCACTATAAACCAAAATGTTGAATGTCGCAGCCCTGCGCCACGATACAGAGTTTAGAACCACCTGAATCGGTTAGGAACTGAGTGAGTGACCCCTACCAAATTTCGATATCGACAGGGGGGTGGGCCGGTGGGCGTATTTGCGGCGGCGCGACGGACATTCCTTGCTGAGGTGGTGGGACAACGAATAGCCAAACGTATACTGTTGAAGGCATGCACACGTTGAAAGGGGGTCATGAGCAACAGAAAATGAAGACAGATAGAACGACGCACTATTGAAGATACAAGGGCAATAAATTATTCCCGTAGACGGGGCGATTGGATCCAACTGCGGGCCGGCAAATCTCCGCAGATAGATTGTCGAGGGAGAAAACTTCCAGACGGTGTGTCCATATTGAAATCCGAGTTAAGTGAGTTTTCATACCCCTTGTATGCAAAGGCCGCACGACTGAATTTGGAGAATTCGGCAGACCCAGCTGATTGCTGAAGTCCATTGATACTCTCTGCCACTGTCGTTGTCAGTGATCCCAGCTGGTAGCCGAGGATCGTCGCGATGAGAGGAACTCGGCAGATGCGACGTATAAATCTCAACATGCTCCCTCGGGGTTGCCCCTTGCAGGAGATGCTCGTCAAATGCGGGTGGATGTTGCGTAACTGTCAATTTTGCTTCTTCCGCCGGTCATTGGACGCCTTGATCACACGGGAGGCGAATCACACTCTCAAGACGCGCAGTGCGCCAAAGCAATCGATATGACATTGCAAGAGCAAAGCATCAGAGCTGACCACAAGCCCAACACCGCAATTACCAAGGAGCATGATATTACGACGAGCCATCCACTGTCAGGGTCGCCAAAATTCTTTGCAGTCCGTCGATGGATTGACGCGCATCGGTGGCTGGCGGACTCGTGAGAATTGACATAGCAATGACTTTGGGCGTTCTTACCCTCTCTCACAGGCCTTCTTGCTCCCACTCCATAGGGTTGATACAGCTTGGGGTGGCTGGACATGGGCAAACTGACTCAGCAACATGAGCTACAGACTTTCCAGCGATAACCAACCTCCTAGACTGAACTAGATTTCCGCCAATGCGGCGGGGGACTTGGCCTTGGCGAACGATACGCCATTGCACAACGCCAGATGTGGGGTTGATCCGCCGTTCGCGCAGGTTGACACCCCCCAATACAATGGAGGGGCGATCTGCCCCTGCTGGCCATTCTATTAAGATCATTTTTATTTTTTGGTAGATTTCAGAGTTCCTTCACCTTCACCGACCTCAAATGTTGCGTCAGGCATGTTACCAGCGCCTTCGGAGATCTGTGGAACAGCGTCCATGGGGGACGAGGCTTGGGATGGGCCCATCGATAACGACACGACCATTATTAATGGAGGCCGGCTCTGGGTCGGCTTCCGGCGGGCCCGAACGAGCAGGTTACGTACTACACTATGTAAGCATTCTTGACCAACTTCCTCAAGGCTGTGGCAGGACCCCGGTTTATCCCTTGGCACCCTAGGCCCCACGTTCCGCAGACCGCGACTATTCCTATCCGCGATACCTCGACAGCCCTTCTAAGTTCCTACGAATAAATCTCACTCTTTATAAAATTAAGCCCGTCTGAAGCTTTTAATCTCCGCTTTTGGACCATCGGCCCCAAACCTTTGGATCTTGATCACGCTCCTCGCACTGTTTGACACAGTTCCGACGGCCAATGATGTCTCTTCTCTTCTCTTCTCTCTCTTTATAAAATTAAGCCCGTCTGAAGCTTTTAAACTCCGCTTTTAGACCATCAGCCCCAAACCTGTGGATCTCGATCACGCTCCTCCCACTGTTTGAGAGATCGCGCAACGTTGACAGATCGCCGCGGCGCAGCTCCGAACGCAGCTCCGACGGCCAATGATTTAACACCTGCAAGAGGGAAATTTTGTCTCCCTACTGGCCCCATTCATCTAGATTAATTGCAGCATCACCCTCTTTATACAATTAAGCACTCGGTCTGTCTGAAGCTTTCAAACTCCGCTGATTAATGCGCGGATGAGCGCACGGATTTTTCCGCTTCATTTGACCTTTTTTGTCTTTGCTGGGCCTTCTGCTTGGAACTTTCAATGTGCGCCCATTAGCGCCCGGATTGGCGCTCGGATTTATCCGCTTCATTTGACCTCTTTTGGCTGATTAGCGCACGGTTGAGCGTCCGGAGTTCCCCCGCTTCATTTGACCTTTTTGGTTGTTGCTGGTCCTTCTGCCCGAAGCTTTCAAAGTGCACCAATTAGCGCCCGGATTGGCGCCCCAATTTATCCGCTTCATTTGACCTTTTTGTCTGAAGCTTTTTAAAACTCCGCCAACTCAGCTCTCGGATCAAGTTGCCGAATCCTGTGATTCTGCAAAGCTCAGGCAACTCGCATAAGTTCAAGACCACTCAATTCAAGACAAGGCAGCTGAAGAAAACTGTATTGGCTATTTGGTCAGAATACTCCCGGTTTACAGATAACCTATCCAGCTGTTGATATCGGCTTGGATTCGGGACTGATGCCGCGTCCGGCACTGCCGCACAATTCCCACCATCACTTCTCTTTCAAATACAAGAGTGTGCTGGGGCCCTTCGCGCCCCGCGCTCCCAGCACTTCAGTTGAGTCTAAGGAGAAAGCTGTCTTTCGAATACTTGAATAATAGCCTTCTGAGGCCAAGCGACCAACAAAAAAATAAAAGTTACTTGGTGGACTTTAGGGTAGGTCCTGTTGCGGAGTTTAAAAAGGCTTCGGACAGACAGCAGTATAAACGGAAAGGCGAATACTAACTCCACAGAGGGGATGCGAGGCCGCGAAAACGGCCGAGCAGCCGCTTGTGTAATATACTTATTGGAGCTTACATATTTGACAAACTGTTCAAATTAAGTATATGCTCGGTGCTGAGATGTACGGCGGAAAGCAGTGGTTTCGGCCACATTTCGGCAAGCTCAGTGCCGCCATCAATTCCATATTATGGTATGTCTTGTCTATTTTATTATTCATCTCTTTCTGACCCGACCAATGCAGCACAAGGTCTATCGCAAGCACCCCGGTGTCAAGTTCTGGGACGAGGTTGACAAACGTCTTGCCAAGATCCACGCTGAGGCCAAGGGTGACATGAAACAAGTCACCAGGTATCATTGAATTTCGATTCCAATTCATCTACTGATATTCCTTTGGTGAGTAGAGCATTCCGCCACATCCTTACAGAGGATCAAGATACGCACGGCGCGAAGACCTACGAGCTGGACGAGAACACTGTGGACACATTCCAGGAGGGAGTCGACGCTCTCATCGAGGCCGGCGCGAAGGATGCATTGGGGATGCGCGACGACGCGTAGATGCTATGCCGTAGTACTAAGAAATGTAGAAGAACGTGAATCTATAGAAACGATGCTTTGCTTTCCAGTTCTTGATGGATTAAGTGAATCGGCGTTAAATGTCTATGACAGCCAGCGCACATGTGCTAATACACCGGCATACCACCTTTCGTTGACTGCTGGCCGCCAGCCAGGCCTGGTCCCACGGTGTGTCTATCCATAATAGTCCTGACCTCTACCTGGACTGCACCTAACCATCAGCTAACGGCGACATCTAGCACACATATTGGGAGCAGGTGGCGGGCACCTGCTGCCCCAGTGCCGGTGTACGGATCCCTCCTAGTTTCCTGAACCTTGTGTAGCATCCCCATCTCATATGCTGAATGCTGAGCCTCAGAACTCTACTTGTTCAGTCCATACATTTCATGGTATTCAGAACATTTCCAAAACATCTTTATGCTGATGGCTGTGCTCTTCAGATTTGGATGGTTACTAAAGTTACTTGGCAAAACTAACTTAGCCTGATAAAACTAACTTTACTTTACTTATGGCAGGCAAGTAAAGTAAAGTAAACAAAAGTAACTTACAAGTTAACTTAAGTAACTCCAAGCTACAAAAAGTACCTGGACGTTAGAATAAGTTAATCACTCCCAGCGTCATATATGCGTTTCTGCCTACAGAGGTTACCGCATACTATGTAAATCACACCCCAACCGCTCATCCGACAAAAATTCTACTTGCCAAGGATTCACGTAGCAAAGGAACAGTTTTCACACTGCTTTTAGACTCCAGTGGCGGTATTTTCAGTCTTAATTTACCGGGTTAATGAAGGAACGAGTCTTCCCGAAAGACATTCAGCATGGTCTCAGTGGCTGTTGTATGTTCAACTCAGTTGTAATTTCTGCGAGATTCCCAGCATGTTAACCTCAGAAAACTTTGAGTAGATGGCTAGAGATGGTGAAGAATAGTCCAAGGCCTCACACAATCATTGTGAAGGGCAGAAATATAGAACACTACTTGAAAAATTGCATCCCACATCAAAACCCGGGTGCCTCCGCCCCGAAATTTGGTTACATATGTGTTAGGGTACCCCAGGATCTATTTCAGCTTTGTCCGTGGCCGTTCAGGTCGTACTAAGTGTCAATTCACGCTCTTCCGACCATAACTTGACGAACTTGGCGGGATTTGATGCCATCTGATGGCATAAGTTACTTTGTCTGATCGCATTGATCTAACTTGGCGGGGCAAGTTACTTCCAAGTAACTTGAAGTAACTTCAAGTAACAGTAAGTAAATGTGTGAGCAGATGTAAGTAAGTAAACTGAAACAAGTCTAGGTATTGTTTCTTCTTCACCTGTATCTGAATCTTTCAGCTTTCCGCACCCTGTAGCACCCAATAGGTAGTTATTTCGAATACCAGGCTGTGCCCTGAAAGCCTTCGTCCTCGCTGCCATAGTTCAATGCACTGAGAGTGAGATGAATGACTACACGTACTGGATCGGTGCGTAGCCATCTGTCAAAGGGCACCATAGATCTGATATATTACCTTTCAGTGCTTCTTACAGTTATTCCTCCTGAGAACACAGTGTTCAACGTATGGAACGCTTTTCTCTTGCACGGATCGTGTCTGATAAATTCAACCACTATCACATCTAAAAACGCCGAATCAGGGCACAGAACTCGTAAATATCTTGATTTTACACATCCTAGCACACCCAACTAAATTTTCACGGCCCTAAATTGGACCCAGATGCCGATATTCCGTTCTGGACTATGTGCCAACCCTTCCTCTGACCCTTTTTTTCAATTTCCTGGGATTCAAAATTGGTTTGACCCTCGACGACATGGGCACGATGTCCTTTCCGGATGGGTTTCCTCTCTCTGGATTCCCCGTAGTATCCGGCCCTCCGGCCGAATGGCCGTTGTTGCTGCCTTTGCCCCCTTTCTTTCCTCCCCACGAGTCGCCGGCAGTCATTTCCATATCTCCGTCTCCATAATAAATAATGGATTTTTCAATGAACTTTTAGAGAGTGTGTCTGCCTCACTCTTGACTTAGAATTGGCTTTGGCGGAATCCAGCATTGTTGTCCCCGCAGACTACTCGGGCTTCAGGTCCGACGTCGATCCATGGTCCCAAGTGGACATTGGGGAACCTCGACCGGAAGTATGGACGTACTTCCGAGGGGAACCTGCGCGTTCTTGAAGCTTCGATTCTGGTTTCGTATGTATGGGTTTTGCGGCTTGTCCGCAAGCCAAGTGCTCCTCAGCAGTGAGTGCTCGACTTGCTAACCGCGTCGCTGTTCCCCGTTTTTTCCCCCACCCACCTGGCCTATACCCACGGAGCGAGATCTGGAGATCGCGGAGGCGGAGGAACGAATGGCTGAGTGCCTCATAAATACAGAGGCGACGACGCAGGACACCCTCTAAACTGGCTGGCCGCCAGAGTTCGACCGGGCAAGTAGGAACAGCTACAGCAGCTGGACCAAGGCAAGGTAGTTCGATTGGGTGGTGCTCAAGGAGAGGAGTTGCGGTATAATGTTCGAACGTTTAACAGATTGGTTCGCCTTTCTGTGGCTTAATGCAGCTGGTGTGTCCTTCCCGAAGAAAACAGCTCTGGTGAACTGAATGAATTCTGGGAAAAAATCCATACCCACTGAGGTTTCTCGACTCTGGTGTATTCATTATCTCTGTTCACCGGTGGTTAAATTTTGCCGGAATGTCATGTTCGAAGGGAACAGCTATCTATATACAGTGGTGCTCATTAAATGTGCACTGCAACATTGACCACATTGGGGCGACCTGGTGACCCCAGACAACTTGTAGACACGAAATATAGCCAAATATAGGACTTCCTGACACTTTTCCGTTTTTCCAAATATAGCAATTCACCCACAATCAGGGCTTTTCGGAGCCTCTGAAAATTGCCTTTTTAGGGGATAACCGTGGGAAGAAACTGAGTACATAGTATGAAATTGCTTGTGAAATAGAGTATGTTCAGACTTTTAATCATATGAATTGGTTGAGATTTGGGCTCACAATTCACGTTGCAAGTTGGCCATTTTGACCAAATTTGACAAAAAATACTGAAGAAATGGCGAAAAACAGCAAAAATTGCCCACCAATTTTTTGAGTGAATCAACGACATGCACACTGGGTGAGTTTTCAGTATAAATTTCAGGGAAATTAACCCCCGCCGAAGCAAGCGTCACAATATTTTGCTTGTTTGGCCCTGAAGCCACAATTTTACCTGTTTGAGTCGCAGGAGTGGAATGCCCACCAATTTTTTCAGTGCTTCCGGTTTTGTGCTACAGTCGGCCCGAAATGGGCGGGCTGGGTGTGTGCGCATGTGGGAAGTAGTGAGGACCGAGGCTGTACGACACACTCGCTATCTGCCGCAGCTGGTATCGCATTTCATCTAGTGAACACGTCTTGTTCTAAGTATTACCTGTACATTGGTCAACTTGAATCGTATGTCCTTTGCGCATTTGTAAGTGCTTGAATAAGCCTATCATGAGCGCAAAATTCAAGGAGACCTGAGCTGCAAGAGGGTGCGCCGCGCTGCCGATGCACTGAAGACGAATAAGGTCGAAAGTTTAAACTTGTAGATAGAAGTTGTCTGAAAGCGCCTTCGAAACGCTTTCGAACGCGCTACAAAACAAGTGAATTGAGCCAGAATTGAGCTCACAATGAGCGCAGAAAGAGGGGAGGTATTTGTTTGCTTTCTTATTTACAAAATGATCGAAGTGTCATTACTTTTGCAAAAAGCCGTAAGTGTTGGCGGCGGTTTCACGGGAATCATGTGGGTGAGGGAGAAGAGTGGGAGGAAACAATAGGATCTATGAGTTCAATATGAGAGGAGGAAAATGAACGGTTGTTAACGCCCGAAGGAGAGCTCGAGCTCAATGCCTCGATGTGCATGAGCGACATGCGTGCCTATTGGCACTTCCATGCTGGTTCAAACACAGCCATATGCGTTCTTTCCGCCGTTCAACAAGCTCGTTCTACATGTTTTTCTCTTTCAGTCGCCCATACAGACTCGCCAAAACTTGTTGCTTTTCTTCTCAGGCGCGTCGACATATTGCCTCGAGTCCATCACACAGCTCGTGGGTCTTATCGTTCACATAGCCTTCCCCCTTATGATCCCCTTGTCTTGCTTCCTGCATTAAACCGTTCTATTAAGATTATGCGCCCAATTTGTTGGGGCATGTTTGGCCTTATCTCCTCCGAGCCTGCTCCATCTCGCTCTCTCTCCTCGAGTCCTTCATAGCTACAGCTTTTTTTTTCCCCCCGTTTTCAATCAAGTCTCAACTTCAAGTACCCCACTCCCACGGCTTCTGCAGATCCATCGCCTAGAAGCTGATTCCGCTCGACCAAACGGGCGCGCAGTTGATCAATTGAACAGCACTTCAGAGGCTGTTGAAAATTTCCTAAAATGTGGTCAAGGCCAAGCCGGCTTGAAGTTACGAATGCCTGCCGTGAATGCAACCTGACTTCGGTAATTATTCCTAACTTGGTTTGCTCGGCGATGCGGACATATCTCGTGTTTTCACGGCACTAAACTGCCAGCTGTGGAGAAAATCCTAAATGAACACCGTTCCTGGTATTTTCCCAAGCTGCTGCCCCGCTATCGTCTTGGCTGCCCTTTACGTACTTTCTTCGCTCGTCAAATTCAACATTGGCCTAATAGTGGTTGATCGAGCAGTCCCGTTCATCCCCACGGTTTCTCCTGCTGCTTACTGGGTGTCTATTTTTCTATGCATAGTTTCTTAATCTCAGGTCTGCTCTGCTGTACACCTCGTTGGATCTGGAACCGCATCCTTGTTGTGGAGTCAACCTCAAGCGATGAGACCGTCCCGCTCCGAAGTTGGGCCGTCCTTCTCCGTTTCATGCAAACCCGACCAGTGCTATGGGGCTACCAATGTTTCACTCCGTCTTCCAACGGGCGCCAGATCCATGGGTCGTTATTTCAGAATTTCCTTCAGTGTGCAAGTGATTGTCTGCCGTATTTGGATTCCAGACTGTAATTAACCGTTCTATTAAGATTTACTGCCTAATTCATTTGGAATTATTTGGTCTTATCCCCTTCAAGCCCTCCCAGCTTCGCTCTCTCTGCTCCGGTGCTCGAATCTTACCGCCTTTTGGACTCATCTTTCCCATCGAAACACCATTTTTAACCGCGCTGCTGGGCAAGTTATGAGATTGCTCGCACGCTCTCCGGTGATCCGTGGCTTCAGAACCGGATCGCGCTCGACCGGCAGTTGAACAGCACTTTGAGGTTGTAGGGAATTTCCCGAAGTGTTCAAGCCAAGCCGGCTCGAAGTGATCAATGTGTGCCGTGAGGCCCTGCTTGCGGTAATACTGTAGCCTTGTGTATGGGTGAAACCGATTTTCGAGCGTGACTGAAACCTGAAGCCTGAAACCAGAAATGCGAGTGGCGTTACGCGTGACCGCGCAAAAACCTTGAAACCTGGTCAGAAACGGCAGAACAAACCACCAATTGATAGAGTAAATACATCGGTGAGGAGACCTCCAAAACTCCTTTCAGTAGAAGACACACTCTTTGCTCTTGCTCTGAGAGTTTGTATCAACTGGTCAGGGTGAGATACTTGATAAATTTTAATTCCATGATATCGGTCAGGGAATTACGACGACCAACTGTAGCACGAATTTAGGCGCGATTTTTAGAGAATTTTCCACCGCAAAATACATTTTTTGGCCTTTTACATGTCACACACTTTTCAGTGAAACGACCCTCCAGTTACGCGTTACCCTTGAAACGAAACGGGGGCTGTGTTACGCGTTACGTTTCACTAGGCCCCGCCGAAGCAAGTTGCACAATATTTTCCTTGGCCCTGCTTTCTCACAATTTTGTATCTTCGAGCTGCGGGAGTGGAATGCCCACCGATATTTTGGCCGAATCAACGGCCTGAACACCGGGAGGTTTTCCAGCATAAATTTCAGGGAAATTAACCCCCGCCGAAGCAGGTTGAAAAATATTTTCTGGATCTTTGAGCCGCAGGAGTGGAATGCCCACCGATGTTTTGGCCGAATCAGTAGCATGAACACCGGGAGGGTTTCTAGCATAAATTTCCGGCAAATTAACCCCCGACAAAGCAATCTGCACAATATTTTCGGTGTTTGGCTCTGTTTTCTCACAATTTTGTATCTTCGAGCTGCGGGAGTGGAATGCCCACCGATTTTTTGGCCTAATCAACGGCGTGAACACCGGGGTGGCTTCCAGCATAAATGTCAGGCACATTAACCCCCGCCGAAGCAAGTTGCACAATAGTTTCTGTGTTTGGCCCCGCTTTCTCACAATGTTGCCGCTTCGAGCCGCAGGAGTGGAATTCCCACCGATGTTTTGGCCGAATCAACAGCATGAACACCGGGAGGGTTTCCAGCATATTTCAGGCAAATTAAACCCCAGCGCACCTCAAGAATCAAATGCGGGCTGAGAGTTTCAGCGCCTTGTATTAGACGACAGCAAAACCTTGCTCACCAAATCTCCGATGGCATCATTCACAGTAATGCAAGCATGGGGAGCAAAGAGGTGCTAATCGTCAGGTCCCTGGACCCGCATGGAGCGGGGGATAAAGTCGTTCTTGATGAACAACGGGTGTTTATACGCAGGTCTTGGAAACACGTATGTTAGGATGGGGAGCTCTGGTAGTTGACAACCACGTTTTACACCGAAAATTGGGAAACGCATTCGGTCTTGTGGAGCGCCGTGCTGCCAAGCCTGAGGAACCCCGAACCGCACCTTGTCTCCATACCAGGTGCAAGCAATTCAAACGTCGGCATGGGCGCGCCGTGCCGATTTGAAGTTGATGTTGAGGCACTGTTCCTGTGCTGTATGTGTCTTCTCTCCTTAATACTATTCTGAACGTTATTGCAATGGTACAGAATACCACAACTTTATCTCATGCTGGACTGAGGAAAAACAGTAAAAAAACGATTATTAGTCGACTTCCCACGCTACAAACACGGAACCAAAAATCTAAGGGCAAAATGCTTTCCGTATTTACGAGGCGGTTCCAACCATATAGCTTTTATACACATACATTGAGAATTGAGGTCGCAATGACCAAAAAAGGTCAAAACGATCAAAATTTGATAAAAAATGATCCACGTCCTAGGTTCCGCAAGTGTCTGTAATGACGGTTTCCGACCAATTTTTCAGTACGACCCATTCCAGCCCCGGTCTCGATCCGGGCCCGCCGAAACAATGGCCAGCGCAATTCTGAGCAAAATTGTCCCTTCACATTCTGTTTCCGTTCCATCCCCATCTAACGCGACACCACCTTGGATCCGCATTTACGCCCAGGGCACGCTAAGAACATTTGGAGGACACATAAAGTTTCGTATTGCAGCGCGCCTCAAAACCTCATTTGGCCGCAATTTTTCTTTGCCGGGCAGTAGCGGAAATAAATTAAAAATATGTCTTGTATTCCGGTGCCTGGATACGTAAGGGGGAGCTCGCCAGATTCCGAGTTTCGAGTTTATTTCACACTTGATTATGTCTCCCACTACAATATTTTCGTTCAACTCTTCCCGTCACGATGTTCAAGGGGGGACTCCGGGCAGGTATCATTCTTGTAAGAGTTTTTTTTTTTTTACTGAGACACATTGCACAAGAGCCACAAGCATTGCAACACTGAAACACACAGTATGTCTGGCGACTCACCTTGTTCTACTGGCCGATTTTCTCTAAAAGAATTAGACCTCACCCATATGACTGCAATTGAGGGAAAATCCTGAGCAAATGTAGACTCCTAACCCCTCTGCCCTACGACGGCAATTCTTAGTGCAAGCAGTTTGCCGTAGGCAGACTGGTGGCGGTGCGGGTCCATTCTCTCTTTCCTTCAATTCTTTTTCAATTCCTACGTCTTGGGTGCTCCTCTGAATCTTGGGATACACTTAGTAACTTCGCAACCTCAACGTTGAACTCCATTCCAAATCGTCTCAATAGACCCTCTTTAGTCGCCTTCACACCTTGGTAGTCCTAGCAGATCTCTTTTGAACGAAAATGTGATCCAGAGCGATCCATCTTGACCTCAGGATAGCTCTGATAAAGTTCACTCAAGAACTGAAAGAGTTAAGATGTCTCCACTGCTTCTTCCGACGAATAGGGAGAAGACTTGTGAAGTACTCCTTCCTCTCGGCATCATTTGTCATTCTATTTCCAAGACGAAAGGTCTCTCGCACATGGTCCACAAATAACAGCAACTCCTCATAGTTGTCTGTTGTAAATTTTGGCGCATTTACATCCCAGGTATAAGGGATGCGAAAGCTGGCAGCTCGAGGTGCTGTTGGACCTGTAAGCCACCCAAAGGGCATCGCTGCATGGGCTTCTTGGCTCCCCATAGCAAAGACAGTGATGATTCCGATGTTTCGGACTTTGCGCAGAAAGTCAAATGGCCTGTTATGCCCGAAGCTCTGGAGCTAAGGCTCGACAGAACTGAATTCCAGGACGAAGTCGTGCTCAAGTTCACAATTTGAAAGGCCCGAGAGCGAGTTCAATTAAGGTTGTGAATTTTGAAGAGCAACCGCGGTTGCTCAATTCGCTTATTATAGCCAAAGTTCTGGAGCTACGGGAAAGGAAAATAAAATAAAAAAACATCCCAGCCCAAAATTGGCTATGGCTCGGCCTGAGTTGAACAAGCGGCAGAAAGCGTGGGAAAGTTAAAAGTGTCGTGGACCCATTAACATGTCTTGTAGCCGAGTTCT
The DNA here is from genome assembly GCA_029378375.1 of Mycena olivaceomarginata. Taxonomy (NCBI): domain Eukaryota; kingdom Fungi; phylum Basidiomycota; class Agaricomycetes; order Agaricales; family Mycenaceae; genus Mycena; species Mycena olivaceomarginata. The sequence goes on from JARKIC010000248.1 coordinate 172,993, forward strand.
GCTGGGGTCTCCGTTGCTTTATTGAACATGTAGCGCTCGATTGCTTTTGTACGATGTTCTTTCATTCTCACAAAGCGTCTTGCTGGGAGATAAGAAAATAATGACAGAGGTTTATATATCGCTCGAACCAGCTGGGGCTGATGAGACGCGGATTATAATGTGTATATGAGGCACAGATGATAAGAAGTAATACTCAGACGGACACACGAGAGAGTGAACGGCTGATATGAGATCATTTTTCACCGGACGGTATTGCATCTGTGACTTTAGGGGGCGGTCGCACCTACTCGTAGCCGCATAAAGTTAGGCTCGAATCCAGCCTGTCGTATCGAAATCTTTGTGCCGATAGACAGGCTGGTCGATCGGAGTTTGAATTCCCAATATGCGTAAATTGTCCCAAAAAGGCTATTAGATAAGCCAGCATGATTTGGCCGTCGGTGGGGAGAATTAAATATATGAGCAATGGTGAGCAGAAAGAAAGGCATAATTAAGGTCACTGGGCATTTTCTCTTGCCATTTTTGCCTGGACTGAGGACTGTACCATCTTTCAGTTCGTGTTGCCATTGTTTATATCAAATGTTATCGGCCCGGCTCCGCCAAAAGATCGCTTACAAATAGCCTTTTTGGGACAATTTACGCGTATCGAGAATTCAAACTCCGATCGACCGGTCTGTCTATCGACACACTTCAGCCTACAGTTTCGATACGACAGACGGTCTCCGGTCTAGCATAAAGTGTTGGCGTCGGGTGGTTCTCGGTGTTCAGGCCTGCAAATAACTCCAAATAACTTGTAGACCGAAAATATGAGGAAATAGAAGATATTTGCAATGGCTAACTTATTACTATAAAAGGCAATTCCTGAGATATAAGGCATTTCGGGCCAGAATTTGAAATCGACTTTTTCCACAAGGACCGTGGGAAATTTTGGTACTCATAGTCAAAAAGTACTTATTGAGTAGTGCAGAATAGCATTTTGAACCATATTAATAGGACATGAAGCCTGAAACATCGGTACAAAGTGGCCATTTTCCGCAAATTTAGCCAAAAAATGGTCAAAATTGCCAAAAAGCCCCATTTTCTAGCCACGATTGTGAGCTCAAATCATAAGGTACTAATATGATTCAAAGTGCTATTTTGCACTACTCAAGGAGCACTTTTTGACTATGAGTATCAAAAGTTCTCACGGTCCCTGTAGAAAGAGTCGATTCCAAATTCTGGCCAAAAATGCCCTATATCTTCGGAATTGCCTTATATGGTAATATGTCAACCCATGGAACTATCTTCTATTTCCTCATATTTTCAGTCCACAAGTTATTTGGACTTGGTTGCACGCCTGAACACCGAGAACCCCCGACGCCAACACTTTATGCGGCTACGAGTACAGTGGTGGCAAAAAATATGCAACAGGGTGTTTTGAGCCCGTTTCTAGGTGAATCGTCTCGGACCAAAGAGTGGACATGAAATTTGGGTAATTTGAAGATTTTTGGGACACTTACCAACTTACCGTATATGGCAACTCAACCGAGAGGAATTTTTCTAAGTATTAAATTTTGACCACTTCTTTTGAGACCATCGCAAATCCAAAAACTATTTACATGCCATGAAAGTACTTGTAAATTAGACCACACCCATATTTTATTCGACCTGAATCGCTCGGGGTTTGAACTCGTAACGGGGCTTGCAAGTTGGTGATTTTGTGCGAAAATTGCCAAAAAAATGGCCAAAATAGCTGAAACTCGGCACTTTGTCTCCAACATTGTGAGCTGAAATCACAAGCAATTTGGGTGAACTAAAATGTGATAGAGGTCACCTTTGCAAGTACTTTCATGACATATAAACAGTTTTTGGATTTGCGATGGTCTCAAAAAAAGTGGTCAAAATTTGATACTTAGAAAATTCCTCTCGGTCGAGTTGCCATATATGGTAAGTTGGTAAGTGTCCCAAAAATCTTCAAATTACCCAAATTTCATGTCCACTCTTTGGTCCGAAACGATTCACCCAGAAACGGGCTCAAAACACCCTGTTGCATTATTTTTTGCCACCACTGTAGGTGCGACCACCCGCTAAGGTCACAGATGCAATACTGTCTGGGAATTTCATGAAATCGCCATCGTAGACACCAATTGCCGTGAGTGAAAAAATATTATTCAACTTGCGCGAGATGCCGGCAGTCTTTCGGTTATGAATGAAATAATCCCACTCATGAGGGTACGCCGGAAGGGGTGGTTGGTAATGAATGCCCTTGGGCCCGCAAACAAAACATTTGTCATGAATTCTTTCACCCGTCAGCGCCTTTTGATTTCCATTAGAAAAAATTAGAACTTGGTTAAGGGCTTGAGCGCACCTTAATACCACATATTTTACTATTTCTGTTCCACTGAAGCCTTGAGGTTTGGTGATCGCGCGCCGAGCGTTGAAGCCGATGCACTAACTTAGGGCCTGATCGGGTGCCCCAGAATCTCCTCAGAATCTTTCTCAGAATTGTGTCACAAGTAGTCACCTTTAGCCCCTGTTGACACGACTCTTTGCCGCACAGTGAGAAGAACGAAATACCTGAGAATTGGCACAAATGACGCGCTTTGCTGGTTTTCAGCCCAGAGGTCGAATTTCAAAGCGGATGATTTTCCCCTGGAAAGCCACACAAATTCTGAACAGTTTCCTGCCACTTCCGGGTCGCTGGACGCCTTGGCCAGAATGGCGCGTCCGTAGGGGATGAGGCCCTCGGCAATCTGCTTACCGTGCCGCCACGCAGTCAAGAAGGTCAAGAGGGTTTACATTCTTGCCAGAAATACACTCGGCAGCCGTTATATAAACAATCTTGGATCACATTTGGAAGCATGAACAACGGTTCATTGTCGCGCATCACCTGGGCCTTGGAACTTTGAAAACGGGACATTTTCCGTACTTACTCGTTATCACGTAAAGTAACCGGAATTTCGATTTTCTGAGCAGATAACTAACCTTTCTCTTATTTTTCTGGATGGATTCTTAATCTGAGATGTGTTTGGCCCCGACTGTGACACTTGAACACGAGGTAGGGGCTCTCGCAGCGAGTGCAATATTGATTTTAGGAAATAATGATATTTCACCGTTGGTGATGGTCTCTGCGGTATTTTTCCGGATTTTAGAGCCTCATGAATAGTGACTGACCTGTTCAAACACGCACACAAAGTATCAGAGCGAAATGCAAGGTCCGTGGATTGGCTGTACCGTTCACGCCAAATGCTACAATCTCCCCCACTCAAATCGCTGTTTGAGCTGTGTAAGACACTGCAATTACTTTCATGCAAGAATCTCGCTCCTTTTCAATTTCAATGGACAACTGTATCGGACGGACCTTGCAACTACCAACCGCTCGCTCCCCCCCTAAGCATTCCAATTCAAAGCCTGAAATTATGTCACAGCTGATATAAAAGCCACAGCATCTATTGCAGCCTCATCTTAAGCTTTCACCCAAGTATACTCTGAAGGTCTGTTCATCCACGTCTTGCAAAGAACAAACGATCAGGATGAATGAGACGTGACAAATTGAAAACATTTTATCCCCTCACCTGACCTGGGGAGAGAAATGACGAGATGCTTTAGGAATGTTTCTGATGATGTTGTTGTTAGAACTGAGAAGAAAGAAATCCCGAAGAAGAAGAGGAGGAAGAAACACTGACCGACCTCGTCCTTCGACCAGCCGAGACTCACAGATGTCTCATTTTTATTGACATTTCCAACAACCGAAACTTGAAGCAAGTCTGGCCCATGGGAATCTTCCCGGTTTTCCCAGGAACCCTTGTATATTTTCAGCGGGATTTTTCGTCCTGGGGGACGAGGTTGTATGGTCCTCTGACAAATGGGGGCAGCCATGACGGTGGGAGGAAAACTTCACCCTGCTTGGTAATTGTAGTGTAACAGCGTTTCAACCGGTTTTCGATGAATGGGGATGCTTTTGCTGATGAGAGACCGAGATCGGCCAGTGTATTGCTCTTTACACCCCTTGCAAAGAATGAAAATATCTGTACAGGGGGCACGATAGTGTAGTATCGTGCGGCGTTCAACACGTCGCCTGTCGCTTACGTACAGGAACTTTTTTGGGTTCCCTTCGCGCAGGTTTGAATCCCCACACCACCGAAAAGACACACCTTAGACACTTTTCGGCTTCTCACTGCCGATTTCTCATCATTTGGCTCTGTTATGTCCTTCTTTGGCAACATTTGCCATCCGCCTCTGATAATCATCCACCGCACGCCATCTCCATCACTCCCATCTTATCTTCGGATCGCAGCCGGACCAACCCGGCGGCCCGCAAATTCCAACTCCGCAGTATTGCGGTCATGCTCGGAAATTCCCGCCGGTTTCGCCTCCCGGCCAGGAGTTTACCCAGGAGAGAGTCTGGGTTAGAACCAAGAGTCACCAAAAAGAACCGGAAATATCACTGCACACTGCCGAGAAAGGGAATTCCATCAGTCTGGGTTCGGAATAGGATCAGAGTTGGCCGAGGGGTAGGGGGTGCTGATTGGGGGGTGTCTGGCATCGTGAAGTCGGACTGGGATGTCAAGTCATGAGAAGGATCACTGCACCGGGAGTTCCCCGCATGCTTTGGTGGCATTTGCCCACGTCGGCTGGGTACCAGTCTACCTATGCCAACGTTTCGAGTAGAACGATACAGAACAATATGACCACACATGCATTAACAAGTTGACAGTTTGTATCTCTACCATATGCCTTAGGCACAAAAGGAGAATAAATAAGATCAAAAAATATATATATATATATATCTGTACAACCTGTACACAAATGATCAGAGCGAAAGAGATGTTGAACAGTGACATTTTAAAGCCACTCATGTCGAAGAAGTATCCTCCCTCCGGCCATGTCCTACTGGAAGGTTAGCCAATCCAAGCTGGACGCATACTCGTCATCACAAAAAGTAACCGGCCATCAACGTGTTGCGTCATAACAAAATAAAATTAAGCGAAATACCAACCACCACTACATGCCTAAGACTCTTCCTCGTCGCCAACTCGATTCCCCCAGAAAGAACCGCTTCATTGGCGGTGTCCTGGCGCATGGTAATATCCGACGTGCATGCCGTGATCACGACATCGCACCATCAACCAGAAAAGATCTTTGGAAGAAATTCCAGGTCACCGGTTCCACCAAAAATCTCCCTCGTTCTGGGCGCCCACCAATCTTCACCCCCTGGAGATGGCCGAAATCGTTCAAATAGCCGTTGAAAACCGGCGGAAACCGTTCTGCGACATTGCCAATGAAATCACACCAACTGTCAGCGAGAGCACGATACGAAACATTTTAGCCGAGGACAGATACCACCGACGCGTTGCCAAAAAGGTGCCTTACCTCTCCCCACGGACAAAGGAAAAACGGTTGGCTTGGGGCAAAGAGAGGCAGGGAATGAATCAGGGTGAATGGAGAAATGTCGCGTGGTCAGATGAGGCGTACATCTGTCTCGATGACAAGAAGGGTCGTGTTTGGGTTACAAGGCGGCCTGGGGAGGAGCTCCTGGATGAATGTTGCGTCCCAGTGCTGCCACAGAATCCAATTCGTGCAATGGTGTGGGCGATAATCATGAAAGGAGCCAAGGGGCCACTTGTCGTTCTCGAGTATCCTGGAGGCAAGGGTGGGGGGATGACGGGCCAGCGGTACATTACACAGGTACTCGAGGGGCCATTCATCGATTTCAAACGCAGAATGTCCAGGCAGAGGCGAGGTTTCAAGTTTCAGCAGGACGGCGCGCCTTCGCACCGTGCGAAGATCACGCAGACATGGCTCGAGGATCATCACATCCCCATTTTCCCCCATCCACCGACTTCTCCGGATGTTTCGCCCATCGAGCCGGTGTGGCACATCCTCAAGAAGCATATCCGAGAAACTCGACCCCAACCGTCTTCATACGAGCAGCTGTGCAACACAATTCGCATAGCCTGGGATCAAATCACGATTGATGAAATTGATCGTTTCGTGGATCGCATGCCGCAAGTGGTTGACTCGGTGGTTGAAGCAAACGGCGGACATACACCCTATTGACATGTACTACCTTTTAAAGTTGTAAAAAAACTTGTTATTTCTCTTGTTAAATCGAAATGGCCGGTCACTTTTTGTGATGACGAGTATATGCGGGTCCAAGCGTTAAATCTCTCGGTTCGGATTCCACATCACTCCGGCGGCTAATAGAGAGCTTGCGCAAAAGCCGCATGAGCCGTATGCGGCTTTTTGGCATTGCGCAAAGCCGCATGCGGAAACCAAAGTTGAGGTTTGACAATAACTAGTTGGTGGGAAGATTGGTGGGCCCAAGTACATGCACTGGGGATGCAGAAAAAAATGTCTGCACCTCAATTTCTGCATGCCGGACACGAAAAGTGTGGGAAGTTTCCGTGGAGCTTCCGTGATGACTGGAAAAACTGCATCCCTTGACCACACACTCCACTTGTAAATCACTACTGTGCCTAAAATGCAATTTTTCAGGGACAGAGGAGACTATGTGACTCACCAGGACCCAAAGAAAACATTTCCAAATCCAGGGGATTTCGCGCAATGCCCAAAAGCCGTATGCGGCTTGTGCGGCTTTTGCGCAAGCTCTCTAATTGAGCATTTGTGATGTCGGAGGGGACTATGAGATCGTCTCTGAGCCATGCTTGCATCAGGAAGTTTCTGATGTCAAGGTAAATGAACGTTTGTACCGAGTAGTTGTCTGAGGGGTTCTGGGCAAAGATGGCCCCGATTGTCGCCATCATTTGCAGGAGGACCTGAATCAAAAGTTTTAAATTAGTATTCGGGATGCTTTGGCGTGTGAGGCGGAACTGATCGGCCGACTGACCGTCCGAGGGTCTGTGAACTTTTACGTTGCTAGAACACAATTTAGTCAGAAGAAAACGTGTAAAGTCACAAGATAGAGCGGTACGCCGCGGGATTCAAAGACGCTGAGCGGTTGTGTGGATGATTGGTGTACTTAAGTTAATACAAGACGTGCCTTCGCTTCGCTCCGGCACCGTACACTCAGAAGGTTTGAACTGTGAGGCAAAGCGCAATACATGTCACACGGAGGAATTCTTCTTTTTTTCTGCGATGACCGTGGCACGTCATTATTACGGTGTGGATTATTCTACCTTGTACAATAACAACTGAATCTGTCTTGTAAAAAGTCCATACAGTAATAAATAACAGTGGGACGTTGCGGGCGATGAGTTCTATCGTGAGACCTACCGAAACAGGAAGCGATCAGAGTCTAAAGACTGAAGACGCCGAGCCTACAGGTATGGATACAGCCGGGTATGCGCATATCTGAACCCTTGGTGAATATTGCTGAAAGGTTTTGCATGTTATATGGGACTCACGTTACTATCCACCCGGGCCCGAACATCCCACGACTTCCTCCAACAGTACTGAACAAATGCGGCACCACATTTGGCTGACAACTTGTCGAACAGCGACAGAGTTAACAGGGATAAGTGAACGCACATGTTTCCGAGACGCTGACACTCGTGATGGGCTTGCGAAGCTGGCGGACCGGGCTAGATTCGAGCTCTGGTGAGTTGGGAACCACAATGATGTGGTGGTGCTTACGCACACTTCAAGTCGTCTCCTGTGTGATTATTGGCCGGCCGTCGACTCGCCCCACAGCATGCGAAGAAAGTACTATATGCGTGAGGGAAATGGGGACAACAATTGGGACGGAACGCACCGGTCCGTGCATTTACCTTGGTCGCAATGGTTGCCAGATTGGCGAGCCGAATTCATTGAGGCCCGAGGCGAGCGGCGTACAGCTTGCTCAAAATGTTCGGGGCACTACCAGGGGGCGACGGAAGACAGTAACTTGATGAGAAGTCGCGGGGCGTTGCTGGTTCATCCGAGGGCGTGCCAGAGGTGAAGTTCGGGATCTTGTCGGCGGTCTCAAGATTTACGTGAAAGGCCTTGATCCAGTGGAGCGGTTGCAAAGTACACGACAGAGACCCGAATAGTATAGCAAGCCTACAATTTTGTCGTTGAGCTTGGGGTCTTGACATTGCAACATATCATGCAGCGGCCCTTGCCGTTGAGTGTATCTTGAGTACTGGCAGCAATTATAATCCAGAGTGGAAGAGCAGCGTCATCGAATTGCAGTAGGTGCATTGCGCGAAGATGATGGGGGAAGGAAAGAAGGAATCGGACACAGGTCGTCCTTTTGAGCAGGTCTTGAACGGCGATCCACGGTTGTGGAATGGTGTTGCCGGCCGTCGGCAGAGTTTAACGCTGATCGGCGAACTCGTTTTCTGGGAAAAGGGAACCAAGTTAAGTATAGTTTGGGAACGTGGTTCGGAAAAAAGCGAACTGACGTGATAGCAAACATGTGCATACTGATTCGAGGGATCTGCTTAATATACGAAGTATTTTCGTAACGCCTCCGCCATGGTTGCCTCCATACAGATCTGCACAGTAGATACCCTGCCTTTTGAGTGGAGCTTGAGGGTCTGATGGGGCACCTGTATTTTCCTAAGCGCCCGGGCGTCTCAGCTAATTGCAGACACAGGCGGTCAGCTGAGACAGTGAATGGGGTAATTTCGGCAAAAACGGCTGCAGCCTGATTTCGCCGCTGTTGTCTCAGAATAGACGTGAGAGGGGACGACTGAATTGGGTGGACTCAGAGCGAACACTGGAATGGATGAGAAAGAGAAGACAAAATGGGGTGATGGCTAACAGCTGCATACTGATACGAAGCATCTGCTTAATACATGAGGTATTTTCTGTATTGGCAGTTCTGAGTATTTTGCTTTGTTTTCGTTCAGAAGTGGAATAGGTATGGATTTCTCGGTGAAATCAACTTCATCGGCATGGAATGAGTGCTCTGAGACCCGCAGAAAATTTAACCACCGGCGGATCAACGTGTGGAATATTTTTCTTCACTTGGGCAGTGTTCTGACTACGCAAGAGTATTTGCTTGTTCCTCGTTCAAAAGTAGAATGCGTACGGATTTCTCATTTGAATCAAGTTTGGGAGCAGGGAATCAGTGCTCTGAGAGACCTGCAGAAAATATAACCCCCGACGGCTCAAGTTGTGCATTATTTTTCTGTATTTAGGTATGTATACAGTTTGGATTGCTCATTGTCTATGGAGTAGATCCAGCACAATCGGCATAACCCTCGGCGACCGTTGGAGTAAAGCCAGCTCAATTCTGAACGCTTTTCCCTGCCCAAACCGGCCAAAACACTCGAAAATGGTCACGAATACCAGGGTCTTGTGATAGTGACCTGATGCAAAAATTCCTGGTAAATCACCCAGACAATGTGTCCATGGCAATTGTTGGGCGCCCTCGGTTCAAAACGGTGGTGCGTTGCCTTCACGCTTATTTCCATCTTATGCATTTTAGGCGTGGTCCTTGAGGTTATCGAAGACTTACAGACGCGGTTTGATGGCGTCCAGCTCGCACCGGAGCGACGGCAAGATTTGACAGATACGATGAAGCTCCTCGGCGTTAGGGCCTCGCAGAAACCTTGCAAGGTGGCAATAGTCGGAAGAACAGGGCCAGTGCTCCTTTTTTTTTCCGTTGGACTCTTTCTGATACTTCGTTCCAGGGGTTTGTTTGCTTCATTGTCACCTCACATTGCGCTCACGTCGCAATTTAGAGCGGCAAGTCAACCCTCCTCAATGCTCTTCAACAGTGCTCGCTGCTTTCCCACGTCTGGCAAGGTTTGCCTGTCTTCTCGTTGAGTTTCGTCTCCATAACGTCAAGTTTGTGGCTTTTGTCAGGGAGCCGCTTGTACTTCTGTCGTGACAGATATCATATGGCGATTCAGTGGAGCAATATTATACTGCCAGATATCTTGCATTCAGCTGATGGGTAGACCAATATTAGCATGCCAGCTGTCCTAGTGTCAGCTGTGCACAATCTCACCCAACACACCAGGGGTTGGCCCATGGTGGTTTTGACAGGACATAATATTGTACGACCTGTCTGCCGGGGTTCGGCCAATTGGTGGAGAAATATTGTGGTGCCAGCTGTCTTGGCCTCAGTTCCTCACCACCGAAATATTTCTCACCCTATTCACCAGGCTTCAGCCGATGGAGATTTGAAACAACCATAATATTATACAACCTGTCAGCCGGGGCTCGGTCAACGCATACCGTAGCCGAGCCCAAGAAAGATCGACGGAGTTGCTCTGTCGGTAATCCTCGCAGGGTGGATTAGGAGCAGAGGGAGCTGAAGATCATGTCTCGTCGCTGGAAGCCGACAAAGGCGGTCGACCAGCCTGTAAGAAACTTGGGCGCCCCTGTCTGGCGCCATCAACTTCCGGATTCGGACAAGGTCCGTGCACTGATCCATATGGGGTCATGTCACTGTCCACGTCATCGCCTCGCCATGGACAACCAGCGATTCTACCACCCTCCCTCGGGGCAATTTCGAGCATGGCAAGAAGGTATTGTGTCGCATGCCAGCCAGTTGTAGGACCCCCATTGACATCTTTTCACAGCTGTACCTCAATTTTCGAATTCAAATGTCCCCCAGGCCCCCCCGCTCCCCACCCCCCGCCCGCATATGCAGCTGCAACTGGGACAGCAACCGATGGACGCTTTCCACCTGGCAGTCAAATTGATACAGTTAGAGCTGTGCCAACAAGCTGAACGGCTCCTCGTCAGTTCGCGGAGTAATGATGCTGTTGCCCGGACTGATTGTCAATCATGAAACCCAGACAACTTCACCGTCAATCGTTCATCAATGCTATCGTGACCCCCACGCGGTATTAGAGACCGTGAGGCAGATAGGCCGGATGGCAGTAGGCCATTTCCATTCCTTCCCTTTTCAGTAACCAACCAATGCCGTGTACAGATCGTGGACCTGCGCGTACCTCTTCCTCTCCCGGCGCAAGTATCAGATACCCGCCCGGTCATCACTCATGACATAGGAGGCACGAGCTCGACAGTCGGAAACAACAGTGAAATAATGAAGCGCATGTGGCAAAAATTCCGAGCAGCTCAATGGGTGGAAGCAGTGATATTTGTTCCATTGACCGCCGGTTTCGGCTAATATTCCACAGCGTGTACCCATTCCCTCCAACAAGCAGAGCGGCATAGAGAGATACCAATGTTTCACCGAGCTCCTTCATGAGATGGAACGATCCATTCAGCGAGCCGATTTTATCACATTTGCAGGAACCTACTCTATCGTCGCAGATCCGAAAATTGACAACAAGGAGCGTGTATTCCTGGTTTCGACACATCTTTTCAAAGTATTGGATGTTCGGTATGTCCAGGGCCTTAGCATTTCAAATCCCGGCGCTGATGATTTAGACGGTCCCAATCCCTACCATACTTTGAGCAGAATAACGCACTGCGGAGATATGTCATGCTCTCTTCGTGCGCACTGGGACACACCGAGACCCAGGCTCCTACAGGGTGCATCAGACTACTCGCCGAGGACGATGGTTCTCACCGTATGGGAATTGCTGGGCAAAGAATCGAAATAATGGTCGTCAGAGGAGGATCTGAAATGATCGAGCAGTTTGAATGCAGGTTGCGGTGACAATCCCGAGGACACCGTGGTGGATTTCGTTCACGTACAGCCTGCGAAGACCTTGGAAAATGGGATGGAACTCCCTCGCTTTGATACAGCCCCGGAGCTTGGCATTCCTAAGGCTTGGCCGTAGGAATGCGAAGCTCCAACCGTTTCCGTTTATAAACGTTGTAAACGGATATAACTATTTTTATTTTTATTTTTATTACGGACCCCGACATACGATAAAGAAAAAAGAAAAAAAACGGTTCAAACGATGTGTACCTGAGGCCAAACTTAATACTCATTTGGTGGAACTCAATGAAGGATCACTTGTTTGCTGCACCTACTCGTTATGGAAAAAAGTGATGGACGCTGGATTTTGAGGACGTGTATTTGTGATGGAAGGATATTTTGGTGGTTGGAACTGGATATGAGGGAGATCCAGGGGGGGGTCTACTCAAAAAATTGATACTGTGGTCTACTATTTGGCTTTTGATCTCAAATACTCGGCAAGTCCGGCCCCATCAAATTGAGTCGTGCTGGACCACGACGCGCTCGTGGGGTGACGCGTCAAGCTGCCTGTGTTCAGGTGACCTCAACGCTATCGGTGGAGGTCAGTAGGCTCTGAGTTTTCAGAATCAGACCAGCACATCCCTAAAAAACCCCAGAGAACACGCGGTTAAAGTTATTTATTATGCTACAATACATAGAGTGTTACAAACGAGGGAGAATAAAATTTGGAGCACTCGACATAACCCACATGCTACGAGAGTGTGTTCAAACATGTCGTCGACTCGTGGACCGGCGTGACTCAAATTGATAGAATTGATGGGGCTGGACGTGCCGAGTATTTGGGATCAAAAGCCAAATTGTAGACCACAGTACCAGTGGATTTTATTCATTTTTTTAGTAGACCCCCCCTGGGGAGATCTACTAGGCTGGAAGACTTGTAGCATATTGATGCTATCAAAAAACATTGATTTCCCATCAAAACAGGGCCAAAGTGAAAAACGGCTAGGCTTCATAGCTCATGAACAGATGCAGATTTCAAGATGGTTTAACTTGTGGATTCATTTGCATCAAGGAGCACTATAATCTGGCCTTTTCACATTTTCCATTAAAAATTCCTGGAGTCAGTTGGAAAATACTGTTCTGCTGAACACCCGGTTCAATCATGTGACTACCAAGACAAAATTCGGCGGAGTGCAAACCAATGAAATCTTGAAAGATTATTTGAGGGAAAAATCAAGGTAGGTAAAAGCAGTATCAGAAAGTGGGTTGGATGGTTTTTGCTGCACAAAACGTGCTGTTTACAGGAAACAAAAAGGTTGTGGAGGCCAGGAATCGAACCCGCGCGCATATCAGATTACCTAATAAGGCTGCACTGCGATCCGATCCCCGCGGTAAACAACAGACTCTATACAGCGAGGTACGCGTATAGAGTGTCTGTCTACGAGAGACTACCCAAACCCAGTGTCCATCACTTTTTTCCATAACGAGTATATTCCTCTCCAGAGCATGTCCATTTCCTTTGCAACGGTTGCTCAGTGTACGCAGATTTGGGGCAATATTGAACCGGCCCTCTGGCATCTTCGGTCCGTGGTCGGTGTGCACGTGGGACGCAGCAGCACTTACATCCCGATTGTCGAAGATGGAGGGAGGGACTGGTAAGCTTTCGAGGGATGCGATGGTACTTACGGCCTGATTAATTAATATTGTCAAGGACGTCGCCGCAGAGCACAGGCTGCGAGGACGGCGACAAGACGCAGCCCGGGGACCTCATTTCTTTGCGCTTGCTGCCCCTGTGCGGTCGTTCTTGCTCAATTACTTATCGATTTTGGTCAAATAAAGTCTTACAGTCAACTACCATTGATTTTAAGACATCTTGCACCATTTTATATATTCTCTGTGCATGCTATTGGTGCGTAATAAAATAAACTGTGGTACCTAGAAAAATTGACTTTTATAATCAACTCATATTGAAAAATGGTCCCTATACTGTCGAATTCCTAATAACCCATACCTGTCGGTGAACACCTCCGGGTATGGGTTAGAAGGAGATATGGGTTCAGAAAAGGTCGAATTTCTCCCGATTTACTCACATAATATTACATATTTCCATATATGGCAGGTCGGTGACCGCCGGATCGGAAACTTTACTGGTTTTTCACCCGCTTTGGACTCAAAACTCGTCTAATCTGGCCTAGGTCGCGATAATTGCAAAAAGAAATGCCCCAAATATTTCGGACCAAATATCCGACGTTGGTAATTGGTCCAAATGGCTGATCTATGGGTTTTGGGAGTCCGGCCAGGGGGTTCCGGGTGTGGCCGACATCACCAACTTCCAGTCCGGCAGTGGACCAGGTGGAAGAACTTTCCAGGTTACGATATATGTAACCGAGTCGCTAAAGCTGAGTGCATTTAAAAAAAAAAAAGATTCCGTTCGCCTGTCCGACGGCTCTCCGAGACTCCGTTGCAATGACTCGGTCAGAATGTGGCGCTATGTTGTTGAAAATAAACTTGGTACGCTCCGTTCCAAAGCTGTTATATTACATACACGTGGTCGTAAAATCAAGACCAGATCAGGTTCAACTTCGTCAAGGCAGTAGTCACAGAGAATTGGCTGCCTCAAGTCAAGTCAGCATGAAGAAAAAAGTGCAAACACTAAGGGCGCACGGGTCCATGACTTCTGGGGCCACTTCGCGAGCATTCAGCTACTGCTGATATTCATCGAGCCATGGTTTCAGCGGGTCTACATGAGCTTCAGTGCTGTTAGTATTGCTCTCATCCTGGCGCACAACTGAGTGCCGCAGTTCGATGGCTTGCGGCTTTGTGATATGCACACGGCAGCGCATCAGCGCCTTTTAATTGTGCTCTGTTTACACTCCCCATCTTTTCTACCATCATGACCCTCACTCGCCCACTCCCTCTCAACCCCAAGTTCTCTACTGGCCCCACCGACTACGAAACCAAGTGAGTGAGTTTGCGCTCCATCACCTGCCACTTGTCTTTTGATCCTCTGTTACTCATGGTCGACAAAAGTAATGGCGCCAAATGGTTCTTGATGTTGGATGCATCAGATCACTCCAAACAACTTGTAGACCAAATTTATGAGATTGAAAAGGCTTCGGACAGACAGACAGCTTAATTTTATAAAGAGGGTGATTGTTGGCCGACCCGGACTTTGACTTGCAGCGCTGGTATTCCGAACAGCGAGCCAAGGCTGCTGGCCTGAAGGGACATATCCGAATCCCGAGCAAGAAACTGGAAGATTTATTAGCTCTCGGGGTGCAAGTCGTGCGAAAGGAGGGAATTTTAACATACCCTCCACGCACTCACGGAGCAGGTCGTCGGGCGGTGGATCGCGCGGAATGCGAATAATGTCCGGCTCTCTAGGTGGTCGGATGCGATGCTCAGGAACGTGGAGCGAGGCAAGGGTAATGCGCCCGGGGGTCAATCGACACGATGCGGAGTTTTGGTACGCCGCATATTCGTTCCTCGAGTACATAGATTGGCGCTGATATTTCTTCAGCACCCCTACCCTGAAATACGAAAACGCATCAACGACCAGCTCACCTCCCTTCGAAGCGCCGGCGTCACCGTGACCCTACTCACCGCCCGCGGTATCATGGTCGCGCATATCCAAGAGGGAGCGCCGCACCTTTTCGAGCAGCGCATGGGCGATGGGCCACTTCCGAGAGCTCATCCCGTTCTCGTCGCCGCTAGGACCTGACGTTGACCCGAAATATGAATTAACCCGAAACTATTGACATACATGGTTTAAGATGAGTTCGGTGAAGTGCGAAGGCACTTACTAGAGCTAATATACCGCAAGGGGTGGGCTGTTTCTCATCGCCGACAATATGGCGGGCGCAAGCCATTTTGGCTGATGCCATCAATTTAGGCTTGGGCTGGCTTGTGTCGAAAAGCAGTGAACACAGCCACTAAAACATCACAAGACATGTAGTCTTTTAACTAGACGAGCTGTGGGCACCTGGGAGCAGGGTCATCTACCTCGACGACATTCTTCCCTGCCTCGGCTTCTCACGCAGTAAATTTAACGGACTACAATCCCTGGGGATGCCCTTCTTCTCCCATTGCAACTTCGTCTCTTCCTTCTGGTTCTTTGGTGGCTTTTGTCGACCCACTCGATCTCGCTCTCCGAGTCAGCGATCCCCACGCGTACCAACTTCCCTGCCCTCGGTGTACGCACCATCATCACCTTCTCCGCTGTCGGTTCCCTGCACGAGGAGATTTTCGAGGGTACGGGGCTCATCGCGCGCGCAGGCTTCAGCAACCAGTGCTCCTGCAGCCAAGACTGGTAAGAAGAGGACCCATACTCAATTCCAAAACGACAAAGCTGAACCCGTTCCAGCGCGGATAGGAGAGCTTGTGGCCATGTGTCTGTCGAGTTCATCGTCGGAATCGACTGCGGGAGGCATTTCAAGAGATGGTGGGCGTGAAAGAGAAGTTTCGAGGGTTTTGAATTAAGCTCCTGGCATCGGAGTTGATGTAAATTGGATTATAGAGCAAAGCAATGCCCCTGTGCTTTCAGGTGTTTGCCTAGGAATGCAGGCTGACCAGCGCCCGACAAAGGGATCTGAGGAGACCATTCTGACTGAAATTCCGCTGCCTGTCGCCTCAGCAAGTCAATTTTTCCGAGGGTTCGCAGAAGTGCAGTGATAAAAAAAGACTGATAGTTTCAGTAACACAATAGATGGCATTTCGTGGCGAGCCAATTACTCAAATTACGTAAGCCATTGTGGAAAGTCCACAGTCGTAATGTGGTACAAACCACTTGGTCACCACCAAGGTTGAATGCCTATGAGCACCTGGTCGTCATTCTTCCTTTGCAAGGACCTGTTGTCATGTTCCAAGCTTTTTTGAGTAAAGTTGGGAAAGCTACGCATTGAAATAGCTTGCAATTCTGGCTCTTTTGCGCTGAAGTAAAATTACGCACCCTTCTGAGATCGAAATACAACGAATGTCCTGCGCAGAATTGTAAATTTTTGTAGCAACGTCTCAGAGGAATCAAAATAAATGTGTGTGAAAATTGACTTTTTGTGTTCAGCTAATGGGGGGGCCAAAATTGAAATTCCGGCTGGGCCATGTTCTGTAAAATGGAAAAATAGGATTATGTCGCACCAAAAGTCAAGCAGGAATGTGGATGGTTCGTGCAGTACAATGGTCGGACTGAATTTGCCGCCACTTCCGTGTACCTTATGTAAGCGCCATCAAAACCCTTTGCGTTGCCAGTCACCATTGAAATGGCCTGCATTTTGAAAAGCATGATCTGGGGCATTGGCAGTCCATTGAAATGCCCCACCTCACGGGGAATGGTGCATTCCTGGTGGTGTTATGGCTCAACAATGCCACCCATTAAAATCGGTCACGCATTTCAAAATGCAGGCATTTCAATGGACTAATGGACTGTCAATGCCCCAGCTCACGCTTTCAAAATGCGAGCTATTTCAATGTGAGTCTGAATCAGGATGACTGAATCTTTCCTATTATTCACGCGGTTTTTTCGCTTCTTGTTCCAAGGTTGTACACAAAGCGCTTGGTATCCTTTCAGATGGCCGGAATTGGTGAGGGTTCTTTGTTTCGTTATTTCTGCGGCTCGAAGTCGACGTTTGGTTAGCGCGTTCTTCTCGTTTACAACCGTACCTAGCTAAGTAGAATCGGGACATGTGGTGATCGGACCTGTCTCCTTAAATCATTTTTGCCCTGGTTTCTTTGCGGGACGGCTGAGAGCCCTCCATACCAATTCAAATAGCTGCAATTGAACACCGGCAGGGCATGCCGAGATTTCGCAGCGAACCAGTAAATTGAACCTTGTTGAGCCATTTCAAGTAGGGCTTTGACCAGGTATTGCTGGTGTTATAGCCAGCGAAATTTCAGTTCAAACTGTCTCAATTGTTTTTCTGGGTGATCCTTTCCCTTATATACCTCGCCTAGTAGCTTGAAATCCCATTGATCGCTGCGAGTTCTACATAAGTCGCTTCACTTTCTCGCTAGTCTCAGCCCCACTTCTCCGTCATGCTTTTCAAGGTGCCCTTTGACGAACTAACAACCATTTCAGTCAGGTGGACACTTTTGTGTCTGAGAAACCCGATGGGATCAAAGGCCTCTTCGCCCGCCTCTGCATCTACTACGCTTCATACGGGTCTGGCTAGTCATGTACCACTTCTCCAAGATGTGCTCGCGCATCTCATCTGCTACAAAGCAAACCAAGTCATCCGCAGTACACTCCTTGCAGTTCTTGAGATTTTTCTGACAAGCATGGTGCCACAAATAGAGAATCTCGGGAGTGATAACACCAGCTTCCAGGATAGGACAACGATCAGGCTTAAGATGGGTGATGGTTGCCAGTACAGGTTTATTGACTGGAGGTGTCATAATGAGGCTGTCAAAGTTGCTTTCAAAGTTGCTGTTGCTGTTGCTGTTGCTGTCAGAAGTCGAGTTTGACAGCAAGACTGATGGTGGGAAAGGATCGGATGGAAGTGGTAAAGATCTCGGGAAATCGGTAATACTGATCGTGGATCTCGTCAAGTTCACCACCAAACAAGAATGACTAAGAGCTTCACAGGATATAGTACCAACAATTGAGAAATCAATGCAAAACCTCAAGGTAAAATAAACACGAAAGGACTCAAGGAGCACCACCCAACAGTGCACCGGACAGCAGAAGGCCGAAAATAAGTTCGACAGGTACTTTTCACACTGATGACCAGATGTACATGAGTAAGCCAAGCTACAACAAAACCAAACAACTCCGTTTACTGCCAAAAGTTAGCCGATCGCACCATAGGACCCACTACCTAAAGTTAGTGGGCATGACTCCCAAAATCTTCGGCGTAATCTCAGAAAATGCCGCGTCAATAGGGTGAGTGCCGCGTCATTTTCTTCCAAAGTTGCCGGAGATCGCAGACAGGGATGGGGTGAAGAAGTACTCGCCCCCGCGCGAGACGACGAAGTCTTTGATGGTTTGTGAGCCCGGGATGCATTGAAAGGGTGAAAAGAGTGAAGTAAAACTTGCCGGTGAGGAGTTTGATCTTCTTGTCGGTCTTTGTGGGGTCAAGCCCACTGACGGTACGCGGGACAGCAGCGAGTGCGCCAACGATGGGGTCGACACCGGTATCATGATTGAACCTGTTGGCGCATAACGTGATGCTTTTAAGATGCAGGTGGGAGGATCAACTTACTTTGGACTGTTAGCCCATTCTTTCTGTTGGAATCGAAACCCTTCCCCAATGTCCGACTGGTAAGCGACTAGATTCCGCATGGTCATTCAGGAACTAGAACTTGAATCAGAACTGTTGAACGAACCAAAGGCAAGACCGCGCTCCAAAGCATCGGAGCTTGTAACCTCATCATTGCTCACTGAGGAGGGCACACGAGTTAATGAATTGATAACATTCTACTTGGAGTATTGATACAACCTTCAGGCCCGTACGGGATTCCGGCGCGCATGATATAGTGGTCGTGCGGCGGTAAGTCTTCGCGAGGGTTCATCTTGCGGATGTGCGCGGAGAAGGGGCACCTGCATTACCGCATTTCAACCGACTGAGAAAAAATAAATACGTGTAGACGAACCAGGTTTGATCCGCGATATTATTGGGCGGATGCATGAAGGTAAAATAATTGTTGCGACCCGGGTCCGCGCCGAGCTCAGGGTTGTCAACAGTCGGGGAAATGTCGACGGGGGGCGCCCTGCGTACACGCTAAATTTCAGCAATTTCGCGGAGTAGGCACGAAACACACGCTCTTCCAACGGCCGAACATGCGCGCGCCGAGAAGGTCAGACCAGGCCATCCAATTGAATCGCGTTATCGGTGAGGAACTTGTTTGAACTCGGGGACGAGCTGCATAAGCTGCCGGAAGACGAGGAAAGAGCCGCCCTTGGCCCACGAGGGACGGTCAGTGATCTTGTCACCGGACTCGCCGACAAAGATCGCGCCTGGCGCGACGGCAGCTTGGCCCGGAACGGATATATCCCCGTTTAAGCCTGTGATCGCAGGATTCGAGATACCATCCATGAATCCGAAGTCTTTTGTTGAGAACAGGTTTTCAATATATGTGTGGGTAAAAGCAAGCTGGAGACTCACGCTCGTGGCCTTCCTCCTCGCCAAGACGCGCAGCAGCTTGGAGGGTGTACATGTTCGTGATACAATGTCCCAGGGCCCGTTCGAGCCTCGACGTGGCGTTATCGATGTCGTTCTCCGTGTCGGACGCGAATAGAAAACACCGTGGATGTCTGTGCCCCTGAATTCGGGTACCCAGTTGTGCAAAAAGTCGATTTTAATCTCCAGAATTGCTTTATATAGTAATTCGTCAACTCACTGGAATATCTTCTATTCCCTCATATTTTCAGTCCACAAGTTCTTTGGAGTCATTTGCTACCCGGAACAATGAGAAACACCGTACGCCAATACTTTTGGCAAGCGCAAGTAGTTTCACGCCGTTTCCGATTATTTGAATTCCGACGCCCTCCGACTCGCAGAACAATGTATGTTCACACATGCTTTTTCGGCCGGTGCCCTATCTGATTGAACTAGGGCACGACAGCTCCGCCTGGCAAAAATCGCTCTCCATACTGCGTGCCTGCGAGATCTGTCTTGCTGGCTACGGTATTCGGTTTTCGGACATGCACCTCTTGATGCATGGCCTACCAGTGCTGATTTCGAGTTCAACTGTTACGTCTTTCCTCGATGGACCCGCGTTCGCCCCAAATGACTTGGATATGTTCACCGCGCAAGGTGTTGGATCTCGCGTTGTCAGATTTGTCAATCTGGCCCCGGGTTTCGCCGTTGTGAACGAGTCCCATCAGTATGATGGTGCTGCGCGATTGCGAAGGTGTGGTGGCCGGAAGACAAGGCGTCCCCTCGGAAAAACAATGTGGTGGAGGGCATGACGCCGCAGCCCGTCGACACTGTCATGGCTTTCCACTCCACTGCTGTTATGAACACATGGACCTCAACAGGAATTTGGTCTGCTTATCCATCACTGACGAGTCAGGCCGTGTCCCTCACGACAGCCAACCGGATGCCGCTGTCCGCTGCGGACCGGCTTTCATACTGCCACGTGTGGAACCTTCTGCACAAGTTTCGGGTTCGTGCATTTGCCTTCCAGTTTCGGCCGCATCCACCCCCCACAAATGCCATCAAGATCAACTATAGGGCCTCGATTATCCCTTGGGAGGCCGTATCCGGAGTTCGGGTAAAATTTTCCGAACATTTGGACCGCAAAAAAACGAAAAGTGATGGCCTCAAGGAAAGGCGCGTTTTGGCCCCCTCAGAAACCATGGGAAGAAAAAAAAATCGGATAAAACTCATTTTGGGGTCGAAAATCGGGATCCGACCTCTTAACCCATAATCGAGGGCCGGACTGCATTTTGAAGAGCATGACCTTGATCTAAACAATACAATACATCGGACCGCATTTTAAAGAGCATGACCTCGATCTAAACAGTAAAATACATCGGACTGCATTTGGAAAAGCATGACCTTGAAAGAAACAGTTTGGCCTGTACCACAGTCCGAAGGCCTTTGTTCCAGGTGTGCTCACCGGAAATGGATAGCCCTGGTCCTTCTGCAACTTTTGGGTGGCTCAGATTTTTTGTATTTGGCCTGTGGCATTTGTACCAAGCCCAACAAGTATCTGGGCATTTTGAAGAGCATGACCTTGATCTAAACAGTAAAAATACATCGGACCGCATTTGGAAAAGCATGAAAAGGCAATTTCCCATAGCCCATACACTAGATGACCGGAATTTTTCTATTTTCCTCTGATCATTTATCTCACTAATTGCTTATGAATCAGCACAAAAACCGCGCCATCTCCGACCTCAATCCGTCCAGAATTGAGCGAGATACGAGCCATTCTTTCCAAGGGATCAAAAAGTAGCCAAAACTGAAAAAAAATCAATGTGTGCCTTCGCTACTGCAATTAGCTGTAATGTGGGACCCATTTTTTGGTTTCATTTCTTCTTTTGCTCTATAATCTTACACAGCCAGACACTAGGTGTTGAAAAGTGGTGCACTTGAAATGCGAGGCTTTGGAACTGTGGTCTTGCATTAATTTGACCTAAAGCTGAAGCCTGAGTGACCTCAAGGATATTCTGTGAAATCTTAATTGAACATGGTGCATTCAAAGCGCAGCACCACCATGTCTTCGAGGAGTCACCACTGCCGAATACGCTGGCCGGAAACAATCCATAAGTGGCAGTCTCGACCTCGCGACCCTGAGTCAACTTTATCAGAATCCATTCGGATCCCTTTCTCGTCAACAACACGACCCAGAACTTTGAGTTCGGGCATGAGGAGTTGGATTTTATTCGCACTAAGGTAAAGTGTTTCCCGTTTCAATACGTCTATCCTCCGGTTGAGTGAGGATACCCCGCCGTAGACACTTGTCCTCGCCCGATTCATTGTCGCAGACGATTGGGACAGACCTCGAATCTATCCCGAACGAATCAGGGAGCTCTGCACTGATTCTTTGGCATCTTTTTCCCACATCCTCCGAGCGATCGGGCCAGAGCTTCCCGGAGACCTGTTCCCCAGACTCACGGGGGTTTACTGGCGCGAATTCGTCTTCCCCGCGTTCAGCTATAATGGCTACAGCAAAAATATATATCATCGTGCCAAGCTACCCGAGCTACAGTGGCTACTTCATAAAAGATAATTAACCACCCCAGAGACGTTACCTTGTACGGCGGGGCGCCGCTATAAGTCTCCCCATCCCAACATCAGATTTTTCCAACCCCAGTTCAACCAACCCCATAACATCCAACAACTGAGCTGACTGCCTTCTGCTATCAGCTCCCAAGGTATCGCTGCCATCCATATCTGAGCCTTGGCGCATGTTTCTCAGATGCTCTGCGACTGCAATCCGAAGAGCATCCAGCTTAGCGGCTTTGTTCTTCAGCCGGTAGTTCCGAGGTATCACTGGCATTCCCTCTTTCCAAAACTTCCGATGTTTATCCAGCTGTTCGTGAATCTTTGTAACCGTCAGTGTGCGTATCTTATTCTCGCTGAGTATGAGTTCATCTGAAATAGAAGGTGTTTGGTAGCATTGTGTTCCATTCTTTCCGTTCATCGGCAAGTCCAATGTCTGAGGTGCAGATACTGTATATCAGAGCCAAACGTATCATGGATGAAGAATGCGGAATTCCTCTCACAATCCGGGACAGAATCTCGAAGATGAAAGCGGAGAGATCATTATTATTGCAGGCAGTCCAAGCTGCTTTTGTGTCATGCACAGCCGCTAGCGACTGGCATCCCCGTTGAATACCTTTTATAAGTATGAACAGATGAGCTTAAAGTAATTGCATAGTTGTCCAGACACGTACCAACAAAGCCACGTTACCTCTTAGCATCTCGTATATTTCGTTTTCATCCACATGAATCCAAGCCACGCGTGTGGACTCGATGCGAGTCACATCGGTAAGGATGGCACTCAATGAGGGCAACAGCTTACAAAGAAAAGATGGTTTAGAATTGGGCTAAATTTCAAGGAGGTACAGTAAATTACCATCGACAGTGTAAATATATTCTGTTCAGTGCCATTGGACAATTTTTCTGTGCATGATTTAACATGCGTATAGATATTGCTGACGACATCAAACCTCAGGAAATTCCCTCAAGCCAAGTGCCATGAGGGAAATATGGTCATTTTCTATTTATCGGTGCACTGCATAGGGGACCTTGGGTCCCGGGCGCAAGTGGCACATCGGACGTCAAATTCACACTAAAGGGTGTCATTGAATCGGCTTCCGCATTACCCTCTTTATAAAATTATGTCTGTCCGTCCGTCTGTCTGAAGCCTTCAAACTCCGCTTTTAATTTGTCACTCGGATCAGCATTCTTATTTTAGTTACATCCGGGGAGCCGGCGCGAAGCGCCGGCGACCGCTTGTAATATTTAATGTTACTCACTGTCTTATTCTGTTTGTGCCCCGCCGCTTGCCGGCTAATTCCAGTTCATGCTTAGAGAGTGTGTAGTGCTGGGTATTAAATGGCTGTGTAATTTACACAGCAAAAATTACATGTAGCTTAACATTTTTTACATAGGTCCTCTGTTTCAGGATGTAATTTTTGTAATTTTCTTGAAATGCCTCCAGGAGCTTCCAGCGCACCCTTACAGACCGGCGATTACATTGTGAGTGCGATATTGCTCTCTCAAAAGTCTTCAGCGATGTTTCCGGCGGCGGGGTGAGCGGTCGCCATCCCCATCATTCATATGATGATCCCAATGAAAATTTGAAAGTCGAGTCGACGCTCGTATCTTTTCCCCCACATCCGTGTTCCAAGCCATGGATATGGAGCTGTATGATCTCCTACTTGGCCTGGCCAACGACTTTCTTGACCCATCGAACTGCAGAACTCGGTGAAGGCCTCGAGGACGTCTTTGGGGCGAAATATTGGGAGGACGAGGAAGCCAAACCCTTCAGTGACTACTTTAATAAGATCCAGAGCTACGAACTGGCTCTCCGTGATGGTAACCCGGGTGGAATTGCTAAACCGACGGTATGACTTCCTTGTTCTTCCTCGATGACCGTATACACTGCCATAGCCCCCCGCCATTTCCGGGGGTGGAGACGAAACTGCCGGGGGCGACAATTCAATGGAGACGGACCGGCTCAGCCATCTGTACAGCTCTCTAATGCTACGCTGCAAGCCACGATCCTCAGCGTAGAGGAGGAACGTGCCGCCCAACTCATTGATAATGTATCTCCCGGCCAGAATCAGAAACAGGGCCGGAAGCTTAATGAGCTGAGCGCTCGCCTTATCATTGAACGTACCGGGGCAAATGGCAAACCACTCTTATACTACATTAGTTATCTCACTACATCTGCCAACAAAGCTACAGACCGTTTGCACAGGCACGCAATTTCTTGCCAGGTGCGTTATTTTCTCTGAAGTAGTATTAACAAGTCTAATGGATGTCATCGCCCGGCGGGCACTCGCACGCGACTTCCCAAATGAAGTGAAGGATGTTCGAAGCGCATTGGAGAACAATTCTACTCTTCTTGTACTGGAGAACGATGGCAATGGAGCGCCGCGTGTACGCAGCAATGCGCAGGCGGCCCGTAAACCAACAGATCCATTTTTTTAAACGTGTCCCGGTACCTGGTATTTCACCGCTTGGATCCAGGTCATCCTCTGTTTCCACTCCCGAACCTTCCGTGTCCCCTGCGACTCCCTCTGTGCCCGAACAGACAACTCTACAAGACAACTGGGGAGCTGGCAGCCTTACCGCTACCCGGCAGCCCACCATCGACTACCTTTGCTGCGCATGATCATCTGTTGTGCTCTCGCATTTAGCCTTCTAGATTCTTATCGATTTTTGTCTTGCCATGTACGGTCCATCTAGCTTCAATATTACTGCGCTCATAACAGTTCTCTAGGTGCCCGAGTTACGCTGTTCCTGATCGTTCCTCTTTCTTCATCAAACACATTGCTGCGGAAACTGCATATGTCCTTAAACTGCTCAAAGCTTTTCTATGTAGCGCAGTTCATCCACCTTACACTGGAAGTTGCTCGAACATTTTCTGTGTCGAAAGTGGTCTCGTGGCCCGGCTGCTCGCGATTTCCATAATGCCAAGAGACTGTTACCTAAGCACACATGGCTTGTCAGACTCTTGTCCACGAAATCGGTGAATGCAACACTTGGAATGTAATCTGCGTCGACCCAGAACATCTCCGCGACAAGGTTTGGTGGCAGATCACCGCGTCGGACGTCTTCCGAGCGAATAGTGTTGTACGGATGCGTCGACGAGGTGCACTTGATTAATGAGTGGAATATCACTGCATTTTGACGGCTCCTGGAGCCACGTGAGTCCAGCTTTGGCAAGCCTTAGCCGAGATCGGCCGAGACGCCTCGGCAGGGTCTGCCCGGCAAGGCTGTGCCCAGAGATGACGAGGTGCGTGCGAGGCAGCCTCGAACCACCTAGCACCACCTCTCTCGAGGTGCGCCGAGTCCCTCATCGAACTGTGTCCTTCTATAGCCACCTTCAAGTTCCTCAGTACCCGACTCCAATACAAGCCCCCGTTGCCCATTTTGGTCGCATCAATCAGATCAAAAGGCGAGTGGGAAATTGGTGGGAAACGGCCTCGGAAACCCGCGACCCGCGGGTTTCCCACGGATCCGGACATAATCCAGTGTCCTCGTAGTTTCTGTCAGAAAGAATTACACAGGAGATACAAGACCTAATCCTTGGGAATGTATCTGCTTTGCCTAAAGATGAGAGGTATTTGACAGGAGCATCTGCTCACTGAAAGATTCGAAGTGGCAACACCATTTTGTCACCGTGACGTCACGTTCACGTCCTTCCCACGTCAACTTGAGATCTGTTGTGATCACTTACAAGTTGCGCATACTTAAGTTCAAGAGGTAGGCGGGATCAAAGTTTCGGACATCAACCTCCAAAAGTTTTGACATGCTGTGCAGGGGAGGGAGGAAGGGAGGGTCCGGATCACGGTCCGTATGGACCTCAGTCTTTTTTCCGGAGATAACATTTTTTTTCGGCGATATCGCTGGATTCGACTTGGTCCGATCTCGTCCGAGACTCCGAACTGTCATTTTACGGCATCTATTTTCAAGATCATTTGCCGTTTAAGGCCTCTTTTACAAGGAAAGAAATTAGTTTGATTACATAGACAGACATAGAAGATATGGAAATGGGAGGGTAGCCAAAATTCTGGAAGGTTCTGACTGAAAATGAGACTGCAAACTCAAAGTTCTCAATTCTTCCTGGCAAAAGTGGCCCATCAGCACAGCTTTCCTAATCCGGGGGAGTTGTCAAAGAGGTCTGTGTGCGATCGGGAATTCCCGCTTACCTCTTGCTTAAGTTGCTTGGTCGAGTCCAAGAACCCAAGTGATCGTGAGATGCATACCTTGAGCAAACCTCGGCAGGGTCTGCCAAGGTCCAAGTGTGTCCAGGTGTGCCGAGCAACCTCGGCGCAGGCTTGGGTCGAGAAGCCATCAAAATGCAGTGTATGTGGGCGCTTTTTTTCCGTGGTCGTCTCCCTTCGTCTACCTCTATCATGGTGCTTTGGGCGATCGCACAGCCTGGCGCAGCCACGAAATTCGTCTGCGACAGCCTCGGATTCTCTGGAGACAATTTCTACATGTTCCGGTCGTCCAACGAGCGCCCCAACACCCAATTCATTATGGATCCCCTCGCAAACGTCATTGGAGGAAAGGTATTCCCATCTCCGGTCGTGAAATCAGCGGTACCACAGGGAACCATCCTATGACAACTCAGTATAACCTTACACAGCATCGTCGTCGGCCGTTCGGTGGCAGTTCGGCAATTCCCTTTCTGGGAAGCGCGCGGGAAAAAAAATGGATTTTCCGGAACGACTGTAAGCCCGGATAGGAACTTTGTGGACGCATACTCAATGCGGAACGTATAAAGGTGTTACAAACTAGTTACTTCACTCGGAAGCCGGAATTCCTGAACAGGATGTCTCACGCAGCTGTGGAATGTAGGGAATCAAAAAACAAATCTCTTGCGGGAAGAGCGACGCTCACCGACGAGCCCGATGGTAGTGTGGGGATGCGGACATCGGACATGGTTGGATTCTCGTGGCGCTAGGCATATTCCTTAGTTGACGCAGTGGGGCCGCGCCGGCAATGAGCAAACATACAATATAATCCGAGGCGCATGGTGCGGGTGTTTCTCCCGGGTTATGCTGCGGCAACGTCAATGAATTAACGCCCATACCATGACCAGGTGACCATACCTGAAGCAATTGGAGCAAGTGTCGAATTCCGGGCAGTCTGCGCATTTCTAGTGCAACAATAACAATAAGCAGTAGCGATCTCCAATAAGCAATAGCGATCTAATAGGCGAGGTCTGTCGTCGAGAGACAGACAGCGCACTAGAAATTTCCAGTGAATAAGCCGATTCTGAAAGAAATGAGCCACACACCATGAGAGCGACGCGGGCGCAAAGGACCATCGCCCCCTTGCTCGTGATGATGGAAGTGAGATCGAGGATGTTGAGTACGCCGCCGGGCTTGAGCATCAATCGGGTCAACCAATGAAAGGAAAGAACGAGCGAGAACTCACAATCTTGAATTGAGTAACATGGTACTACTGCACGCGGCCCTTGACTAGCTTGCTTTAGTGCTTGTTTCTGAGCGTCGCCTCGGTGACATCCCAGCCTTTGATGAGGATCATTTTCTGGCAGCGGTCAGCACGATCAGGGGAGGTGGAGGAGACGGACCATAGAATTTGGTCGGACCATTACCCTTGTACACGTTGGCCGCCGCCGTGTTGGTCTGGAGGAGATACTCATTATCGCCCCAACCAAAAGAGGAGAGATGCTTACCTCGAAAGATGTGTGAGGGTCCAGGCAGCTTGATTGAGCTCGGCTCAGGAGGGGGTCAGAACGCGGTGGAGGTTAGCCGAAAGGCCCAGGTACGCGCCTATAATCGAGGTTTGGTCCAGAAGTGCGCATAATATGAGCGAGAAAAGAGGACGTGTGTGAGCGCGTGCCAGTTGTGGTGACATTAGAATCGACAACTTGATCGAGTCATGAAGCAATTCTGATTCGATTTTGCTCCCGCAAACCACGAACCACCCGATTATCGATTCTAGGCTATCAAACCGTGCCGTCATCAGCGTGAGTTGGAACCCGCTGAAGACACCTGAACCAGTCGAAAGCAAGCTCGAGCACCTGTGAGACATTTTTAGAAGACACTGGCCGAAATGGAGGAATCTCGGTACCATTTGTGTTGCCTCTCCAAAAAAAGGGTCCTTTCAACTGGGAGCCTAATGAGACTAGAATTGAAAGGCACCAAATGATTTCGAGCTTACATTTGTAAAATGAAAGCCCAATGAAAGGGCATGATAACGAAACTACTTACCATTTTTTATCTGAATGACCAAGGTTATGTATGAATGACAAGAGTCAAATGTACTTTGCGTGAAGTGCTTCACAAGGTCGAAGCATAATTGAATGACGCACTCGAATACAGACCGGCTTATCCGACCCGCATCAACTCTACCGCTCGGATGCATATTATCCACCTCCGCCGGTGATGTGGGGCTCCCTGGTGCTATGGAGCCCTTGGCATCAACCTTGCATTGGCATATGGACATTTGGTGCGCTCGACGAGGGGGACAAACAGGGACTCGCATGAGCCTCTCTTTCACGAGTCGTGCGGTCGGATTTGTGCGGTCAGAGTCGTGTGGTCGGAGCGGACGACCCTTCGAGGATTTAGAACAAGGGGAAGATACATAGTGCGAGGAGATATAAAGCCGTCCCTTTTTCATCCTTCCTCAAAAACCCCGCCTGTCTCTCCAAACGCCTTAAGGTTAAGCAAAGAACCTGGGCGCGTCTACGAATAGGTCGAAGACAAGAGATTAGGTAATGGGCATATGATTGGGATGGAGGGAGAAGTTGTCATGCGACTCTAACAATCCCTACTTACTTGAATACAGAAGCCCGGCCCGGTTACGGAACTACTTGCCATATATTCGGTGTGGGTAATGACCTCATCATTCCCATTTCTATCAAAAAAAAACCATCTTCTATAATATGGAAGCCTTCCTTTACCTCAACAAAGGTCACAGAACAAAATGTGGCCAGTCATGGCACACCACCTCAGTGCAGAACAACTCAATATCAATTCACTGTTCACTAATGTACTTTTTCAAGAACATGCGACTCGGTGTGCACCGCAAGTCGCTCCCAGTCGACTAACTCTTCCACGCAGTTCCCTCACCGACATGTCTGCCCAGATAAATCTGGTCTCCAAAGTTCCGACCCAGGGCTGCTTCTTGTGCACGACTTTTCTTACGCATGGCATGACAGCATCAAGAGCTCAAAGAGGTGCAGGTCCAAAATGGCACCAACATCTTGAGCAGATCTGAGGAAATAAGTCAGTTTTCTTCTTCGTGAGATTTGAGGCAGAATTGACCTCCTTCCAACACAAAAAATCCGAGATTGCCGTGCCGGAATTAAACTTAACCCCGACGAACCGTATAATATCTCGTATTTGGGCAGATTTTGGTTGGTTGTCGTTCAGAAGTGGAATGGGTATGGATTTTTCGGCGGAATACGGTTTGTAAGCATGGAATGAGTGCTCTGGGGGACTCAGAAAAAAATTGACCCCCGGCGAACCGAGTTGTGTAATATTTCCGTATTTGGGCAATTTAAACCCTCCGGAATATTTTGGTTTGTCCTCGTTCAGAAGTGGAATGGGTACGGATTTTTGAACGAAATACAGTTCGTAGGCATGGAATGATTGCTCTGGGGGACTGAGAAAAAAATCAACCGCCGGGGAACCGAGTTGTACTCTATAATAGGTATTTCTGCATTTGGGCAGTTCTCAATTTAAACCCTTCAAATATTTTGGCTCGTTGTCATTCAGAAGTAGAATGGGTACAATTTTTTGAGCGGAATACGTTTCGTAGGCATGGAATGAGTGCTCTGGGGGACCGGGAAAAAAATTGACCCCCGGCGAACCGAGTTGTGTTATATTTCCGTATCTGGACAATTTACACCCTCCGGAATATTTTGGTTTGTTCTCGTTCAGAAGTGGAATAGGTACGGATTTTTGAGTGGAATACGGTTCGTAGGCATGGAATGAGTGCTCTGGGGGATTCAGAAAAAAGTTGGCCCCGGCGAACCGAGTTGTGTGATATTTCCGCATTGGGCAATTCTCAATTTAAACCCTCTGGAATATTTTGCTTCGTCCTCGTTCAGAATGGGTATCATTTTTTTGTTGGAATAAGGCTCTCTGGCATGGAATGACTTCTATCAAGGACCCACAGGGAAATTCAACCCCGTAAATTCCACAAATCTTCGCAGGTTCTGGAATCATGCATGTCCGTTTTTTAGTGGTAAACATGGGATTGTCTGATCCTGGGGTGGTATTACTGTCTCTAGCTCGCTGCCCCAGGCGTCCTGCAGCTGCATTCACCGGGTGTGCAGTGCTATCTGGCACCTCTGGAACCACGTCTGTTTCATTATCTCTAGGTTTGCCTACGGTTGAAACCTGCACAAGGTGAAACCTAGTCGTCTGGCACGACTGAGACTATCGGCTCCTCGAATTATTGGCACGTTGATGAGCTTGCTGCTGGCTGGCTTCCCGAGTGGTTTAAATGAAATTCATCCATCCAGTCAGGACATCTGCCAAGTGGGTTTTCAGGAACAATTCAGACCGCCAGATAAGTCAAAAACATTGACCTTCTTTGCTCTAGAGAGGAAGTAAAGGAGCAGAACTACGAGTGCAGTAGCACCTGCTTCATATCAGGTGCCAGATTTGGTTATTTCTTCAGTTCAAACTAACTTACTTACAAGTACCCGTTGGATACTGAAAAAGATGTCCGATATGAAATACAGCAATCAACAGCTTCTTGGACACGATCCTTGATTGCGAACTTGTGGGACATCGATTGGAATTCATCCTGAGATTTTTGTCCCTTGTGCAGACAGGGCCTCATCAGGGCAAGTTGTCTCAGTGGTAAACTGGCAGATCACGGTCGCATTGGTTAGATGTGGGACATACTGGCAACAAAGCACTGTACCAGGTACGAGGGTTCACATGAAACACTTTCTATGAGAGGGTACATACTGAAGAAGTTAGAGCCAAATACTCGTCAATGGGAACATAGTAGAATACTAGAGAACATACGGGGATGTCCGAGTTGCCCGATGCCCGAGCCTACGGCTCCGGGATGCCAATGAAAATGGCTTTAAATTTTGCTATATCATGTGGTGTCTTTTCAGAACAATTGTGTTTTTTTACTTAGATACGCCAAAATGGTCATAATGAAAATAGTTTGAAATTTTGCTACTTATGGTGCGCATCACCGAGCTGCCACTTCCAAAAATTAGTGACCAAATTGGCCGGAGAAAAAATTTTGGCCAGGGCACGGCCCTAGCGCTTTTTCATTTATGTGGCCATATCCACCGAGAAATATGTTCAGCTCACTCAGTTTTAAATTGGCTAGCAGATCAAAAACCTAGGGGGAAAATTTGGGTAAAACTGGGGCCCAGAAAATTTCAAGCATGAAGTAAAAAAAATGGGTCTTTTTGTGAGACACTGATGCAAGTAAAGTACAGGCCAAACTATTGGAAATTCATGGAAACTTCATTGCAAAATTCTAATTTGCCAATACTTCAAAGCGGACTGATGATTGGCATTGGCGCCGGTTTGGCGCTTGAAAGTTTAACGCTGATACCCCGGGCAAAGCGGAGTTTGGCTTTGTATGCATCCGACATACACCCAGATTCAGCTGTCTCAGACGACAAATATGGGCAAAATGCGGCCAACGCCCTCGAGAACGCCATATTCACAGCCGCTGCCGGAGATCTCCCGGCGTATCAGCAGATTTTTCGACGTATCTACCTCGATCTGAAAACACAATGTGTGTTGGTGCTATGCTGGAAACGTTTGCTATCTGAAGAAACACAGGAATCGAAATACAAGTGATTGGCAGGGGCGGATTCACTGCGAGATTCAGCCTGCGGCGAAGGAGTAAAATATCACGGGTCCGAGCGGCCGTTGCGCAGCTGTTCGACGATCCAACGGCTCGGTTCTTCTGGTGTGTTTTATCATCCCTCCAGGCCCTCGATGAACCATTTCCAGGAGGAGCCCGGCTTGGAGAATGTTATCCGACCAGGATACGTCCTACTCGTTGTGCATGGGGAACCGAGAGACGGTTTATTACGACGGTAGTGCCTCCTTCCCCGAAATTCGACCGTGTAATTTGGTTAAACATGCAGGACATATCGTCGTGGTCCACGAAATTGTCACGACGACGGCGCAACGGCGGGGTGGGAGTGGTCGATGGCGCGGTGGAAGGCGAGGTGACATGAGGTAATAAATTCTGGGATTGCATACCTGGACATAAGCTGTGCCTGCTATTTTCCAGAGGCCACCGAGAAGAATTGAGCACAAGATAAAATCGAAGGTTTGGTTTTGGACAGATTTCATCAGAAATGGGATGGCCCGCCAATTTGGCTGGCCATCATTTTTGCAAACGTGCAGTCCTGGTGAGTTACCGCCTACTCTGTTAATATTCCAGCCTTAATTCGTTTCTTTACCTAGCCTGGGACCCGAGTGTTTTACTGGAATGGCGCCGGGCAGACGGTATACGGGACGGTAAAAAAGGTGGCACAAACAGGCGACGTGGGTGCAAATATTTCTTCGTCTGTCATTGACCACCTCTTTTATCAGCGTCGGGATCTTCGCAACAAAAGCGCGGGATGGAAGGACGGAATACTAAGCCACAACGAATGGACAGAGCACCGCCATGGCCGAGGAACGCAACGCAACATGACGCCAGAGACCACTCCACCACCATAGACAGGGCCATGCGAGTGAAAGCGGGAAACACAGCTAAAATGTCTCCTCCTCATCCACCAACGCGCCTCCGCCATCCTCGCCTTCGGGCGCCTCGAAGCCTTCCTGCAATTTACCCAGAATCAGAATAAGTTTGAAATACAACATACGAAAAGCGGCAGAAGGATTAGGAGGGAGGGCGCGAAAGGATGGAGAGATCGGATACGCCTGAAATGCGTCCAATGCGCCGCGAAGCGGAGCATGGACCGATATGGAATGTATCGCATCGGAGGCCGCACGAACCATGGATTGGATCCGTAATGCAGGCAGCATGAAGTAGATGGATGGCTCGGCTCAGCGCCGTCCCAGACCTATGTCCGACCCGATTCTTGATCGCCCGCACGAGGGCGATCAGGCCCGCGATCGTACGATCCCCCGATCGTGCAGCACGCTCACGCTTCGATCCCCCTGGTAGGGACGCGCGATGCGCGATGGGCTCGATGCTATGTCAATGGGCCGAGCGTCGCCGGTGGAGAGACATCCCGTGGAACGTCATGGAACGCGATGGAACGATGGGGAACGCGATCGATGCAGGCCCAAAGACCCAGGCACGGATGAGAAGTACGTGGGTCGAGAAATGTAGAACGCGATGGAACGCGATCCATTGAAGATCCCGCACGAGATAATTGGGAATGGGAAGAATAAAAGGATGAAGAAAGGGAGATGTACCTCCGTACTATACAAAATCTTCTGAATCTCCCTCAGCCTCTCGTTGTCGTGCCCGTCCGCCTCGAGCGCCTCCATCTTTTGCTGTACCAGGATCTCGATCTCGCGGAGCTGCGAGTGTGCGCGTATCAGTATTATAGACCACATCTCAACTCCCCCCCAACAAGGGAAGAAAACCGCCGGACAAGGGCAGAAAAGCGATAGAGGAGAATGGGCAGAAGCAAGCCACACACCTTCTCGAAATAAAAGTCCCTCTCCTTCTCGAGCCCCTCCAAATGTGGTGCGCATCGGCTAAACACCACCAAACAGGAACAAAATCTATTGCACCTGGGGAAAACCTCCCTACTTCTGATCCTCTGGCAAAAACACTCCGATTAGATAGTAGTTCAATCCCCCAAGAGGGATTTTCCATTGGATCAAAACTGGCAATAAATATATTTTTCTCAAAGGCAATTTGAGACATCACTGATCGCATCAATTAATCAGTCACGTGTACTTACGAATCAGCCCCTATTCCACCCATCCATTATCTAAAAACTGTCTCAAATGCCTCCGCTTTTGAGCCCATTCAACTTCTTTACCCTGAGAGCATTTGTTGTGACCCACACAGAGGTGAGGACCTGCAGAAAAGGTGGTAGATTATTTGAAAATTTTTGCTGGCTCGATTTGAGACATCAATGATGGCATCATTGATCGTTCCAGTTTGGTGGTGTTTAGCCGATGCGCACCATAGCTTATGTAATAAAAGCTAACTGGGGACACACTATAACAAACTGAGCTACGAGGGAGTGATAGCAGCCAGAAGTAATAAGAATGTACTGTGATCTTGCCAACACACAATAAGCTGTTCCCTCACCTGTGCTGGCCCGCATAGGGCCTGGTTAGGTTTAGTCTCTCGTAGACAGACACTACAAACATAACTTACCTCGTACCTCGGTTGTTTGTAGTCTGTTGATCAGCTTGATTGCTTGATCGCTCGCCGACCTTATTACAAATCAGCAGAGTTTGAAACCACATTCGCGTCATGTCACACCTGGTGACAATTGATAGCGACGCGTCTTCTTTCTTCTCTGCCACGTCTACAACCCAATTTCTATCTCTGCACGCGTCAAACTAGCCTCCAGACCGTCCTGAGACATTTTGGAAACGCAAAATGGACGGAAATCCTCCGCAGCCGCCAGTCAAGCTTGTGCGGAGCTACAACAAACTTCCGCCCCCGCCAATTGTTCCGGTAATAACGAGCTTTGCCTCCGCTTCGGCCCCACAAACTCCAGTCACTCCTTCTCCTTCATCTGCATCGACCCAGCCCTCCCTACGAGCCGCAAAGCGCACCCAATGGCAGAAATCGACGATGTTTTGCGCACCTACGGTTTCCCCCAATCTCGGGGACTTTCTTGCTTGCCTTTTTCATCCGCGTGTTCGTGGTGAGAAGGATCCTCGCACGCAGCGTCACAGGCAGGCTGTCGGCGCCTTTCTGCAAGGCAAATCCACCGTTAAAATGGCGGATCCCATCAAGTCATTGTACCACCATCACAAAAGCCGACCCAAGAAAGACTCTGATGATTATCACTCTGCCTTTTCCCCCAACAAACCTCTTACCGAAATTCGGTGTGCCCGACCATGCTTGTTGGCCTGGGCTACGCGACTCGTCGGCAATCACGCATACTTCCGCGTTGGGAAACTCGCACGAAAGAATCGGGCGGGCGGGAGCCGTCGACGCCATCTGAGAGCTACGACGAACGGGTGTGTTGCGAATGCCGACGTCGTGACCTGGGAAGATACCGAGTTCACGCTACAAGGCCTCGCGCGCCAATATCAAGACGAAGACCCGTTTGTGTGGTACATGACGGAGTGCTTCACGGCCTCTCGCAAAAAAGGCAAGGTTATTGTGAAGAAAAATCGCCCTCATCCCGTCGTATGTTAATTCCAAGCTCGTGTTTATTATGTAGCTCACCCATTCTCCAGATCCAAGTCGGCGCCATTAGCTCCTTCATTCTGTCGCGCAATCAGTATGCCAGTGGCGAGCTCGGACTTCCCCTCGGGCTCTGGCTTTTTGCATGCCAGGCGCACGTCGATATTAAGCGCGTCTTCTGCCGTTTCGGCTACAGCGTAAGCGATAGCACGTCACGCAAGGCCCTAAATTCGATGACCGACTCGAGTATGAACCATCTTCAAGAAAAGGTTCGGGACGCAACAGAGCACGGCACAGCGGATTATGGGAAGATCCTAGCCAATATCCAACGGTACGACTGGGTGTTCGAGCAAGGTCTGGGTCGCGAGAGTCAACTCAAGGTTGGCACGGCTTGCACGGCTTTTCGCTTGGAGAATGCGGAGCCCGGCGCACTTCGAGCCGATGATCATATAGCCCGCGTTATCGCGCAAGAGCGCCAGAAAATGACCACAGAGATCAGAGAGTGTGTTGGCGAGGATCGACTGGGAACATAACTACAGTGTCGCAGATCTCCACTTCGTTCGCATCCTTGCGGACTTCATCCCACATCTCAATCACCTTTCCACCGAAATCTCGACTCGTTTCCGGACTACCCTCGCCAAACAACGTGTTGCACCCGTTAAAACAATTCTCCAACCCCTCGGCACCAACAGCGAGCGAGAAGTCGAGAACAAGGGGATGCAGAGCGCTCTCCTTGATTTCGATAAGCAGATGGGGGTGGAACCAGAGAAGAGCGATAACATTCTATCATGGGTTCGCGGCGACGGTGCATCACATGCGACAGTAATGCGTCTCAAAAAAATCCTAGCTACCTCGCCGAACATTTACGACTCATTTCGCAACGTCATCTCCACTCCCGAGACTTGGCATACAAAAGCCACTGATCTCAACTCTTGCGCATCGAACCATTACGGTCCTGCAGCATCGAAAGATCCATCGTCCCTCTCACATAACTCGAACGCCACCAATATGAAACGCCCCACCGACCTAAAAAAATGTGATTTTTATCCTACGAGTCGCAACTTGACTATGATCTGGGAAGCACGGGTGCTGGACTGCTGGCGGTCTGTCCTTTTCTTACCGTCCGCAATGCGCTATCTGAATCAGCACCAGACTTATTTTAGGCTGCAAAGCAGATCTACTGGGCCATTTCGACGCTCTCGCGGCCAAAACAGAACTACCGACGCCCGATGAGCTCTTGAAGCACGCGAGCATCCTCCGGGAGCGCTATGCGAGCCAGACAGCCTACGAAAAATCGTTGGACAAGGCCGAGCAAGACGACGCTGAACCACGTACGAAATTTCCTGCTGGATCCGCTTGGACTCGACCTTGCACGCCGGAAACCCCAACAGCTGAGCCTGACGCGGACCAAGACACGGATATGCCCGGTCTTGCGGATATTCCCGAGGATACAGATTCAACGGACGAGACTCGGGACGCCGATGAGCCCGCGGTTGATGCTCCATCGAACATAGAACAGAACGAGATACCTCCCAAAACCGAGGCGGACGAGGATGGTCCAAAATTCCACAAAGAGGAAGAGGGGTTCGACGGAGACCGGGTCCTCAGCAATTCCATTCTGTTCTTGATGGAATTTGGCTGGTGGATCGTGTTAAATTATGCGATTCCAGAGGGCGACGTTGGTCGAGTTTTTGAAATATTGAAGGTATTCATTCTATTGACTTCTCTGTTCTGCGAACAGCGCTGATGTTAGTTCTAGATATTCGTGTTCACCTTCGCAGGTACATCGAACCAGAACTATATGGGCTACATGCTTGACTTGTATGCTCTGCTTGAGTTCGAGTGTTCTCCCGAACTCAAGGAAACTCTCCTCGATAACTGGTTGTTCAATCTTCCCGGTGAGGCTGGTAAGTTCGTCGAGGGAGACCTGATGCAGGAGTGGAATAACCGCTGGCTGGAGGACATAGCCGGACGACGCGGAGGAGAGTTCGATGACAACTTCTACCGCAAAACGGTCGCTCCAAATGTCCTTCACTTCCTCAAGATGAAGGAGGATATCGAAACCGCCTTCGCTTTAAAACGTCGCGGCAAAGCACACACCTCCCCACATCTCCGCAACGAGACCCAAATCCTTCTGCGCATGTACAAGGATGAAGAACTCCACTCGTTTCGATCCGGTCGGAGCATGGGACATGCAGCGGTAAACCGGTTTGACCGCAGCTACCAGCGATTGGATGAAGGGAAAATGGCCGAGTTCCTTCAACGCAGTGCAGAGTATGCGGAACTCGTACGGGACATGGAGGCGATGCGCAACAGCAGTTCTGTGCCAGCGCATGGTGCTGACATTCTTTCTCCAGAGTTAAACTCACCGACATCCTCTCCCAATCCCTTCCCCGACTCGTCCCAAACCAATCGACCCTCATCGCGTCGCTCAGCTCGGAGCACTGCCTCAAAAGCTGCGTCCCTGGCTGCTGATTCCGTTGAAGAATGGGACGACAAGGATCACAATGACGAAGTTCTCGTCAGCGGCTCGGATTTAGCTGTTTCAACAGACCCTGAAACGGGGCGACTCTGCGATGACTGGTATGAGCCGGCGGACTTTGAAGCATTGCTGGAGCAGATTTTTGGGCCGGAGGATGAAGCGGATGAGGAATCCGAGGATGAGGAGCCAGAAAGCGATGAGCCAGAGAGTGAAAGCGAAGGAGAATAGATTACACCCGTGTACCAACATACAATAACACAGCGAATTGAAAGAAAACATGGTTCATGGATTCTGTGCAGCCCGACGGCGCAATGTTCGGTAAGGATTAGAGTATGTTTGACTTACTTCTGCAGCTTTTTCCAGCTTCTTCCTCGTGGCACGCTGTACAGGCTTGCCTACAGCTCGTTGTGCAGCTTTTCTGGTAGCGCGCGCAGGTGGTGGTCGCTCCTCGTTCGTAACTTCCTCCAGAATCCGCCGCGAGCGCTTTGATGCGGGGGGGATTGGCGACGAGCGTCGGTCTTCATTTACCTCCTCCTCAGAGCTCGACTCGAATTCAGCCTCCTCCTCCTCCTCCTCCTCCTCCTCCTCGTCCGATGCATCCCAATTAGCGACCTTCTTCTTTGCCTTACGAGTTGCGCGCTGTTTGGCATTCTTGTCCAACCGTGCTTGCTCGCGCCGGGCGGAGATGCTCGAGAAAAGATCGTGCACAATGGCGTATAGCCGGACCCGATATTCACGTGAGAAGTACCATGGCTCCACGAGTTTTTCAAGCTTGGTGAGCGAGTCAAGACCAAGCAGGTTGTCGAGGAGGGAGTGTACGATGGAGGAAGGGAAGTAGGCTGATTTAGGACGGCTTCGGTTAGAGGGCAGTTTGTGTTCAGCGCGATATACGGTGTTGCCAAACTCGACGAGAGCGGATTCCGCGTCCTCGCGCTCCTTCTTTGTCAGCTTCGGTGCTTTATCCAGAGTTGAGGTATTGACTTCGAGGGGATGGGAGAACAAAGGGAGTGTAATGCCGTGAGGAAGTGATGGGGCGGGGAAATCAATGACTACTTCCGTTGCGAGCAGCACATAGAGAGCACGGATAACGTCGTTTAGCGGCGATACAGTCCAGAGTGGTGATCTCGAGAGGAGGGTCCTGGTAAATTCGATTTAGGCAGGCATTATAGCAATGTTTTTCCGTGAGAAGTAGAACTTTCGCGTGGTCGAGCGGTTTGGGATTTTTCGTACGTTTGGGTGTCGCCTTTTGCGCTTTTTGATTTGGCCGTTGTGCTAGGCGAAGCAACTGCGGAGGGGCCTTGGAATATCAGTTAGAAAGTGCGATATGACTCACCGAATGTACTGAAAACTCACCGGCAAGTTGTTTTTCGGCTGCAAGCAAGGAACTGGGTTGATAAAAAACGACACCTCGAGCAGCAGTCTCTGGATCCCTTCCTACACGTCCTTTCTCCTGTACGATCTGATCCACCGTATCGGCGCACCCAAGCGAGAGGCTATCCAACAGCGACTTTGCATTCAGCCCGTTCGCAAATGCTACTGTCGCGATGACGACCTGGCACTCTGGGTCTTCGTCGAGAAGCCGCAGAATCTCCTCGTTTTCCTTGGCGGATCGGAGGGAGTGGTACATTTTGAGGCGGCGGAGTCGATGCGGTCCGGGGGGGAGCGATTTCCAGAGATACAAGAATATGCGAAGTACGTCGTCGATGGTGCGGCAGGATGACAGTTTTACGGCCGGAGTTCAAATAAGCGAGAAGCTGAGGAAATATCTTGCCTCCGACACCGTGGGTGAGGGGCTCCATGATGAACTGGACATTCTGGCGCTCGTTGGAGGATCGAAACAGATAGAAGTTATCGCCAGACATGCCAAGACTCGAACAGATGGAATTGAGGGCAGCGCCGGGCTGTACGGTTGCCGAAAGCGCCATTACGGAGATGGAGGAGGGTAGGCAGCCGTTGAAGAAGGCGCCGATATGCCTGAACTGCGGGTGAAACTCGGCGTCCCATGTGTTGATAAGGTGCGCCTCGTCGGCACATCCATACACGATATTCGCACGAAAGACGTCGAACACGGAAATTTGTCGCCAAGCCTTCTCACGCAGGTGCTCCGGATCGACACAGATTATGTTCCAAGTCTTGCAGTCGCGAATTTCGTGTACGAGGTTGCGGCCAGCGATACGTGCTTCTGTAACCGTCTCGTGACAGTAAGCAAAGGCAGGGACGTCGAGTTTTCTGAGCTCCAGGACCTGCATAAAATTCATGTGAGTGTAGGACACCAAAATAGACCATACAATGTTCGCAGCAAGGCCTTTTGTCGGCGTAATGACGAGTCCTACCGGGAGCAGTCGTCCTGGGAGATCCGGATATAGGTCGGGATTCCGAGCCATTTCCTTGAGAACAATAATTGGGACTCCGAAGAGCGCAGATTTGCCGCCACCAGTCGCGATGCAGCAAAAGATATCGCCGCCGTCAAGGATACGCACGACGAGCTTCAATTGCCATGGATACAGACCATCCTTCCATTGTGGAATTATTTTCTTGACGATTAGGGTGATAGTGCGGACTCCCTCGGGATCTTTCCAGCGAAAACGGGGTGCCATTGGAGGCCAGGGAGGTTACGGCGCGGATGTAAAGGCGTGGGAAGAGATTCAAACTCCGATGATTTGTAATAAGGTCGGCGACCAATTACCCGGCGCGCGGTAAACTACAGACTAGGTTAGGTTGGTTAGGGTTAGTAGTTAGAGTTAGGGTTAGTGGTTAGGACTGTCCCACTACCGAGATGACTGCCGACATTCTCACGAAGGCTCTTGCCAGATTCAAGTTCCAGCCGCTTGTTCCGTACTTCATTTCGGCTTGAGGGGGGAGTGTTGGAAATCGGATCATACTAAGCAAGCTGAAGAATTTTTTTGCCGAAAAAAGACGTGAAAAACTCAAAACTCCGACGCTGAACGTTGAATGGGTGTTGGTTCAAATATATATTCAATGTTGGGTCAATAGTCTATAAACCTTAACGACATGTAGCCAAAATGTTTCATGACCAACATAATGAGTTCCAGTCTGCGGAAGCATTCCAGGCTCATCCACTTGTGATGCTGGTTTGTAGCCAGTCGTTGCCACGTTACATTGATTTCACATCGCGGCCGCGATGTCCGCTCGAGATACAAAAAACCTGGCATTCTCGGTCATTTTGAAACCCTGCTGCCCTTTTTCTTCCTGTTCTCGCCCCTTCCCTAGCTCGTTCCACCCTCCGCCGTCCTTCGGATTCACTGCAAGTCTGGAGCGCTTCATCGCGCTAGCTATCACCTCAGATTCAAACTGGAGGAAATCGCTCTCCTTAAAATGTCGCGTTTTGCCGGCACAATGTGTGTTGCGCGCCTTCCGAGGAGGATATAGGAAACCCGACACTACAGCACACCTGTCAAGCTTCACAAAACTCAGCACATGTCAGAAAAGAACAGAAAACCCGACACAGCATCAATAATTTCAGAAAACCCAGCACACCTCACAGCTTTTCAGAAAACCCAGCACATTCCCACCGCGCTGACCAGTGCTCGGTTGCCGGCACCCAGCTGATCTGCATCAGGGCTTTCTTTTCCTCCACCATCACTGCGTGCCCCTGCTCGTGCCCATGGACGAGCTGGCGGCGCTGCTGGCGCATATCCCGGAGGCAGTTCTGTCATTATATAAGGAGAAGGTGTGCTAATGGTCAACCCCGGCCGCTGGTCTCCGTACTGATCGTGAATTTGCTACTACAGTCGTTCCCAGTGGGATTCCGCACAAAAAACCCAGCATTCTTTGTTGGGACCGACTGGGTTGATCTCGGCGATCTCCAAACATGGCTCGGTGGCCAGGACCAGTTCAGGCATTATTTGGTGGGCCTGGTTGCGTGCGTGTAATGTATTCAGTTTGGCGGCCATTGACATTGGTACCAGCGCCCCAGTCCTCCAGACCGATATACTAGACCTGGAATCACTGTATCGCACTGCCGACGACTATTTAGACCTCTTCTTCACCAATACATCCGGTCATTGCTCATCCTTCTCGTCGCTCTGCCCGAAAGCGAAGAGCATCCAGTGCTCATGTTGACACTCCTCTAATCAATACCCAAACTGCTGACGCCCGGACTGAACCACCCGCGGTTGAGAAATCCCGGTTGGTGCTTTCGACAGGTTCTTTCGTTCCGTCATTAATTTGCCTCTGTAGGGAGAAGCGCAAACTGAAGCCATGGAGCGTACAGCACGCCGACGGTCTAACTTATACCAGCTTCGAGTTCCGTTCTCTTTTTCCCACAGAATATTTGGAACTTCATGGCGACGCCGAGCCTGCATAGTAGGATACCAAGTTCATAATTCTATCATACATATATCTAGTACATACCACATTATAATGTAGATTTGACTAGAAGCACCTTCCGCAACTCTTTTGAACCTTCATCTCGTTGAATTCGAGGAACAAGTTGAACAACAAGACTTTCCTCTACTTCGCTTCGGAGGCCGTAGTCTTGACTTCGATTTCCCAAATAAATTTGACATACATCTGGAGAAACCAGGTCTTCAACCATTCTCGCTGGAATCCCAACCAGCGTTATTGCCAGGGACCAGATATGTAGTCGACATCGACTCGTTGATTCGACAACACAAACACGGCAACAAATGTTCCATCGACTCACAGAGTTCCGACACAAGACGACCAGCGGTGGGCTTTTTGGATCCTGGTTGAGAATCTAAACTGATTTGATGAAACT
The DNA here is from genome assembly GCA_029378375.1 of Mycena olivaceomarginata. Taxonomy (NCBI): domain Eukaryota; kingdom Fungi; phylum Basidiomycota; class Agaricomycetes; order Agaricales; family Mycenaceae; genus Mycena; species Mycena olivaceomarginata. The sequence goes on from JARKIC010000248.1 coordinate 215,634, forward strand.
AGGAGAGCAGTTGAAGCATTGACAAGAATCCTAAACTATGGGGTAGCGGTGTAGATTTTCACGCGCAGTGCCTTCAGTACATTTGATAGGTCATCTGTGGAGTAGGTAAAGCAAATATCCACAGTGAGGACCATCTGGATTGTGAATGACTGCAAGAAACTGCTGATTTGACGGCCATGAATCTTGATGACAGGGTTGAACATTTCCGACGTGAATATTACTGACAGCATCGAATGCTGAGTGAAGTTGCCCCAAGTAAAGAATCCAGAGCAGCGACTCAAAGCAAAGATGAGCCAACCATTACTGTGCAAATTGAAGCTAGTAAATCCTGAGCCAAGGCAGAGAATGCGACATGCCGAGCGAGAAAGCGACAGTCGTGGGCTACAAGCCGCAATTTGAAACACTATCAACACTATCGACGAGGAGATTGCTCAAGACTTGAGAACCAGTGCTGCGGGCAAATGCGAGGAGTGGTGTGTTACCAGATTCATTTGTACTCGTCCAGCTAGGCAAACAATTCACAGCATTTCGATGGACGATCAGCTACACATGGTCAGCCAAGCTCGTTTCCAAATCAGAAATATTTCAAAGGCTACCACCAGGTGATGTGCAACTGCAGCAGAGAAATAAATGTTCCTGAATTGTCTTCCTACCAGTACCGAGACCGAGCGGGAGTTGATCCCAAAACTCAAGACACAGGATCCAGTGCTCTGGCTATCTCGGTGCGAGCTCGCCGACAACACAGTTGAACTGTGAAAAAATAATATTATGAACATTGAGAGTTTCTAAGTGAAACACCCCGACAATGAAGCTCAGAACTACGGTACTATACAGAACTAGACATCAATAGACGGAGAGCCTAGCGGTGTCGGGGTGGCTGTCACGGCGGCAACAAAGTCGGCTAACTGTGTCGGAGGTTGTGAGCGTAGGTACCGGGTACTTGACGGCGCGTCGTAAATGGTGGGTTTGGCGCCAGTGTGCTGCATTTTCCGGTATGTGCTGGGTTTTGTGAAGCTTGACAGGTGTGCTGTGGTGTCGGCTTTGACGGATCCTCCCTTCCGAGCCTGTGATCGTGTTTGTGACCATAAACATCCAGATTTTCACCACACGCAAATTTCTGTATTGACGTCCTCGACTTTTCTCTGCGTCAAATCTTCTGGAAATCGGAAACAGGCCTTCTTGAAAGACCCTCAATCATCCTAGCATTTTGACAATATTTTCGGAATATGTCAAGGACAGAATAGCACGGGCAAACTGCTAGTATTCAAGAACCAGAACTGCGGAGACCAATACAGTCCACAGACAGACAATCGTTGAGGCTCAGAAAATACCCAAGTGGTCAAATTGCCTAAAAAAAAAAAAAAAGGCAACAAAGGCAAAATTTCCGGTTCAAGTGCCGAAATTTTCGAGGTGTAACGCAAAAAATCGGCGGCTGCCGAAATGTCGAATAGGTAAAATGGGTCACGCGTCACACCCCCTGTCGATTTGAACGAAATTGTACAGTATTCTTGTCGTAACAACGGACGGTCCACGTGAGTGATGAGTCGGTGACATCACGTGATGTCTATCAACGACACGCTCAGCCCTCATGAGCAGAAACAAAAAAAGGAAGCGAAAGGCCAGCGAGGAGGGAGAAGATGACTTCGCGGTCGGTCCGTCTTGAGCTGCATATGGCTATTTTGAAGTGCTTACAACCACGTTCAATTTCCTAAACAGAGGTCATAACGCACGCCCGCTTCGCCGACGCTAGCAAGCAGGAAGAGGGTTGGGTGCGCATACTTCCCATCAATGTGCGTAGTTCTGACATGTCCACAGGAGTATCTCGTCAAAGTGCGAACTCATCTAATGCGTTCGTTTCGATGGGCTATGATTGACTGAGGTTTTCAGTGGGACGGCTATGATGACGACACGTCAGTGAGAAGATTAAAGTTGTCGCGCGGCTGAACTGAGAGCAGATGGGAATCGGCCGCCAACCTGGCAACTTGTCAACGGCTACTCGCAAGCTTCTGGGGCGATGTTGGTAACGAAGACTATAAAGAGGGCACAGTCGTCGCCGCTTCCGAGACGTGGATCGGTGAGTTATTCCAGTCTTCCAAGGATAGTTTTTACACTCTTTTAGAGCAAGAACGCAAGCAGTTCAAGATCGAGGTCATGATGGAGATGAAAGGAGCGGATAAGAAAGTGACAGTTTCATTTTCCTGCCGGTTTACATTCGTTTTCTAAAGACCTTCCGCAGGCAAGGTCAAGAAAACGGGCGGCGCCGCCCAAGCAAAAACCAGACATGGTGATATCCGGTCCGGAGGACGATGTGCCGCTGGCTAACCTTGCGACGTCCCCGAAGTTGAAGGTCGGACGACTACTGATAGAGCTTGGGTAATTTATGTAATGCTTACATGACAGGCAAAATCACCGACATCCTGGAGCGCTTCTAGGGTAAGTATGGTGATCTCGGGACCCCGTTTGCGCTATGCTTACACTGCTTAGACAAAGCCCGAATCGACTGCGAAAGTATATGGCTCCGCAACTCCTCTATAATAGCACTTAAGTCACAACTACAGAACTTACCCGCGGCCGAACTTGCTTTAGCCGCTTCGCCTGCTGGATCGTCTTCCGACGGAATAAGGGTAACAGCCAGAGCCCAACAATCCAAGGCTGAGTTTACGGGCCAGCACGCATTCTCGCCTGATCCACCTCGATTACCCCAGGAGAGCCGCTTGCAATCCCCTGCCCTGTATTCGGGCCCGCTTCCTCGATCCAACACCCGGGTATCTCAAAGCGCCGGTCCCGTGCACGCCCAGCGTTTCCTTCCGGATAACCCCCACAGCTCCCGTGTTTGGCAACACGGAGCAGGAAAACTTTGGCGTTCCCCCCGTTACTAGTACTGCCGGTGAGCTTCATCACCAGTATCCCCTCTGGTTTGCGAGCTGAGTGGATATGCAGACACTGAACTGTTGTCCGTGTTGCCTGAGCACGCCTTCTTACTGTCGCTTGCGAAACGATGGAAGGAGCCTCCGCTGTCCTACTACACCATGGTGGCTGAAAAAAGCTGCTTTTCTCTTGCAGCGACTCGCCGAATGGCCAACATCGCTGGCTCATCATCCAACATTCGCCGTCCCCAATTACGAAGAGTTTCCCACCAGCTCCTTCGTCATCGAAGATCTGCTCGCGATGGACCGGCCCTTGATCCATTACCAGGAACTTGGCGCTCAAGATGGTACGCGGACGGACACGGTGTCTGCTGTACTCGAGATGCTTTTCAAGAGCCATCTCATGCAGCCATGGTGCGCCGGGCAAAAGATCATTTCCATCTCCGAAATTGTAGCGACCGACAAAGGGATGCTGCGCTGCTGCTTGGACTGGCCCGCCATTGTTCAACAGCTGGGCGCCGGGTTCGCGTTCGAGGACTATCGTTGCCAACATACGCCCGAGGAACTTGACAAAATCTTTCCACCGACATTTCCGAAAAGTAGCAAGTCCGCGTCCGTCCACGAGCGTGCCCAGTATCTTGACCACCGTGGCAAGGAGCCCTGCGTGGCATCCGTCCGAAGTCCTCCAGGCTGGTTCGGCGACACGCAGACAGACTTTTCGAGTCTCGCTCAAGCCATTGTGCATTGTGACGGCGAGAAGCTCTGTTTGTTCTGGCCAGCCACCTCCCAGAATCTTGATTGGTGGGGGCTTCCACTGGTGCGGCACACTTCTCGCCTTGAGGAGGCGCTGGGCGCTTTGGAAGGACTAGAAGTTATGCACATCACTGAACCTTGCACATTTATCGTCCCTCCTTTCTGCATACACGCTGTCATCACTTTCGCGGGCTCGACACACACATGTGTCTCCTTTGCGCATGCCGCGCATTGGCCCATGGCGAAGGAGGGCCTGGAGTTCTGCAAAAGACTCCTCCGTAATCCCATATACCCGACGTGTAGCGCGGTGGAGTTGGTTAGGAAGTTTGTGGACGAGGCTTCCATTTGGGAGCAAGCTATCGAACGGGATAGCGCGGGGACAGCTTACCTCGCTGCGTGGCTGGTGGATATGGCGCCATATACTCGCTCTCCACAAAAGTAACCGGAATTTCGCGTATTACAACTGAAATTTTATTCTTCGTCCATGGCTTAGGGATATGTATGGGCTCGGTTATGGTGTTTGTTGGTTCCCAAAAGAATCACAAAAAATGTGCTCAAAAAGTAAAGAGGAAGAAGAGAGAAAGAAAAGATTCAAATATGTCTACTGTCTCTAATCTAAACTGAATTCAAGTCTTGCCACACAATTCAGTCTTGTGTAAACGCACCGTGTGTAGAACCAGATCCCCCCAATTGCAACAATTTGTCGAAAATTTGAAGTTTGCCTTATTTTACACAAGAAATCAACATGAGACCATATAAGGTCCTTGTACAGAAATAGGGCTGCGAAGAAAAGCATTAGATAGGGGGATATGTTAATAAAAGAAAACATGACTGCAACGCAACAGCCGGGAAAGCACTTGGACCGGCAAGGTCAGCAGCTGGTGTGGTCGACGCACCGCCAGTAGACGTGGGGGCTGAGGTTGATCCAGTTGCTACGTATTTGCGGCGTTTAATAGGAGTTGTGATGCTCCCAGAAGAGTCGGCCAATGTATTGGTGGTCGGCTGGGCAAGGGAACGCGGTCCCAGGCTCAAAGTGACATGTTCCAGGGCGATCGGCAGGAGAGCAGACTCAGAAAAGCCTTTGCACATGCCCAGAAATTGGGTGCGGCTTTGAGCGCATGGAAGGGGGACATTGGCCCAGTACCTGATGGCTGGGCAAATACAACTGCGAAGGAAATGTGTGTGAGTCATGTTGAAAGAAGGTATAGCGAATGACAGACTGGACTGCAGATTATTTTAATTTTTGGAATATCTGAGCGGTGCCAGACATGCCGGCAAAGGGTTTCCTACGCTTATTTTAATCCTTGAAGGGTTCCCATAAGCAATAAATAAGTATTTCGAAAGGTTTATCATTTTGTGTTTGAAATCACACGTGCCATGTCAGCAACGCATAAACAACGCGTTAATACGCACCTTTCTGTTCACACCACTATCGAAGACGTGGATCATGATGAGACGCAGGACGGACAGCGGCTTTCCGCGGATCATACCTCCTAGATTTTCGTTTGGAGCATCGAAGGCATCATGGGAGGGCAGTATACCGAGGATCTGTTGCGTCGCGTATCGGTTGTAAGTTAAGGAGGCTTTGCTGTGGCCAGAAAAATAAAGTTGGAGAATGTCATATCGACTGCAGTGCTTGACGCAAAGAATGCGGGCGGGCAAACATAAACGAGAGTGTGCCAGCGAGTGACTGAGTGCCAACATCAGTGACACACAACCCAAAACGGCGACGTGGGAGAATGGGTGTGGTGGGAAACCGTTTAAGAGGCAATGTTCATCAAGAAATAATCTGTAGAGGGGGTAGGGACCCCTCCTCCAGATTATAGGAAATTTAAGCTCTATAAGAGGGTGAAAAATAAGAAATGTGAGATCTGGGGCCAATGGGGTCAGCGGCAGGTCATCCCGGGAGATATCCGCGTTCTCCGTCGTCGCGTTGGGCTGCGAGTGCGCGAGGGCGCCTGTGAAGATGTCAGCCCGATTCCCCAAGGGGGAAGGAGGGGAGCAAGCGGAGTATTGAGACGGAGATGAAGGGATGATGGAGACGGGGGGTGAAGAGAAAGTGAGAAACGAAGTGGGAATAGCGGGAAGTACAGCCACGCACCATCTCCGAAAGCCTGCTCAGACCTCGCTGGCGGCGTCATCATCACTGACTGCCCGTTATATACCATTTGGATACGGCTCACCCCTACATGCCCTAGTTTATAAAAGCGAATTCGCATTCGTGGACGGCCTGGGTATTCGTCTTCTAAAATCTGAAGAGGATGAATTTCCTGCTCTGGGTCATGTTTTACGAGTCGGCATTTGGATCCGAACTCAACGTAAGTCCTGTTGTCGAGTTCTGGATGACGCGGCCGTGTCATGTATCTGACCAGGAGAGTGCTGTCTGATTCAGAACCATCTTTGCGTGACATCTGGGCATGCTGTCGCCCAGGCAGGTGGATGGGAAGACGCTTTACACCTGGATGCTTTTCGGAAATGTGAAACGAAACCAGTCGGGTTGCAGCTTCAATGCTAGAGAGATATCGTCCTCTTTCGTAGTCTCGAATTTCGTCCACAGGCTTTCGACCTGTAGAATGCGATGGAGTACTATCTGCCGTTGCAGCTGGTTGTTTGTAAATCGTCCAATTGGCGTGATCTGGAGGTTTGAAAAAGTACTTGAATAGATATTGGAAAAAGCGCTACGCCTGTGGAAAATTCCACGTTGATATGGCAGTCATATTTTAGGATGAGCCACGCGATATGGGAAACGATGAATTGGTCTTCAGTAGCTATTGCAAATACACGCTTCCCGCGAATCCTTCGGACGAGCTGCTCGCCTTTTTCGCTCGAAAACAGGAGATCCGTAAGAGCTCAAAACCCGGCAGCGCCTATGATCTCACCAGGCAGATCTGTGGGGTGATTAAAAGCGATAATCGGCGGTATGCATACATTCAAGAAGCGCAGCTCAACGGTTGGGCATTCGATCTCGATCTTGATAGTCTCCCCACTCGTGTTCTCCAGCTCGAGGATCAGCTCCTGGAATTGCTTTGCGACGAGAGGGCTCTAGACGAATGCCCTATTTGACGAAATTTTCTGGCCCAAAACCGCGCTGCTCGCTGCGGATAGTAAGTCCCAAAGCCCGTATCCGTGTTACTACTCTTATCTTTTTTTTCAACTACAACCCGACCAAAAAAACTATCATTTCTTCCACTCTATACAACTACATCAACAAAACGACAAACTAAATTCAAATTCACAATACAATTGTTACACTTACTGATACGCCCCAGCAGTGGGACCGCCCTGGTCGCGACGGAACGCTCCTTTCTGTAGCACAATTCATAGACTATATTCTGGTTCCTTTCGTAACAACAACCCTCATTTCCGAAGACCTCCGTCTAAACTTCGATGACGCCCTCTCAGCTCTACTCAAGAGCAGTGATTACGGAGATCTCCGTAACACCGTTATTCTCATTCGACGCCCACCACCTGCTACTAATTCTAAGCCCTTGGTTAGTGGATCGCATTTACTCCGTATTTTCTGGACTTCACACAATACTAGAAGCCACCAATGTCCCTCGTAAACATCAAGAGCGAAAAACAGTCGAACCACCGACCTTGGTGTACTCGGTGAGTCTGGAGCCAGTCAAATAACACATCACTCAACTGTATCACAGAATACGCATCAATCCCCGAAAAAACTCAGTTTGACGGATTTCCCTCCGGTGAATATACCGCTCGTCTCGTAGTTATGCAACCGGATAACACTTTGCAGCCGCAGATCAAGAAAAAGTTCAGTGAGCCGGTGAGTCGGTGTCCATATCCGTGAGACTGAATGCTGATAGACATGGAAGGAAAAGCCTGCAATTGCTGCCACGAAGTCCAAAAAGACAAAGAATACCGCCCCGACAGAACCTGTCCGCAGGTCCACTCGTACCAAACATTGAGTTTGTACGTTGCTCCTAACTGAACTTGAACATAACTGAAATTATAGCACTTCATACTCAGGATTTCTTGGAAGCGTGCCTGTTCTGTGATCGTAAATGCATGTTACTGTTCTGTACTACTGACTCACCGCATATTGCATTTGTAATGCTTTTGTGTTGGCTAGAGCACCGGGGTGGACTGACAAGAGGTGTAAATATAACACTAGTGCTCAAAAGTAATTGTATTTGCCTCCGACAGTCTCCTAGTTCGCATGTTCAAGTTCGGAATCGATGCAGGATTATTTGTGATGGGTAGTATGTAATCACGTGTCTTGCCTTCTCCCACCATCCTCTCGCTCTTTCTGCTGCAGTCCCGCGTGTTTTGCCTCCCCGGGATGTCTCCAATTCGTTAAGAAGCCCTCACGACACGCTATTATCTCGTTTTTGGGTCCATTCAGCTCGCCACGGGCCACCCCACGGCAAAATACAAGAATTTCGATGTTTTCACCAACAAGGGCGCGTGCGAGCGCCGGGCCATTCCCGGATGTCCATAGAAGGCCTCTAATGCGCAGTATGTAGAGAATATTCATACACATACAGAAGCTATATAGCTGCGAAAGTTAAGTGATACGCACAGTAGATATCTCAATACGAGATCACCCTGAAATTTGATCAAAATTTTTGCCTTGACAAGTTGATCACATACCGTCGTGCGCACTGAATGGATTGCTTAGGATCAAGTGAGGACCCATAATATTCTCGAGTTTTCTATGCCCCCAAATATTTGTAAATTTATTGAACGAGAGTACACGTCGCAAAGCGGTGCTCAAAAATCAGTCCGTGTCTTCCCAAAGGGGTCGTGATTGCTAACAGACCATATACGGATACTTACTTGTTCATCATCTGTTTCTGGTCTGTAACAGAGACTAGATAGTTACGGATCTCGGCCGAACTTGTACAACACAAGTAAAAAGTAAACAACGCATCTTCCGCTAAAGAACACCTTCTGAATTATTTTCCCCTGCATCTGTGCCTACCATGGACCCTCAACCGCCTTCAGGAGGTCTTTGTTAACAGGCTGAGAGCCGCGAATCGATGTGTCAGCCCACTTGAAGGCAGCGAGGGGAGGTCTTCACCTTGATTCAATTCAGATTAGGATGAAACAGGTGATATTTGTCCCAGGTAATTTACACGTAGAGGTACGCAGAATGCAAGATACCGAGAGTCGAGGTACGCAGAAGGTACCTCGACTCTTGGTATCTTGCAAGTGTCTTCCTCACTGTATAGAGTCTGTTGCTTACCACGGGGTCCGATCGTGTAGCTAGCTTATTATGTAATCTCACCTAATCCGGTCAACGCCGAAAACCATTCTTTCCCACCTTAGTACGGGGGTATGATATATCACGACCCAGTGATTGTCGGAGACCCCTGATGTATCAAAACCACTAGTTCAGAGGTGAATCTGATATATCATGCACAGTGGCCAAAATACTATTTTGATGCAGAATCTTGGCACACTGTTTGGTGACAGCTTGCATTTGTTTGGATTGGCATGGAGAGCCCTGAGCACCTTTTCAAAAGGACCAGGGCCGTCAAAATAAATCTGAAGAGACAGTCTGAACCAGAATTTCACTGGCTATCCTCCCAGCACGACCCCGTCAAAATCCGGCTTGAAACGATTGCACAGTGGCCAAAATACTGTTTTGATGCAGAATCTTGGCACACTGTTTGGTGACAGCATGGAGAGCCCTGAGTACCTTTTCAAAAGGACCAGGGCCGTCAAAATAAATCTGAAGAGACAGTCTGAACCAGAATTTCACTGGCTATCCTCCCAGCATGACCCCGTCAAAATCCGGCTTGAAACGATTGCACAGTGGCCAAAATACTGTTTTGATGCAGAACCTCGGCACATTGTTTGGTGACAGACTACATTTGTTTGGTGACCACCTGTATTTGTTTGGATTGACATGGAGAGCCCTGAGCACCTTTTCAAAAGAACCAGGGCCGTCAAAATAAATCTGAAGAGACAGTCTGAACCAGAATTTCGCTGGCTATCCTCCTGTAACGAGTGAGTTTTGTGTTATTCCTATTCCCGACACTCTTTCTAGTTTTACTTGGATTCCCCTTGGCCCCGAACCCGCGCGATCGTTATCGCTAGGATACACATTCATTTGACTTGTTTCTCTGGGTCGGCCGGTTGCCTAAGTACAAGTACTTACAGTAGTTGAGCTTCGTTTTCCGCACTCAACATCTCTTCTAATTCTCTGAGCATCGCCTCTTTGCTTACACAATCTTCTCTTTCTTGACCCTCGTCAAATTCCAGCCATTCGTCCTCGTCGCCGAATTCACAATCGATTTCTGACTCAGATGTACGCGATTTGGAGTCCTCGTCCTCGTTATCGACATGAATTTCTTCCCATGTTGGTGATGGACTCTGCATGACCGGAGGAGAGTGGGTAGACGGTCCAGGGTCAGTATCAGGAGCAGGGTCGATGTTGACCCGCAGTACATTGCGGGTTGAACATCAGGAAAAACCCCCATTGGGAATTGTGAGAAAAATGTTCAAAATGTTTGACATTTGTGCAATGTCCGAAATCCTTGGAAAATCTCCACATTTATCTCACAATTTGTTGACATTCCTGGGTTCCGTGTTCGATCATCAGGACGATCTCAAGGATTTTGCGGGCGGTTATGCGCTTGTTAAGAAGGACCAAGCCTCAGCCAAGCGTCCGGTCAAAACTGAAGCGGAATGGAATCGGGTCTTCGCGGCATGGCGAACCGGAGTCATTCTGCTTTACCCGCATCGGGCAGCCGAGCTCTCTGGCTACCTCAATATGGTCACAGATCTCTTCCGGGCTGTACCGAATGATCCCGCCATTGCCATCCGCTTCGACGTCGATGCTCGGGAAAAATATGCGAAAAGCCCGTACCATATGGATGATCGTGGGCAGCACAATCTTACGCTGCTTACGCAAATGTTTCGCACGTCGCCTTCTTCGGGCGGTCCTGCGAAGCGCCTTGCTTCCGGTGGGCAGGGATCTGGTTCGTCGAAGCGTGCGAGCATTCCATGCCAGAATTGGAATTTGGGCATGTGTGACGAGTCGCCGTGTCCCAATCGCCGTCTGCATGGCACCTGTAGCGAGTGCGGGAATCCTCACAGAGCCAAAGACAATGAGAGATGCCTCTCTCTCCTCCAAGCTCGACGCCGAAAATCCGCTGGTGGGGACAAGCCAGCGAGCTCTTGAGGCGGCGCGGGGGCCGAAACAATTTGCAGCCCCCACCGGCGCTAAGAGAACAGCGCAGGACGCGTTTCCGGATTCGGATAACTCCCACTTTCCTAAATTTCGCCGTGGCTTTTGTGGTCCGGACGTCCGTCAAATAAAATTTCTCCTGCTGCCTTGTACACCGAGAGTGCCCCTCCTTTGCCTACCCCACCTACCCATCTCCTCAATGACCCAATCATCGCGGCCTCGCTTCGCGCAATGAAAGATCACATCAAAGTCGAGACCTCTTTCAATGTCGATAGATTTGAAAATCTTCTCGCGGACCATCCTAATCAACCCGTTGTCAAGTCAGTAATGACTGGGCTGCGAGAAGGTTTCTGGCCTTTCCATGATGGAGAATATAAGGCAGAACTCGAGATGTTTGGCGAGAATTTCTCCACCGATCCTGCAGATCTGGCCGCAATTCGCGCTTATCGAGACAAGGAAGTCGAAGCCACACATTGGTCTGGTCCCCTCCCCGACAACACCCTTCTTCCTGGAATGAAAATGTCCCCCATGTTTGTCGTTTGGCAGAAGGAGAAACCGCGGGTCATTACTGACCATAAGTCCTCGGGACTCAACGACGGCATACCAAAAGCCGAAGGTCATGTCCGTTACGACGATATGCACGACTTTGGACAAGCTCTCCATGAGGCTCGAGCAGCCAACCCAGGTCGAAATATCGTTTTGTTCAAGTCGGATGTGCAGGGTGCATTCCTGAACCTCCCTGCCCATCCAATATGGCATCAGGTCGTCGAAGTTGATGGTGTACTGCACATCATCCGCCGGCTTGTGTTCGGCAATCGGGCTTCCCCTCGTTGCTGGTGTGCTGTCTCTGGCCTTCTATGTTGGATCGCAGTTAGAAAGCTCAATATCATTGGCCTATTCGTCTACATGGATGATTTCTTTGGCTGGGACTTCGCCGAAAACCTCGTTTTTTATCGTGGGAAGCGGCGCCCGCGACGCCAAGTCCTCCTATTAATTTTATGGGAATTTGTTGGATGCCCATCCGAAGACAAAAAGCAGGAGCATGGACTCACCCTCAAAATCATCGGATTCTACCTCGATGCCAACCTTGGCAGCATCTCGTTATCCCCCGAATCCATCGCCGACATGATCACAAAAGTGCTGGACTTCATTTCGGTGAAGGACCGACAGCACCCCCTTCGCGAATGGCAAAAGCTTGCGGGGCATCTAAATTGGATGCTGAATGTCCTCCCTTGGGCTCGTCCCGCTCTGACCGAGCTCTACCGGAAGATCAAGGGCAAAAAGCACGCCAACGCCAAGGTCTTTCTGAACCGAGAGGTCATTGAGGATCTCACTTGGCTGTCGTCCGTGATCCCCGACTCCATCGGCGTCCGATTCGTCGACGCCCTTACGTGGGATGACAGCAATGCCGACATGGTGATGTGGACAGATGCAAGTTTGTACACGGGTCTTTCCTTTGTGTACTCCAACCTGGGATTTGTCTACCAGCTGAAGGAGTGTCCTCCCACCGTTAAAATCGACATCTTCTTCCTTGAACTGGTCGCAATTCTCGCCGCCGTTCATCATGCCGCATCACTACCATCTCCACCTCGCCGATTACTTGTTTGGTCTGACAGCCTAGACTCCGTTTTCGTCCTGGGATCTTTGGCTTGCCAAGAATCCATTCACAACAGCGTTGTTCTTGCCATTGCCGGAATAATCTTGCATACCGGTATTGACTTGCGTGTCCGCCACATTGCGGGAAAGAAGAATGTCAGAGCCGACCTTCTTTCTCGCTTTCTGTTCGATGATTTCAAGCGGGAATTTCCTTCCGACCGCGTCCGCCCTTTTGTTCCTCCTCGTGAGCTCCTGCCGGCGCGTTGGAGGGAGTGCTTTTGAGTGCCCTGGGTGGGCCTTCTGCCCCGCGGAAGGCCCGCCCGCTGATGGACATCGTTGATCTGGATCAGCGAGCAGTCCATCTACAGGTTACGTCTATCGAGCTCTCGACCGCCAAAGGCTACGCTATTGGTGCACGCGACTATATTTCCTTCTGCAAAAACCACAATATTCCCCTTGACCCTACTCCGCAAACCTTTTCCCGTTACATTGCATATACATCACAATTCATTGCATCTGGACCGAAATATCTATCAGGTGCCCGCCACTTTCTCAAGGACCTTTACCCGACATGGGACGAGGTGCGCGGAGATCCGGTGGTCCAAGCTACCATCCGCGGGTCCAAGAAGGCGCGCGCGGATCCTGTCCATCGAAAAATTCCGTTGCGGCTCTCGCATCTCGACGCGTTCCTACAGTTGGCGATCTGCAGCAGGTTGTACCACGACTTCCTGTTCGCTGTACTACTCTCTTGCTGTTTCTACGGCTGCCATCGTTCGGGGGAACTGGTCATCAAGAACGACAAGTCGCTCTTTGACTGGCGGAAGATCATCAAGCGTGCTTCGTTGACCTTCGTTAACAAGCGTGCACAGTACCATCTCTCCTATCATAAGGGTGACCCGTTCTATCGTGGTACGGATGTGTTATTCACGGAGCAAGAAATCGCTGACCCCGTTTCCCTCCTGCGCGAATATGCGGGCAAACGGGACGCACTCCACGGCGCTCGCGCTGCCCTTTTCCTGCGGGAAGACGGCTCAATTCCCACTCGTTCCTGGTTTGGCAAGAAGTTCTTCACACTGCTGTCCCGAGATTACGGCGGCCACTCACCTCGTGCTGGGGCAGCGACATTTTATGCCAGCCTCGGCTTGAGTGAGAACGTCATTCAAGCAATTGGCCGTTGGTCTTCCTCTGCGTGGAAGATATACATTCGGGACAACCCCACCATCCGAGCGGAGCAACAGCTTGCAGTATTGAGGCTCCGTCTCTAATCCATCTTTAGCTCGTCGCATCCATCCTTTCGACCACCACCTCCCCTCAACAACATTTACAGCTTTCTATAGCTTCTACCTCCGACCTCTATCTATTTGGGGCCCGCCTCGGCGGGCTCGTGTTCCTGCTACATCTTCTGGAGTGCTCGGAACGCTGCAGAGGTTGGAGTAAAATGGATTCCAGGGGTAGGGAGTTTTTCGGAGGCCTCTGCGCCCACCCGACACGCGAATAGCGGCTTTGCCGCTCCCATCAATCATTTGGCCTCGCTTCATCCCTGACTACGAGCTCTCTGTCTCCGTGCTATTGATTTAGCAGAGGCTGAGCCCACCCGACACGCGAATAGCGGCTTCGCCGCTCCCATCAATCATTTGGCCTCGCCGAACCCCTGACTACGAGCGCTCTGTTTCAGTGCGAAGCCGCTCCCATCAATCATTTGGCATCGCCGAACCCCTGACTACGAGCTCTCTGACTCAGTGCTATTGATTTAGTGGAGGCTGAGTCAGAGGTTAAATAGCTCGCAGTTGATTTTCCTTGTGCTATCGGGCTTCACCTTTACCATCTAGCACAAAGGTACGCGCTCCGCGCTCCTGCCGTTTTTTCTGTCCCTCATTTCTTCTTGCTTGTTCTCCAAGACTTTGCTGTTCAATCTGTCTACTGTTGGGTTGAAATTCCTCGTAAACTGACGGTTGAATTGCCCAGGTTTTGATCCCACAAAAGACACGCCCATCGAAATTTTGCACACGATCTTGCTCGGGATTATCAAATACGTCTGGCATATAACGCACACTCCTTGGTCTGCAGAGCAGAAGCAGACATACGCCCTTCGCCTCCAGTCCACAAGCATCGATGGACTTTCGATCCACCCTATCCAGTCTGCCTATATCATGCAATATGCCGGCTCCCTGATTGGATGGCAATTGAAAACTCTCGCACAAACGAACATATTCCACATTCACGGCCTGGTAACGGATGATCAATTTATGGCCTGGAAAGCAGCTGGTGAACTTTCAGCACTTCTTTGGGTCCCTGAAATACGAAATCTTGGGCAATATCGGGTATTTGTTTCGCCCCTCGAATGACTTAAATGTGCTAACTTGTACGTGTAGCAGGATCTCCAGGTTGCGGTCGCAAATGTTCATGACATTTTTGCCACAATCGACCCTTCAAAAATAATGACAAAGATAAAGTATCATTTATTAGTCCATGCAGACGAGGATGTGGTTCAATTTGGCCCCCACATTGGCGTTGCTACGGAGGATTTCGAGTCCTTCAACGGAGTTTTCCGATTTTGCTCCATTTTGTCCAATCATCTTGCGCCGAGCAGAGACATCGCACTACAATTGGGGGACCAGGAGGGTTTGAAACATCGTCTCACTGGTGGATGGTGGCCTGTTGGTGAGGATGGAAAATGGGAACGAGCAGGGAGTGGTGTTCGACATTTTATGGCCGAACATCCCATTTTACAAAAACTCCTGGGGTGGACCGAGCCGAATTCAACGAAGCCTGGTATGGATTGCTTGCATCATTATTGTCTTTTTTCATTGACTTCCACCTCACAGGGGAATTCAAATTGGTCAGCGTGAAGCGAAGTGAAGGCCCAAGGAAGACCTTTACATTGAGATCGACGAGCGCTGCCCAAGCTATCAATTTTGGACTTTACGAGCCGGAGTCCGTGTGGAACAAGTGCTCATCTGTGATTAGCGAGTCACTGGATGAGTGCTTACTTGGCTCGTGGGTGTTTGCGGCATCTCCGACCGCTGCGGTGAGCTGTTCAACGATATTTATTCAACATGGCTACTAAAAAGCAACTCTAGGACTGGTCTATAATTTCTGGCCGAATTTCTGACATTCTGGTTGATTCTGACAAAGTGGTGCTTGTTGTGTTGGAACTCTTCCAAATTCTCGGCACTCGGGACGAGACATTTGGGATGCCAGTTTTGGTTCGCCGCGACTCGGAAATAACTTTTTCAATTGTCTCGGCCAAGGTATTGTCCCGATATTCCTAATTGACTTGACCCGCAACTGATCAAGCATTTAGAACATCAAGTTCAAGTTTAATGTCCAGCATGACTGCAACTCTGCAAAGTGCGAAGCTTCAGGCCAACGTTTGCGCATGCAGGAGCGCGTCGAATCCGACCAGATTGAGAAGTACATCATTCACCAGCCGCTCGACCGGTTCTTCATCAATATGCACGCGTTTCATAATTCTCACCTCCTAAGCGCTACTCTTCCGAGAGATTTAGTCACTCCCATCCTCCTCTTTCCCGAACGACAGGCAAAGCATTGCGAGTTGGCGGCCAATCTTCGTGAGAAACAGGCCAGTCGAAAAGCTGCTGCGGCCAAAAAGCGGAAGCGGCCCGAGGACGATGACGACAAGGACGAAATTGAGGCAAGGCCGCGCAAGAGTCGAAAGGGAGTAACTAGGAAGCAGCCAAAAAGTAGGGCTCTTCCTCTTCCCACACACTCCATAGCTGCTAGTCGAGCTAGGCGAATAATTCAACCAACTGAAAAGGCAAAGGCGGTGCAGGAGCAGTCCAACGTTGAAGAGGATACCCCGTCTAGCTGTTCGGACGAGTCGGATGATGGATATATTGATTCGGACGGTGATTATGCAGATTAGAGACAAGCGTAATAATATTACTGTAGCATTTAATTCAATTCGTATGTCACAGGTCACAGGCCTAAAATTTTACGAATTTTTTCGTACCAGTCACAGGTCACCGGAGCCATATACGAATACTTCAAACAAGTCACAAAATCGCCAGAAAATGGCCCAAAAAAATCGAATTTTTGCCTCCGCGCCACCTGCTTGCGAAGCGGCGCCGCGGCATTCACACGAGGTGCCAGTTTTGACAGGTGCGGAAGTAAATTGGTGATCTTGTCAACTTCCTTTCGCCTCCCTTCTCCCCCATCGTCGCCAGCTCACAAATGCTCATGAATGCTATTTCGTGGAAACAAAACAATGACTACTCCTCGGGCACGTCAATTCCCGGCACATCAACATCCTCGTTCTTATCACTGGCGTGTCTCCAGAACGCCGTGTACAGCGTGTTCGGGGCGGCGGATGTGTATTCCCGAGGCCTTGTCTGCGGCAGCAACAAGTGTGCCATCAGGTTCTGGGATCTGAGCATCCACATCCTCCGCCTCGCACGACGAAACAAGACCCACGGCGGCGACTTTCCGATTTTTGGCGGTTTTCTTGGTGACAACATGCTCGACGACCTCCCGTGTAGGAATCTCGGAGTCATCTCCGCCCATTTCCTCATCCTCATCTACCTCCTGATCCTCTGGAACCTCGTCGTCCTCTGCGGGGCAGTAGTCGCGGGTCGATTTCGTTTGTAGATCATTCCAACGCTTCGGGTTTTCGGTCTTGCTCGGCCAAGGGCCTTGACCATAGCTGCAGGTGGTACCGGAATTTCGAAAAAACAGTTGCTGAACTTGCCTTTACTAGGGTTGGACACGGGTACCGGGTCTACCCGCGGGTTTGGCTCACGGGTACTCACGGGTACGGGTACGGGTTGGTATTTCCCAACCCGCGCCATTTCCGTGTACCCGACCCGTATACCCGCGGGTTTCCACGGGTTTTAAAGCTTTCTTCTCTTATTCCTCGACAGGTTTTCAAGACGGCTACATTGTTCTTCTCAAGCGATGCTATCAGCACCATTTCCAACGTAATTTCGACCATGGACACCGTCGACAACATTCTACAGTCCCGAGACGACCGCAAACTCCAACCTGCTGTGCTCCGGGCGATTACCCTTGGCCGTGCGACGCTGCAACGCTACTATCAAAAGACCAACGCTTCTGATATATACCGTCTGGTCCTTAGTTCGGGTTTCTGATACTGTTCTGTTCATTTAACTCACTCAATGAACAGTTCTTCACCCAAGCTCCAAGTTGGAGTACTATCGAACCAACGGCTTTGATGCAGACTGGATTTCGGAAACTGAAAATATGCTTCGCGAGCAATAATACAAAGCATACTCGAACCGTATGGCCATGAACCGTGAAGATAACATTGAAGTACGTGTTTTCCTACCTACTTTGGCGGAGTTGATGTCTCATTTACACTAGACTCCTGTGGCGAACATTCCCGCTCCTTCCGCCATGCACTCAGGCATCAATTTCGGCACCTTTCAGAACCTTGGGGCTATCGACGAGCAAGCACGGGATGAGGTGTCCGATTCCCTCGCTGCTCATTGAAATGGTGGTGGGAGCATCACCGCCAATACCCGATTCTGTCACAACTTGCATTAGATTATCTCAGTGTTCCATGTACGTGCTCAACTTGAAGACTTCCTAATTTCTTACTTTACTGACTGAAATCTCAGCTACATCCGTCGCGAACGAGCGTGTATTTTCACACGGACGCCGTCTCCTGAACTTCACCCATAATCGCATGAGCTCTATTTCATTCTGCCGCCAGCTCTGTTTGGGCTCCTGGGGCCGTTGTGGGCTACTTCGGGATCAAAGACTTGGTCGCAGTGTCCACTCCCAAGAAGCGGAAAATAATTTCCACTGATGATGAGAGTGTTAAAGTCGTCGGCTAGCTTAAACTTGTGCTAATTTTTGTGTTGAATGTTATATCGTTGTGAATTTGAGTCGCTTTTCACAAGTTAACGACGGGTAACCCGTACGGGTTTGAAAACCCGCGGGTAGGTCACCACCCGCGGGTAGACCCGTACGGGTTTCGGACCCGACCCGCGCCGGGTACGGAAATGCCGGGTACGGGTATGGTAGCAGACAGACCTTTGTGACAAGTTCGAGTCCCAATTTGGAAAGTGTTACTAGTCACTCAATTCTGAGCCGATTGTGGTGAGAGTGTGTAGATAGTACGCTAGGAAGGCTCTCTACAGATCCCCTGGGGCAGAAGTTTGAAAATCCAAAAAAAAAAAAATCTCATTTGGATTTCGCGCTTTTGGTCTCCGGCCGGTGGTAGCCGGTGGCTGTGCATTGCTTTTTTCAGTTTCCTGGTTAGCACAAAGTTGCGAATATTCACCCCTATGGTCTCAGAGAAGTAGCAGCACCATTTAATGTGGTCTAATCAGGTCACTGGCTTGCCGGGATCACGCTGGAGGGCACAGAGGTATACTAACTTTTCCAACTTCCAACTTGAATTTCGCGCTTTTTTTCCCACGGTATAACCACCTCGAAATGAAAATTCCACCAATAAAACCACTTTCTGTGGTTCCAAATCTCCAATCCTGAACGAAAACAACCGAAATTACAGGTTGTCATGAAGTTCTGTCTGCTACCATACGGGTTGGGTGTTTAGTACCCGCGGGTTGACCCGTGTCCAACCTTAGCCTTTACTGCTATCCTTGAGCTCTGATATTCCGCGGGCATCTACTTGGGTCATTGGTACATCGTTTACAACGATAACATACTCAGATAGTCGCCGTTGAGGGCGTTAAAAATCATCGACTAGATTCTGTCAAGCGTCAGTTAGCGTCAGTCATGCGTCAATGTGACTGCATCACATGCGTCACAACTGACGCATGCGTCAAATTTCAGCGCGTCAATTGCACCGCTTGCGGCGTCAGTTATACTTTTGGGTTGCGTCAGTCTGCGCCAGTCATGCACCGTGACACAGCGTCAGTGTGACATGCCTGCATCAGTTCAACGTCGGTAGTTCAACATCTGTCTGCGCCGCCATGCACGTCTCTGCGCCGGTCTTGTACTTCTCCGCAAGTCTCTTGGCGGGTCTCTTGGGGACTGGTTAAATCTACTCATTCTCATCTGGCATATAAACTGCTGTTCTGATTTCTTCTGGCGATGGTCAGCGGCCCTTGCTCAGCGTATAAAAGTGTACACAAGGCCAAACTCCGTGAATTCAAGCGCCAAACCGGCGCCAATGATTTAACCGAAGTCGCCGTAGTGGAAGCGTGTGCGCGCGCCTATAAAAGTGTACTCAATGCCAAGTATCAGCGTTAAACTTTCCGAGGCGCTAATTCAAGCACCAAACCGGCGCCAGTGACTTGAATTTAATTGCACTTGCTCAATTCCGCCCTTGCTTTGAAAGATGGGCTGAACATTTCAAGTTTTTCAGTGAAAAAATTGGTGAAAAATGTTCGGGATTTTTCACAAGTCTTTCACTGAAAAAACTAAGGAAAAATTCAAAAGGTTTTCAACACTTTTGTATTTCAAGGTGAAAATTTTGAAATAAAATGGAAAAGTGCTGAAAAACTTTGAATTTTTCATCCATTTTTGCAGTGAAAAATCTCTGAAAAATGTTTTACATTTTTCACTAATATTTACACTGAAAAACTTGAAAATTCTCCACCAGTGCTAGAAAATTCTGAGCTTCCAGTTAACATGAATATCCGCGGTTGAAATGTCAAAATTTTCATTTTTATTCCGTAAGGTTCTTCCAGATGGGCCTTTCTTGTGGTTCTTGAGACCGCATTCGACCGAAAAATCCTCAGCGTGAGCTTCACGGTGCTGTGCGAGAAGTGAATTCGAACCCCGAGAAGGCCGAGTCTTGAATTATGCAACAACTACGTATTCTCAGGCCCACCTGTCGCGGGAACACGAGCCAAACCTCCCAAACCTGGTCCAGCCGACTCCGTGGTGCCACACGCAGGAAAAGCATCGGTTGTGGCGAGGAAACCGGGCGAAGCTAAGCAGGCGAAGTTTGAAGAACTCAAAGCAAGCAGCCTTGACGAACTCGCCAGCGTTCTTCTCGAAACAATCGGGACTATGCATGCCTACTCTGGGGCCCCCATGAAGGCCTGGTTCTAGCTTCTGGAAAAGATACAGGGGTCGTGGCATCGAATTTAATGCAAATTTGATTATAAAGCACAAGGGACAGCCCTGATGCCTTGCAGAATGATTCCACATACTTGATTTTTCAGAAAACACCCAAATATTTCATTGCGGAAGAACGAGAGACATAAGGCATGGGTTAAATTGTGCATATCGTCATGAAATAAACAGAAGATCATGTCCGCATTTTATTTGGAGGAATTCGGCCCAGAAATGACCGAGAATGCATCGGTCAATCGTTTTGCAATTTGGTAAGTTAGTGTATTCGCGATGACATTCCGGTTTCCCGCTCCCTCGATCGTTCCGCCATTAGCTTCTTGTTCGAGGACAGACCAGAATTCCGGACTGAATTATATCATGAGAGCAAACATTTGTGAAAACCGGGTAGAAAATGCCGACAGCGGATCATCATGCTTGAGGAAGATAATCTAGAAAGAAACGGGAATTGACGTCCATTGTGAGTGGCTTTGACGCCAGGAAGGGAGGACGAAGAGAGAGCCAAAAGAAAGGGGATAGGCTAAATGGGGATGTGCGCAAAGAGATACAAAGAATCCCCGAGGTAATCGTTAAAGAACGGTTAATCAGCCGCCTGTCTTATCAGCCGCTCGATCTATTGACCATCGTAGCGCCCTGTGCCGTTTTGAGCTCCGCTTTTGGCTCATCAGCCCCAAGGCTTTGGAATATCAGTGTCAAAGATTGTCACTTTTGTCTATTTGATGGACGCAACTCGTTACCGCCTAGCAAGACCCAGGACTTGGTCGCAGCTAGTTCACTCTGCCATTGATCTGGAGGCTTGAGAACTGACCTACTCGACAAGGTCTCTCACCCCTATTTTCCCACTAATTTCTCTAAACGCCCCCCGCACTGAGTGCTGTTAAGGGCATGACAACATCCGTGACTTCGAGTTCTTATCGGTCCCTCCAGAATGCCGGCCGGCGATCCTTATCCAGAAACCCACCTCCAAGAAATTTATGACAGCCGGGTTTCTATATAAGGTAGGGTTCCTGGCTGCACCCGGGTTTCTGAATAGAATTATCCACAAATTTCAGCTCGATTAGAACAACAAGTTTTAGCTCCAAATCCGTCAATGACTATTCTTCCTTGGTAGATATTAAAATTGGACTTCAGTCATCTCCATCTATAATACATACCACATATATCCCGCATGGATTTCTGGACCATTACTAGGCTTGGAGGCCGGAGTCTTCAGGAAGGGTGGAGGAGGCCTGTCACACCAATTCTCTTATTAGCCTCCTTGGACAGCCAAAATTGTTACTCAGTTAGAGTGCCATAGGTATGTAAAACTCGCTGGAGGTCAATTCAAGATGGTCTGGGACTGTGGAGGCATGTTCTGAGCAAAAGAGACCTATAGATAGGGGAGAATTCCCAAATACGGCAATACCGGTTTTACGATCACTGATTTCCGGCAGCGTTGCCGACCACCTTTGGAATTGACATGGCTTGCTGGATGTCAAGTCATGTGTCCAAGGCAATAGGATAACGCTGGAGACGGTGAATCTGGCTTCCAAGCTACGAAGTCGTCGAATCCAAGAGGTGAATTGAGGCTGTGTCCGCCAATCACTACGCTAATGTCCTTTCCAAACAGCTCGCACCGCTTCTCCCTCTCAACTCTCACCAACTCCGACAGCCCGACCCAAATCTCCCACTACATCTGCCCACCCCCCGTGTAGCAACGCCCTCGTTGCGTCCTCAAACCTCGTCACCCCCATCTTCTGCGTCGAAAAACTCCTCTTCATCGGCCTCTTCATTATCCTGGACCGGTACCAGCACCGGTGGCTCGTCCTCCGCGTCCTCTTGCGCTCCCCACGCCTCCTCGATCGCAACCTGAGCCTCCGAAAGAGCCGTCCCCGTGCGAGGGATAAACCTGCGCAAGCGCCGAGAGCTGAACCAACCCTTGATTGGAAAACCCTCCAATGTCTCCAGCTTGTACGAGTTGCGGTTACGGCTTACGACTCGCCGCGGGGCAGACCATTTCGGCTCGGTCTTCCGCTCAGTCCTGAACGTGTAGTCCAGGTCGCTTCGATAGACTTGTGCTAGCCAGCCTGCTTTGAATACGACCTCCTTTGGCGCTTTTGCCAACACGTTCTTATCGAACGCCGCTTTACGTCTCTGTGCGTGGTCGACGATCTGTGAATACGCGTCAACTCGCAGCTGGTCCATGTAAGCGAATTGAACGGCAAGATCATTCTCCTCCAACGGGGACGCGCTGCGGCTCGGCTCGGTGCGTGGGGTGTTTATGACGAGCCCAAATAAGAACTCGTTCGGTGAGTAGCGAAGATTCGGGAGGATTCTGTTGTTGAGCGACTCAGCAGCTGCTTCCAGATGATCTGGCCAGTTGCTCGGCAAGTCCGTCGCACCCATCGCCTCGTATTCGTCCTCGCCGAGGTCTGGCGCGCACATGCGCTTGAGGCGGCCCAGCAGCTTGCTGTTCATGCCCTCCAGGAGGCCATTCACCCACGGCGACATCGCAGGGAGAATACGCAGTTCGATCCCCTTCGACTTGCAGTACTCCCGCACCACTTTATTGTCGAACTCCGGCCCACCGTCGCACATCAAAACTTCGGGGGAGGGAAAGTCGTGGTTGATGCTTTCGAGTCCCGTACGTGTCGTCATTCCAGTCGCTGCGGTTTTGAGCTTCCTGACCCAAAGCTTTTGTGAGTGAAGATCTGCATACAGGCCGAGTTTTTTGTAACCCCCCTTGCCCGGCGACATTGAAAGGGTATCGCACGCCATTAGCTCGAAGGGGTGACGCCTCGTAATCGGCTCGAGAAGAGAGTGGATGTGTGCGGCTCCAAAACCCTTGCATCGGCCACACCCCGTAATCGCCTGCGTGATGGATTGGTCGAGTCCAGGACTGCAAATTTTTGACAACAGCTGGATCTTGATCATGTCCCGCCCGAAGTGGCCACTGTCGCGGTGAGTGTTCCATGCCATCTCCTTCGCCTCCGCTCTTGTGACGCACTCGACTCGCGCCTCGGCGCGGATCGACTTCCCGCCTGGGACGCGCCACAACTTCCCTTCTGCAATCATGTATCCACTCGCGCGATGGCGGGCACGCTTGCGCTCGCGCAGACTTTTACCATGATCCAACTCCCCCAGCGCTTCAACCACCTCCAGAAAAATCCGCTCGTCTTTGAAACGCGTGCGCAAGGTGGCGTACTCGGGTGTTGTCACGGCCTCGCTCACCGCGAAGACATCGTGTGTGAGTCCGGTACGTGCCTCCCAGTCCTCGCTCACCGTCCACTCATGTCCGTCTCCAGCCCGAATCTCCTTCCCCACGTACTGACGGCTCAAGCCATCAGCAACGAGATTGAGGCGACCCGGCCGGTGACGAACATCGGTTATGTGGTGGTCCAGTACGCCGTCGCGCCACCTCGAGTGAGTGGAATTCAGCTTGTCGTTTGTTAGGTGATCGCGCAGCGCACGGCAATCGGTTTCCAGCTCGACTGGGAACCCCCAAACGAAGTCGGAAAATTTATCCAAGCTGAATTTAAGTGCCGCAAACTCGAGAAGAAATGGTTTGTACTTCTCCTCCGAGGCCGAGGTTCGTTTCGAAGCGAAAGCGATAGGGTGGATTTTGACGACTTCCTTGCCGTTAGGACCTATTGTTGTAAATCGCCGGGAACACATCCCAGCGAGCCCGAATTTGCAGCCGTCGGTGGTCACAATAAATGGTGTGCCATCGAACTTGGGGCCTTTCAACACAGGCTCGCTGGTGAGTGCTACTTTGAGCCGTAGGAATGCGCGAGTGTGCTCTGGTTTCCACAGGTCCGCCAAGGAGAAGCTGCGCATCGCTCTGCGATATGCATTCCTCCCTTTATGCTGAGGGATCTGGACATTACGGCTGAGGTCTGTTAGAGGCTGCGCAACCGTTGCGTAACCTTTGATAAGGCTGCGGAAATATCCTGTGAGGCCAGTGAAGGCACCCAAGTTCTGGATATCAGTTGGGCGCTCCCAGTTGACGATGGCGGTGAGTTTCGATAAATCTGGAGCAATTCCATCTTTACCGATGCGCCCTCCTGCAAAGACCGCGCTCGAGAGGAAAAATCCGGATTTAGAGGCGGAGAGGGAGAGATTCTTCTCGTGTACTCTGGTGAGCAATGTCACAGTGTCCTGCAACATCGTGTCAAAATCATCGCCCGCCATACCACCATCGTCCACAAAAAGCTCGAATAAGACCCCAACCAAGTCACCCAGCGCGTCGGCCGTCAACTGCGCGAATGTCGAGGGTGCACCTGTTAGCCCAAAGGGCATGCGCAAGTACTTGAAAAACCCGCGTCCTTCGACATAGAAGCAAAAATACGGCTGGTCCACCTCTGTTACCGCACACGCATAGAAGCCCGAGGCAAAATCGAACATGTTCAACCACCGGTGGCCACTGAGGCGCTGTTGCTTTAATCGAATGTCACCTTGCGGCAACGGCGGCACCTCGGTAAGCTTGTTGAGATCGTTGAACTCCTGGCAGATTCGCCATTTAGTCTGCTCCGCGCCGTCTGGTTTGCTTGGAAGTGGTTCTCGAGGTGGGAGGTTTTCGAACGCG
This sequence comes from Mycena olivaceomarginata, assembly GCA_029378375.1. Lineage (NCBI taxonomy): Eukaryota > Fungi > Basidiomycota > Agaricomycetes > Agaricales > Mycenaceae > Mycena > Mycena olivaceomarginata. The sequence continues at coordinate 240,598 of JARKIC010000248.1, forward strand.
GTTGGGAAGCCATTTGCTACGCATTCATCATTGACGCGATGTTGCAGCTGTTCCAACGTAAGCCCGGCGCCATCGTGAGCCTTTTTTGCGAGAGTGGTTGCCCCGCAACATTTAACATCGCGGTGATCTATAGGTGCGATGATATCAGCCTGCAGCATCTTATCAATGGCGTTGTTGAGATAAATCCGCTGTGGGGTGCTGAGTGGGCGCTGACGGGGATTGGTCCGGAACTTTGCCTTCTCACGGCCCGGAATGTTGAGTTTGTGCTCCGCGCCGTCGACCGCAAGAACCTCGCTCATTGAGAGAGCAAAACAGTCAGCAAAGGACCGCAATACCTCCTCTAGCCGCACGCGCTCTGCTGGACTCAGATCAGTGCCAATCTGTAGCTCCGACATGATAGCATCGACACGTGCGGGGAGGAACGGATCGGTTTTGCGCGTCAAGATGGACGGGTCTGAGGCATCCGCCAAGATAGGCTGCTCGACTCCGGGGTGGTCGCCACCGTGACCTGCCGCATCATCCAGGATCCAAGTATTGCTCCAGTGGTCTTCCACCTGCTTGCTGTCGACTTGGGCGCTGCGGAACCGAGGGTCAACATGTGGGAGGGAGGTATTGGCGGACATATGAGGGGGGACTTCCCTCATGGGGGAACTTTCAACCCCCACCGCGTCTGCTCGCGTTATAACATTCTTCCTTTCTCGTGCCGCCTCACGCCGTCGATCACGGCTTAACCATCGCCGCATCTTTTTCTCTCCACTGGACTTCTTGTCGGGCAAATTCTTGGACCGTCTCCACGCTATCCTTTCCTCTGCACTTCGACGCTCAACGCCAGAACTTGTCAACGGCCGACTGTGCACTGTTTCAAACATCGGCGGCTGTTCAAGCTGCACCTCGGAATCTTGTGGAATGGAGTGGGAAACTCGCCTCGTGGGGGGTGTGTCCTCCCCCCGCATTTCAACACCCGCGAATCGAACCTCCTTCCGTGTCCGTGGTGATATTTGCGTATTGTTCCCTTCCATCGGCTCCGAATTATCAACTTTTTCCAATGCGGGGAGTGGATGTTCGGCTGGGACTTGCCTCGTGGGGGGTTCCTTATCCCCCCAATTAATGTCCCTCGCTTTTTCTCTCTGGTTCGCAACAACTGTGCTCCAGATCTTCGTCTCTCGACGACGCGCTGTTCTTCCCGCCCCCGAATTTGTGCACTGCTCGACGTCATTTGTGGGCGCGACAATGGGACTTGGTACACGGTGCGTGGTCGAAACCGCGTTATGGAGGCTGATCCAGCCTTCGCCATCGCGTAGATGCAATATGTCTGGTTGGTACTCGTGTACTGCATTGAACTTCTCGAGGAGCGGCTTCCCAAACAGAAGCGCCCAGGCCCCACGACTGTCAAAGACTTCGAAGCGGCCGCAGTGAGTTTTGCCGCCCAGTGTTATGTCGCCTGTCCAGGTCCCAATAGACGGCGTGAGACGGCCGTCTGCCATACAAAGCAGGCGGGCAGACCTCCCGAGCGGGCTCAATCGATGTTTGACCCGCTCGTAGACCTTTGAGTCAAGAGCTGCAACTACTGCTCCATCATCCACAACACCCTGCACTCGCACTACCTCCCCTTGCGGCCCACCAAGCTGCATGTGTTGGATGAATGGGACCGAGTTCTTTTCTTCTCCCTCTTCCGCACCGACGCCGTACGAATCAAAAATCTCGATTAGAGAATCCTTGTGGTACAAGAATGTGTCTGGGATAACCTCGCCAACAACAGGTCTAGCTCCGTCCCCGCTCTCCGGGGTACACTTGGCGTCGGGCATTAGGACATCGTTCCCGGGTGTAGCCTCGTTGCACACGGGGACTGATGGAATATCTGCAGTTTCAGGTACTGGGGTCGTTGGTTGAGCTGCACTCTCTACTCCGACGACCCCGGGCCTTTTCCCTGCTCGTCTTTGTAGGTGTATGCGTGGCTCCGATGACGACAATACTTATGAAGATGTACAGTGGCGGCGAAAAATAATGCAACACATGATTCCTGAAATTGCCGAGCTCGTACCGTCACAACGAGCAACTATCTGGCTTAGGTCTGAGTGAGCGGAAGGTATGCATACATATGTACTTCCTACAGATAAAATATCTATGAAAGGCTGCCACGTAGGACACAAAGATGAACTCCCGCCACTGGCCAGACACCCAGGAACGCAGCGGTGACGAGAATCCCGCCGGCACTTGGCCAGAGCTCAACCAGAGAAACCAGACTCTCAACATATTTGACCTGAGCGTCCGTCATTTTGCGCAGCACCACAACATTGATCGCCTCAGCAAGTCAGTTTTGTTGAACCGAGTGTGAATTTGGACTTGATGTGAATTACTCGTATCTTAAGCAGATGTCCTGGCGTCACCATCATGATCCTCCTTCTTCTTTCTGACACCCGCGGTGACCCGCCGCTGTCCTTGGCATCACGGCCCCATGGTCTCCCGCGCTAAATCCGACCGTGTCAAGGGTCACGACAATAGCCGCCGAAAGGAGCTGAACGTCAAAGCGGCCTTGCACAAGTACGAGAGGGAACAGATGAAACCCGGGGAATTCGGAAAAGCGAAGTCTATTAAGGCAATTGCGGAGAGCCACAAAGTCCCATACGCTACTCTGCACCGACGGATACACGGGGGACGCAGTATTGGGGAAGCCAACCAAGAGAAACAGAAGCTCTCAGTTGTCCAAGAGTGGACGCTCGTCCAATTTATCCTTGAGGCGGCCGAAAGGGGATTCCCTCTCACCCATACCCAAATTATCCAGTATGGCGATGCCGTCCGCCAAGCCACCCTCGGGGCAGATTGCGAGGGGGTGGGAGTGAAATGGGTCTTTGCCTTTCTGGATAGACACCACCAGGAACTTCGTCCCTTCTGGAGCAAGGCGCTTGATACCCACGTGCGCGCAGCTTAAATCCCGAAACTGTCAGATCCTGGGTGGCATTGGTGCAGAAATATATCGTGGACATGGGAGTCTCACCAGACAGGGTATATGGGATGGATGAGACTGGGTTTCCAATGAGTTACACGGGGAAGGAGCAGGTGGTTGGGGCACGGGGAACAAAGACCCAGCACAAGCAGGGCGGGGCAAGCCGCCAGAACATCACCGCATTGGTGACAATACGTGGCGACGGGAAGATGGTCGTGCCGCCGATGGTCATAGCTTCCCCGGCATCAATTTCCAGACAGCGTGGGGGACCGGGAACACTGTTCATGCTTTGTGAGTCTTGAGTCTCAGCAATCGTAAGCAATGGACGAGACTCACCTGGCTCCGACACACGCAGTATTGCCAAATCCACCAATGGGTGGGGAGCTCGGGTTCCTGTGGCTTACGAAGGTCTTTGACCCAGCGACCAAGGCCGAGGCCAATGGACTTCCCCGTGTTCTTCTGCTTGATGGCCATAGCTCGCACTACACGGAGAAATTCGTCAATTTCGCCCGGGAGAACAATATCATCCTACTTGGGTATCACCCACATTGCACCCACGCCCTGCAGGGGCTCGATGTCGTGTGTTTCGCGAAGATGAAGTCGTGCTGGCAATCAAAGATCACCGCATTTGAGACCGAGAAGATGCGCGAAGTGTCAAAGGCGGAATTTCTTTCTGTCTGGGCACCGGCGTACATTGAAGCCTTCGACGAGTTATTGTACCTTTCAATCCAAACTTCGTCACACGGAAAGTGATGGCTCTCTGTACACTTGTCTCTTCTAAACAGATGCTTCCACATGTACTCCATAAAAAGGACAAGACGTGCCTTCGCTTCGCTCCGGCATACGGAGCCAAGGCGGGGAACGTGGTTGAGAAAGACAACCTAAATATGGGCAAATCAGATGGGCAAAACAGTCGCATACTGATACGAGGGATCTCTTTAATAACATGAGGTATCGATGGAGACCGTACGTCGGCGGTGTTCGGCTGTTCAACATCTTGGATCGCATATGGATATAATACTGAAATGGAAGCTGAAACATCTAAAGGGCCGTGATAAGCGGGCAGGGGTCGTATCATTACATAGGTGATGGATCTCCATTCTATCAGTCCTCGGAGGCGGTCAACGTTGCCACGGGAGTCAACAAAGTATGTATATGTAAAGTATGGAATCCTTGACATTCTATCCTCTCCACGTCCACCATGACGGAAAGAAGAAGATCACAACGCCTGAACTCAAATCCAAGGGCAGAACAATATGAAACGAGGAGCTTAAGGAACATGATCACCGAGTTGCGCAGTAACAGGTTGGCAACGACAATTTCTAGCCATTTGACTCATTGTGGTTCAGAAAACAGGGCATTAATTCCCTTGCATTTTCCATTTCAACCTGCAGACGTGCGGCTTGGGGCTGTCTCCTTCAGCAGAAATATGTTGTTCTCAGGGACAGTTCCGCTTTAATGACCAACAAAAGATGTTTCCGGGGGCAGAATTTACCGAAACCGCGATTAAAAAGGAATATCGGTTGGCACTTGGCAGAGTCTGCTCCGAGCCGGAGCGAGACGCTGCCAGTGTTGAGATCGAGTGGAAGGACAATGAAAAGGGTGCGTGTTTTCACCGGCGTGGACCTGGAACTGACCTATACATCTTGTTCAGAACGCCTTCCAGTTCTGCTTTTTCCTGCCAAGGGTGCCCGTCATGTGGCGATTGGATTAGAAAACAAGGTAAGACGCTCCTGATATGCGAGTGGTTACAGTAACACTAACACGGCTGCATAGACCACAAATCAAGTAATCATATATTGCAGAAAGAACAAGAAGGAGTTAGAGAGTTGCAACATTATGGACATTCTGATGAAAGCGTCGGTGATCGGAGTGACAGTTACCCATTAAACCCCGTGTTGGAGACAGACAAGGGTACCGCATTCCCCCTTCCATACATCTGTCCGGTCTCTCTTTCCGCTACTTTCCTGATACAAATCAACGGGCGCCATGTATGTAGCCTCATCTGGCAGTAAGCAGTTAATAGAGATCATAACGCTCAGTGCATGGGTCCATTTTACTATCCCCCCCCACCGTCTCGGACAAACCTAGAACTCGGACAAACCAACATTTCTCCTCCAATACTGGACCATTTCTTGAGTTTTTTGGCTTAAATTAAACGTTAGGAGGTTCCCTAGAGATATAGAACAAAAGAGCCTTGCGATCTTTTTTCCTGAGGATATATATCACGGCGAAGAGTTGACGACTCTTGTGATTTTCGCTCATTTTGCGTATTTTAAGGCTCTGCACCATCCTCTTAGAGTCATATGACCTAATGAGCACATCCAGAAGATGCCCTAGCATCACAAGAATGCTCATATAAAAATTCAGAGGCATAGCTGTCTTGTAGCCTTCAGAACGGACCGAAAGATCATCCCATGCCTGCCAAATTGATCTCTTGAATACGAAAATGATGACTAGAAATTCTCTGCTGCCTGTCGACCACTGTGTGGGTGCTTTGGCCTCCCCTTCATCCATACTATACTAACTATTGAGGTACTCCACCCTATGAAGTTTGGAGGCACCACAACCACGGGGCGGTCATATAGGGAGCCAGCAATCAAAAGTTGACGTGTTACCTAGTACTCGGACACCTGATCACCTCCGAAAAATCGACGCCGTTTGCCCAATTCTTACTCGTTTCCTATGAAGTAAAAACTGAAACAGGGGTAAAAGACAAATTACTAACGATCTAGGTACTTAGCCTGAGCCCAAACCCTCTGGATAAAATGTTATTCACAAATTTTGCTTAGGTGTCCGAGTACTAGGGGGGGGATAGTATCCACCTTTGGATGTGAAGTAAGTAAAGGAAGAACTTATTGTGCTTCCGGCGACGGTCGCCAGGGCTGCACGCCGTGCCCGTCGCGCCGGTTCTACGGGTCCCGTACGACGGGTAGCCGACTCGTTCCGTCAGGGGTTCTGGAAGTTTTTCAACGGGACGGCAACGGGATGGCTTTTCAAGACGACAGCCGTCGAAATCACGGCCGTCGACAGGAGTCGACGGGTGACGGTTTTTTGCACAACAAACAGACGAATCTCACATATTTCGGGCATTTCTCATGGGTGATAAACTTGCATTGACCTTCCACAGTGATGTGTACTGATATGCATTACTCACGACAGCATTCCTACTTCTCAAGTAAACCTAAATGTTGATTACGTGTCTTTCCCCCGTATCCTGTTCAACACATTTTTCTTGTCAGAATGCAGTTCTTCCGTCAACAGGAGAATAGAGAAGCACCTCACCAGCTTAAAGAAGTCTTATCTATCTCACTATCAAGTGCAGCACTTCTCACTAGTGCCTTTGAAGGCGTGTTTCAGTGCGAATTGGCCGCGAATCTTCAATTTACCAAAAGGGATGTCGAGAGGATAAAGTACCCCATATTTTCCAATCAAAATGGCCAATTTGTGTACTGTCTCTCAATAAAACAGTAAGATGCTCTTTAAGGCTCTATTGAATATCAGTATTGGTACAAAGAAGAAGACAAAGGCGGCGCAGCAGTTGGCTGCGGATGCTCTGGAGGCAAGTTTCTTGAGCAAGTTCCACATGCGCTACAGTGTGCCGACAAATTATTTGGGATGAATATTTCAAGAACAATATGAAGGGTGGGTCTCATTGTTTTAAAAACCTTGAGCATTGCTGTTGCAACACCAGGCGCTCGTTGCTGCGACATTTGCGAGCTCACTTCTCTGTTCCCTGTTCCCCTCTTTCAGGTCGAAAAGATCCCCGGGTTAAAAAGGCAGCAAGAAGCGTAAATCCCCCCCAGCGGAATCAAATGGCCCCGGCCGTTGCGGTCATTTCCATCCATTTAGCTTGTGCTCCGGGCCATTATTGGGCGAGTTAGAGGGCAATCAGTGGAGGCTTGCATTTTGAGCGGCGTGACCCAATGCAAATTGTATTTTAGGCATACACTCTGGCATTTTGGGGCATGTGAAATGCCTGCATTTTGAGCGGCATGATCCAATGCAAACTGTATTTTGAGCATATACATCATTTTGGGGCACGTGAAGTGCCTGAGTGGGAACTTTGAGGTTGGGGACGAAAGGCAAAGGAAGACACACCTTTTCTCAAGCGGTTGTCCAGTCTGCCCCGCGGGAACATCAAACGGGAGGAGTAAATACATACAATTGTGAATTTCAGCCCCTCCCCTGCCCTCCCGTACTTTCAGAATGAAGAAGCTCAAGGCCCAGGTTATATAGAGAAAGTTGCTTCGTTTTTCATTTTGCATTGATGGAGCACCGCTTATTTTTGGTCAAAATCTGAAACAAGGTGGTCTCATTCAACTCAGAATTGAAAACTGTCCGTCTTTTACTATACAAATTTTTACACTTTTTCTGAAGGTATGGAGGTCGAAAATACCGAGTCCAAAACCACATTTGGCGCCATCTGCCAAAATCGCAACCGATTATCCCAGCCACTTCGTCAAGCACGTGCTTGGCGAACGCGGTTGGTCACGAGCCTACTTTGGAATGACCGATCTGACACCTCTTGCCCACGTGACACCGCCACGTCTCTCAATTCGTCATGACCAGCAGCAACGTATGGAACGTCGGAGTCAAGGCGTATGCCACGTACTTTGACGAACCCCGCGCCGCTCCTCCTCCCGATGAGGTGGCGAGCGAATCACTGAACCCACACGAACCCTACTCAGAAGCTGGGTCTACTACCACAATCACCATTTTCGACCCTTCCACTCTCCAACACACTCTGGGTCCCGCCACGTTAGACATGGCCTTTGTTCAACGAGTTCTCGCCGAAACAGGTCCAGTACTCACGCCAGCGAACGGCTATCTATGGCAGTATGCCGAGCAACCAGCGGGCTTTCCGATTACGGCTGAGCACGAGGCCGACTACTATGATTGGTTCAACTGGGTGCTATGCCAGCCTGCTGCCAGCGCGGTCAACGCCGTCCGCGACGAACTCTACCGAGTCGCAAGCGCCGAGGTCCCGGCGTATGGTTACAGTAGAACCGATAAAGTTAACAAGACGCACGGCGGGGGGGCCGCTGACATTATCCACAAGTGGTCCAAGGGATACAAGTGCACCCCGCACGAGTTCAAGCGGGACAAGGCCCTGCGCGTGCACGACGAATCGGTTCTCGACTTTCTCGTCGAACAGGCAGGCGTCGGATCCGGGTACAATTTCCGATCCAACGAACCACTGTCAACACTTCAGGGCAAGGCCAAGAGTGTTGTGTCCCAGGCGCGTTCGCTTCTCCGCATGCACCCTCCTTCTAACTCCCCTTTCCAGGTGATCAACGAAATGATGACTACCCAGACCGGTCATGCGATCATCTGCACCGAGGAGCTGTATGCCATGCTTCGTCTCAAGGATACGCTACAACTGGAGATCAGCCCCGTGTACGCGGTCCGTGGGTCCTCGACCCAGGGTATGGATGCGGCCATGCTCGTCCTCTTCTACACCCACGCTGCCCTTCGCGCTGGAAAGACATACGCCGACGCGTTCCCCACGAGGATCACTGCCATGCGGGTCACACTCCCCGTCGTTCCCGACCTCGGTATTTCAGCCGTCCGAGGTTGTGTTCCGCGGTGGAATGATCGGCCGCACAACGCTCATCTCCAAATCGCATGGCTTGTTTCCGTGGGTTAGGTTTGACGGGGATGTGCGGTCGAGTAGCAACGACGTCACTATTGCCTACGGCCGCCTAATCTGGTTATTTTTCACCAGCTGTAGCCTCGTCGCGAAAGCTGCGCACGGGCCGTCTGCGACCCAACGCCTTGTCCGCGAGCATGATGTCTATGGTGTAATGCGCGCGCTGCAAGGCGTTGCGATTCCAAAGATGACGGGGATGTTCACTACTGAGGATGGGAGGAACACAGTGCTCATGATGAGCTACGCGGGGAAGGCGTTGAGGGAGTTTAGCGAGCTCGAACCGCGCGACAAGTGAAATCAGCTCCCCTTCTCGGAACAAGCTGACCGTCATGTTTAGGCTCCTACTCTTTCACCGGCTCGTCCGTCTGCACCAGACCGGTGTGCAACACAACGACTTTGAGCCGAGGAACGTGACAAAGTCGTCATCGGGGCCGTTGATAATTGACTTTGACCGCGCGTCGCTAGACCACAACTGCGCCGGAGCGTCATGCAAGGAGCTTCTACAAGCTGCACAGGCTCTCGACCTTGATCGTGTGTAACATCTAACCTACATTTCTCTTACTGACTTCGTCCCGTCGTGTAGCGGCCGAGATTGAATGCGAGCCACTGACCATGTACAATACTATGGCTGCTTTTGTCTCCCCGATCGTCTCCGCCCTCTTCGTATCCGCATTCCTGTATTATTTATGGAACGTTTGAACAGCCACAAATAGAACTTGGTGATTTTCTCAGATCTTTCTTGCTGTACCCCTCTTCCAAGTGCCCTGCTGGTTGAATCCTTGCACGACTTCACTACCCGCAATATTTGAACACAATTCCCCACTAGGTTTGAGAAACCGCAGTCGGACACATTGAAACCTTATTGGGATCTGCAAGGACACCATGCGACGTACGTCCTTTGTACTTGCAATCCCTCCCTCGCATTTCCTTCACCTTACTTTTGAATTTAAAGGAACCTTGAAGCGGAGGAATTATTTAGACATTGTTGCGGCCTTCCTGCGGATTCACGGATTTGTGTGTGATATAGTGTGTTTTCAGACCGGCCGGCGTAGAATTTATCTAGAAGGTGTTAGATACGCAGAGAAAAACAAATGAGGAATTTTGGAGGACTGTCCCTCGGGAAGAGCGCTATCTCCTTGAATTAGGAGATGCCTTAATCATAGGTGCCACTATTGATTTATCCGAGTTATTCCCTTGGGAATTCAACAGGTTCGATGTCAGCGATGGCTCGAATGGCATGCTGTTGATTCATGACACCGGGCTGGATTTCCAAGTTTCATTGGCTAAATCTCGGTTACGGGACCCGGATTTCGATCTGGGTGCCTGGTATCGTCTTGCAAGCCGCGCCCTTAACACTGACGCGGAAGAATACGATATCCTAACCGATACCGAGACTGACCCCGAATTAATCTCATCTGAAGTTGATTCTGAGTGGTCTGTTTGTGAATCTGATTCTCCGCCATTGAGAGACGCCAGTGACTCTGAGGATGGGTGCTGCTCTAGGCTATCCCACTTCGTTATAAAAGCCACGCACTCCCCAAACTGCGTGAATGGGAGAAGAAGGTCAAGGTTTTAAACCGGACTGGATGTCTGGATTTTTCGCACTCACAGTGGCGAGCTGAAGAGTTTGTGTCCTCGCAGCATCTCGTCAGTTTATAAATGGAAACCGAACAGTTCTGTGGGGAACTAAACATCGCGGCGGGTGGAGCCGGCGACATAATTTACAGCTCTGGGAGCCAATACAGTGATCCGAGACCAAATTGTGTTGTCTGGAAAACACACAAACCCACAGCTTTTCATATATAGATACTCAAGATCACCGATTCCGGAGCTTCTCTGAGATTATTGTTATGGAAGAAATAATATATATTCATATTTTCCACTGCATTAGGATTCGGGGCAAACGGAGCGGCCAATTGGAGCGTTGGAGTTGATTGTGGGTGTTGTGGAGCAGGCTATCGAGTGTTTTGTCTACTGGTCCGCGACGCCATTGGAGCCTGGTAACCAACCTGGTTTGATCCTTCGGCTCTCTGCAGCCACCTGACTCCACTTTGACGTTTGTCTCGAGACACCCACGTCTTTTCTTATATAGATTTTACATACCTTTGCAGGGCGGGACGCCTGGGTTCGTGCAGGGGTTTGAGATGCCGAGCAACGAGAACAAGAACATCGCGTATTCAACTCGCGCGGAGCTCAGGGCTTTAAGTTGATGGGGAAGCATCGGTTTGAGGCCGGTACGGCCAATCCATTTCTATACTTGCTCGCGGGAACCCGTGCCAAGTGCCAAGGGCTGAGCCCGGAGTTCGAAATTTTAGCGGGGCCATCAAGGTGGCTATGTACTCCTATCAATTCTCGATTAAATCCGAGTACCAATTCCGCACTTTTCACGCACTTACTGGACATTCTGAAGAGACAGAATTTGAGAGAAGATTTACCTGACCTTATCTTTCCTTTTGAATTTTTGAAACCGACTTGAATTGAACCCAGAACAACACAGAAGGAAAGTTTTATACTCCGCGGTCAGCCCTTCTACATAGCCCGAGTTGTACCAGCCTGCCTACGGCAACGGGCTCCAGTTGGTCTTTCTGTGTTCTACGTTGTCCTCGATGGGAGTTTTCTCCACCAAAATTCACACTCGGATCCGTGGCATACTTGTGGGAACGGGTACCCGGATCCGCGAGTATGCATACCTGCGGGTTTTCCCACGGATCAACCCGCATGGACCCGAACGAAGGATGGCCATGGACCTCAATCTGCATTTCCCAAACACAGCGAAACCGATCAGCGAGAGACAGACTCGAGATGCTGAACCGCACCCGGGTGTGACTGAACTGCTTCAATCTTGACCACTCGACGTGCCTTCAGTACGGAAAGACGCCGACCATCAGCAACGAAGACTATCTGGCTAACCACTCGAGAACTGGTGGAAAAGCTCGCGCTACAACATGGCAAACTTTGACTTCCACATCTGTACATACAATTCGGAACTCTCGGTACTGGCTGCCTTTATGGCATCGAGATCGTCTCCTGGCAAGCTTCGACCTCTGTTTAGGTTCTGGGGGCATCGAGGTCGTCGCCTTGCAAGCTCAACCTCTGTTTGGGTTCTGGGGGCATCGAGGTCGTCGTCTGACACGCTGCGAGCTCTGTTTGGGTTCTGGGGGCAACGAAGTCGTCGCTCGGCAAGCTTCGACCTCTGTTTGGGTTCTGGGGAATCGAGGTCGTCGCCTGGCAAGCTTCGACCTCTGTTTAGGTTCTGGGGGCATCGAGGTCGTCGCCTGCACACTGCGACCTCTGTTTGGGTTCTGGAGGCAGCGAGGTCGTCGCCTGGCGAGCTTCGACCTCTGTTTGGGTTCTGGGGGACAGATTGAGATGTGAACGGGCCAGTCACAAATTCTTCCTGGCCAATTGCGCTATCACGGAAAACAATTTGGCAAATTGTTTGCATGATGGCTCCGGTTGGTTGTGGGCTGTGTGGCCCACCTGATGAGTTCAAAAGAACGAAACCAATCTCGCTCCAGATTGTCCCATGGTCTGAATCGTGTGAAATTGACCGCCCGCCAAGTCCAAAGCAATTTTTTTTGCAAAGGCCAGGATCATTCGGGACGACGGAATTCGGCTCAATTTGAATGAAAAAGTACAGTAGTTGCGATACATAACATATCCAAGAACTAAGTCAATTGGCCCAGTATTCATTGTGGTACAGCTGTTCTAATTGAAACCACAATTTTTCGGGAGAAATCTCATTTACATAATTACATCAAAAAAAGCCGGTACTTGATCCCCTGCGGATTTCCAGTGCGAGTCGAACGCACCTACTCCCGAAGCATTCTGACCAGAATTGAGGTTTGTGGTGAGTGTTCTAATCAAAATGTGGCGGAAAAAAAAAAAACACTCGCACCTTATGTTCCGCAAACAGCTGTAAGACCACGAGAATGGTGTGAACCGGCCGCCGTCACCAGCGAATGCGATTTAAAGGGGCGATTTTATTGAGGGCATGGAGGTCCATTCTTCAATTGAGCACACGGATGCAATCAATCGGCGGTCCTGGCGCCGGAATTTACTAATTGAAATTGACCAATTGAGTGGCAGGCCACGACACACAAGGATTGTCCCTGGTTGCCCTACAGTTTATTTCTGTGAGGGCCCGGACAGAAAATCTGAGGAGACAGTTCCTCTTGAAATTTCGCTGGCTACCTCCCCAGCAAATGCGATTTAAAGGGGCGATTTTCTTGAGGGCACGGAGGTCCATTCTTCAATTGAACGCACGGATGCAATCAATCAGCGGTCCTGGCGCCGGAATTTATCAATTGAAATTGACCAATTGAGTGGCAGGCCATGGCACACAAGGATTGTCCCTGGTTGCCCTACAGTTTATTTTGGTGAGGGCCCGGACAGAAAATCTGAGGAGACAGTTCTTCTTGAAATTTCGTTGGCTACCTCCCCAGTGAATGCGATTTAAAGGGGCGATTTATTGAGGGCATGGCGGTCCATTCTTCAGTTGAGCATGCAGATGCAATCAATCGGCGGCCCCGGTGCCGGGAATTGAACGGCAGGCCGTGGCACACAAGGATTGTCCCTGTTTGCCCTACAGTTTATTTCTGTGAGGGCCTGGACAGAAAATCTGAGGAGACAGTTCTTCTTGAAATTTTGCTAGCTACCTCCCCAGTGAATGCGATTTAAATGGGCGATTTTATTGAGGGCACGGCGGTCCATTCTTCAATTGAGCACACAGGTACTTCTAATACAACACAGTAGTCGTTCACCTGAAGTGCCCGGCTGAGATATTCTTCTAACAATATTGACGAACTAAAATGTTCACCAATTGAATTGACCCCATGGCTCGAAGGCCGCGGTGAGGTGCTGGAACGCGATTTCCAACCCCTCCCGAAGTCTGCAGTAAGCCCCTTCTGACGAAGGCCGTGTCTGATGTGTTTGGTCGTTGTTTGGTCTTTTTGTTTCGCCCGGCATCACACGGCATCGTCAGAACGGGGCTTAGAACGAACCTACTGGCAACTCCCCGAATCAATGGCAAGACGCGTTATTTGCCATTGTGCGGACCATATGTGAAGGTATAGAGACCTGATTTTTCGCGGTCGATTGCAAGGTGATAGCCAGTGCAATTCGACTCCACCAATCCTTTCTCCCGCCCACCCACGCCTCAATATTTCAGTTTTTTCTAGCACGTAGACAGCATGTATAGCTTGGTTGGTGGATTATCCTTCGGCATCCCCATCGGCCTTGCGACCTGGAGTTTGGCGGCATCGATGCCGACTTCTCCACCCCGGCTTCTTTTTCTTTGAACGACGTTAGAACAAGATGGACCGCGCCTGTTGTACCGCAAACGGCTGTAATCTGAAGAGTACACAAGAGCGCGGCCCACCACTTCGATTAAAGAAGCAAAGTTGGCGCTCGAGTGCGCGCTAAAGAATGGCTCGTGCACGCACGCATTTGGGCCGCGCGCGCGCTAAATCACATGCGCGCGCGTGATTTTATTATTTGTACAAACGAACCGTCATAAATTGAACTCATGGAGCAGGGAACTCAGTAGCATGCTTGTGACCTCTGTGACGAGTCTGTTGACTGGGAAAGACTGGGAAAGATGTTTACAATACAGGCATCAATACAGGCATCAATCCTGCCCGACGTCTAGGCATTCCGTTGGCACCGGTCTTCTGTGGGAGTCCCGCCATTTCGTCACTTCGTTACTTCGCTTAGCGCTGTGAAAATTCGTGAGTCTGATGGCATGTTGTCAGTAGAGGCTATTCGTTGCCACTTTTAAAATCCAAATTTCAAGGTGCAAATTTTAAGCCAAGCGCTCCACTACGTTCTCACACTGCCATTTCGACAAATGCGCACCTGGTTTAAACACCCTTCTGGCAAGCTGTCGACGCAATTTTTGGGACGGGGAAATGTGTACATGTCACCAGCAAGTTGGTGTATTTTTTGGCACATAGAAGGGACAAATGAGCTGCAGATTTGGCCCAAAATTCGGGTCGGGTTCCAGATTGGGGTAAGGCTCCACTTGTCTATCGCTTAGTTCTTCGAAGATCACGGCCCCAAATTTCAAGAAAAAACGCCCCAAAAGCCGTTTCGAATAGCCTGGTCTTCTTTACAAGTACTTTCAGCCTAGTATAAACACTTTTCCATACAGTGTGATTCCACAAAGTTGATTTTTCCGAAATTCCAGTGGACCAGCCATCCCATTGGGGGGCCCCATGGGCCAGATGAGCTTCAAGATGTTGTACAATGGCTTAAGGTAAGTCCTGGAGCTCAACAATGCAGCATATGTAATTTATGTAACTTCCTCAGACATTCCCTGAACCTCCACTTGAGTTGATTGGACATTTTGAAGGTCGATTGAAGATGAACACCCTGCATTCACCCCGCTCATTGAATTACCTCGAGAATAGCTGGAGAAAATGGGAAAAAAGGAGTGACCAAACAAGATCGCTGATTTGACCGAGACATTGAATCTCACACAGGTAGAGGGAGTTATTATGCAGCTGACTTGTAGTGACTGCATCTTTTACCATTGCTGCGATACAGAATCATCTGATGATTTCATTTCATTTCATTTTCTTTAAATACTTAATTATTAGAAGGGTTCATATCCTCCCTTTCAAATCTCGGGGGACGAAGAAAAGTGGATTTTTAAAAAGACTTGAAACCAATTTCATTGAGGGACCTGCTTGGCGTCTTGTCTCTCCATTTTTGGCGCCATTGGGGCCCCCAATAGGCCGCTTTAGCAGCCTTTCCTGCCACTACCCTGGAATTTCATGGAATTAGCTTGAGATCCTTGCAGGACCACATCTAGGTTGGGGACCCATCCATCGAAGCTGTCTAAAAAATTGAACCAAATCCAACTACCTGTGGACTTGACTCGACTCGGAGAGAGGATCATGATTATTTGTACTGAATTCTTTATACCCAAGATTGGGATTGAATCAGGAGATTTAAATATCAGCTTGAGGACATCGTGCTTGAGATGAATTCATTCGAATATTGGAACCTGGTCCAAGAAAACTAAGTCCTTGGAAGTATGTGAGTAGACCGGGGGCGATCTACACAACGGGCTGGGACTCGTCAAGGGCGATTAAGGGCGGAAACAGCAACCCTAGGAGCTCGGATTACAGCTAATGTCGGAACCGAAGGCGCGACCAAAAATTTCCCAATTTGGACAACTTTTGGATTCCGAGACCGATTCCCTCATTTCTCACTCATTTCGCATCAGATTACCTTGGTATGAGGCTCATTCTTTCAGAATAATTCATGTGCAATTGGTGATAGAGTCAGATTTTCGAAATATCCTTTTTTTCTGTCAGTTGAGAGGGGGGTCCTGGTTTGAGCTCAACAGGTTCTAGCACAACAAGTTCTTTTCCAATCTGGCTCAAATTATGGGAGGGAGAACTACACACCATTTTGATTTAATGTCAACAAGAGATCAGCGTCCGGATCATCGGAGAACACCTTTCCGTAACCTTTTCTGGAGATCAAATCACGGATGATCTCTGGATATCTGGCGGAATATATACCCAACATCCTGGAGACCTCCAACGACACTTCACCTGATGCTGGCTTAAATACATTCCTTTGCCTGGGCACTTATTAATAAATCAATCCTTGCATCAAATGTCCGTGCGCATCACCAATTCAATCACCGCCCACATAAAGTCGACCCACTTTTTGCCACGTCAAATTGCTCCCTTCTTTCATCTTCTCTCTGCATCTCCCGTCTCTTCCTCCGCTCATTTCTGTCGACATGCAGCCACACAAGCTGTTGCCGCATATATAAAAGTGTGTCGCTGGTGCATGGTGCTGCAGTGCTGGCCTCCCAGTTCCTGGGGCGGCGGATTACCATTGTGTGCGTGTCTTGTCTCATCTTGTCTCCCACCTACCATCACATTCTCCTCCTGCCTGCGGACTCGCTGACACGCTCCCCAGTACCTACACGCTCCTGATGGCGGTCTTCATCCCTTCGTGGATCGCCCCGAGCACCTTCAGCGGCCTCGCGGCGGGCGCGTTCTGCATGCAGTTTGGCGTGCAGGGTGCCTGGGGCATCATCCACAACCACCTCGCGGAGATGGCGCTGCCTGCGTTCCGCGCGACCTTCCCTGGTGTCGCGTACCAGCTTGGCAACATGGTGTCCAGCGCGTCTGCGCAGATTGAGGCTAGTGAGTACCGTCCCCCGCGCGTGCCCTGTGGGTCACCTACTGATCACTTGGTTTTCCTACAGCTGGTGGCGAGCACTTGAAGACAACGATCAAAGGCGTGGTGGTGCCTGACTACGCAAAGGTGCAGGGGATCCTCATCAGCGTGGTGGCGGCGTTTGCGTTTGTCATCTTTATCACGGTTATGGGCCGGAGTGCGTCTTTCCCTCTCTTCCCTTATTCCGATGCGACCATGCTGACTGACCACGTGTCCAATTCGAGCTGCGAATCCGCTTGGGGGGGTTACAAAGAAGACTTTTGACCACCGGTAACTTTCTGTGATGCTCCGGCGGGAATTGCGCCATCGGCACAACCATTCATGCGTCCCCTTACCAAAACTGGATTGCTTGCGATCATAATGCCCTCAATTTCGTTCAATAATGGTAGTAATCGATTATTGCGGGTTTGATTTCCCACTGAAATATGTAAATAATAGTTTTCAACTTTGCAAGGACTACAGAGGCTTCAATTCCACCCGCACGACAATATTTTCATTTTCCACTAGTAACAATAATGCCCATCGCACACACAAGTCATGTACTTATGTTCGTTTTTTAGGCTCTCAACACTCTCGTTCAGAGTCGGTGTTGGGCTCAATTGCTTCCGTCTCGGTGAGTTTGCATGGAATTATATCGGGTGTGATCGGTTTAACCGCATTTTCATCGTCATCCATGATTCCGGGTGAATCAAGATCCGTCCACTTCAATGAAAGCCTTTCTTTCAAATTCTTCCGAAGAGGGATTCGCAACGGCCACGACTGACACAATCTCAAGTTCATTGGTGCCTTCAATCTCTTTATTGTCTTCGAGTTTGGCAAGCAGTGAATCAGTTGTGACTTCAATTCCCTCCAACGACTCAATTAGACAGAACTGTAATCGTAGCCGCATAAAGTGTTTGGTGCCGGGGGTTCTCGGTGTTCAGGCGTGCAACCAAGTCCAAATAACTTGTGGACTGAAAATATGAGGAAATAGAAGATAGTTCCATGGGTTGACATATTACCATATAAGGCAATTCCGAAGATATAGGGCATTTTTGGCCAGAATTTGGAATCGACTTTTTCTACAGGGACCGTGAGAACTTTTGATACCCATAAGTAGTCAAAAAGTGCTCCTTGAGTAGTGCAGAATAGCACTTTGAATCATATTAGTACCTTATGATTTGAGCTCACAATCGTGGCTAGAAAATGGGGCTTTTTGGCGATTTTGACCATTTTTTGCTAAATTTGCTGAAAATGGCCACTTTGTACCGATGTTTCAGGCTCAAATCATGACTTATTAATATGGTTCAAAATGCTATTCTGCACTACTCAATAAGTACTTTTTGACTATGAGTACCAAAATTTCCCACGGTCCTTGTAGAAAAAGTCGATTTCAAATTCTGGCCCGAAATGCCTTACTATCCCCCCCCACCATCTCGGACAGACCTAGAACTCGGACACACGTGCATTTCTCACCCAATACTGGGTCGTTTCCTAAGTTCTTTGGCTTGAAATAAAGCTTAGGAGGTCCCCTCAAGATACAGGGTAAAATATCCCTGCAATGGCATATCCTTGGGATATATATTAATACAAAAAGCTGGTGACTTCTGTGATTTTCGCTGATTTTCCCTACTTTAAGCCTTGGCACAATTTCCCTAGAGTCATATTGCTTCATTAAGACATCCAGATAGTACCTTGCCCCCGACCGAGGTCTGATCACTCTCTTTCATACTGTTCACACATAATGCACCGTGAATTAGCATTGACAGAGCGTGGTTCTCTCTTGTCAAAATTCTCCGAGAGCAGTCAAGGCTGGGTACTCATACCCTTTTTCTTCTTTCCACCTTAAATTTCGAGTTTATTGATATTTTATAGATGTTTTATAGGTCAAGTGTTGACATAGCATCATTGGCGCTTAATTGGTAGTCTCCTCCAAGCTCTCTACCTGGGGCATGAAAGAAGCTTTTACATTCTATGTATTGCTTGGTGAGTGGAACATTCGTTCCTCGCGGATGAAAATTTATACAATCAGAGCCAATCATAAGCACTGCCGTTGCACGCCACACACGTTCTGAAGGGATACACTAGTGTTGACTTTTGTTTGGGTTCTGGGGGATAAAAAGTCGCAATCTGCCCAGTTGCGACCTCTGTTTGGGTTCTAAGGGACCAAGGTCGTCGCAACCTGCCAAGTTGCGACTTCTGTTTGGGTTCTGGGGAATTAAAGTCGCAACCTGGCCAGTTGTGACCTCTGTTTGGGTTCTGGGGGATCAAGGTCGTTGCAACCTGCCAAGTTGCGACTTCTGTTTGGGTTCTGGGGGATCAAAGTCGCAAGCTGCCAAGTTGCGACCTCTGTTTGGGTTCTGGGGGATCAAGGTCGTTGCTACCTGCCAAGTTGCGACTTCTGTTTGGGTTCTGGGGGATAAAAGTCGCAACCTGGCCAGTTGCAACCTCTGTTTGGGTTCTGGGGAATAAAGTTGTCTCAACCTGACAAGTGGCGACCTCTGTTTGGGTTCTGGGGGATCAAGGTCGTCGCAACCTGCCAAGTTGCAACTTCTGTTTGGGTTCTGGGGGATAAAAGTCGCAATCTGGCCAGTTGCAACCTCGTTTGGGTTCTGGGGGATGAAAGTCGCAACCTGGCCAGTTGCGACATCTGTTTGGGCTCTGGGGGATTAAGGTCGTCTCAACCTGCCAAGTTGCGGCCTCTGTTTGGGTTCTGGGTTCTGGGGGATCAAAGTCATTGCACCCTGCCAAGTTGCGACCTCTGTTTGGGTTCTGAGGGATAAAAGTCGCAACCTGGCCAGTTGCGACCTCTGTTTGGGTTTTGGGGGATGAAAGTTGCAACCGCCAGTTGCAACTCCTGTTTGGGTTCTGGGGGATAAAAGTCATCACAACCTGACAACTTGCGACCTCTGTTTGGGTTCTGGGGATAAAAGTCGCAAGCTGGCAAGTTGCGACTTCTGTTTGGGTTCTGGGGGATCAGATCTAGCCAGTAGGTGATGCTTGCCCCTGCTGATTAATCTCTGTTCTGGACCAAGAGACGCGAAGGCGACCCTTCACGGGTATTGTCAATTTCATTGGCAAACCCTGATTCTCATAATTTTTGCCTCCCCCGTCACCTTCACTCTGACTTTACTCATCTATCCATCTTCTCTAGCTCCTCCCGGCAGTCTGCTTTATCACATCGGAATCGAAAGATCTCATCCAAAGGTGTTCTACACGAGCCCATCCCAGGCATTTAGTGACTTGAGGGTCCAAAATTTGGGCCGTACTCGGTGTAAGGTGTAATCCAATGGAGGAAGTAATGTTCAGTTGACATTGGCTCAAGACAGCGCCGTCGACCAGCCCCATCTCTACATTTGACCAGGAAAGAGGGATGGAACGTGCCCTCGACATTTTTTTTTTTTTACTGTGGAATGTTTGAAGTTAGTTTCAGGGTCTCAAGGAAAACAAACTGCTCTGTTCCTTTCCACACGTCCACCGAGCATTGCCATTTGTAGTCTCACCGGTGCCACTTCGAAATTTGGTTGATTAGCTATATAGAATTTTTGTGTTCAGACGTGTGGAATACCCGTGTGAATAAAAGTGGTCCTTCTCTTCTGAATTTATCAAAAGAGAGTGAGAGTGGCTATCGAACGCAAACTTTTTGTTCCTTTCCGCGCACCTACAGTGAAAATTCCAATCTGTGCATTAAAATTGATGTGTGCTCAAAAGATCGGGCACCTAACCACGCGGAAGATTCTGAAGAACAAAAAACTACAGTTTAGATTATTTAAAGGATGAGTGAAGGTGCCGGACGAACTCATTCAATCAACTTTCACTTCAGATAAGCTCATGACATGGGAATTCTGCCGTTCACCAATGAGAAATATTGGATATTCAGCGGCGAGCTCCTAGTCACAATTTACTTCGCCCCCCGCCGCGCTCTTCTCTCTCTTTATAAATTGTCCCTGTCTGTCCGAAGCCTTTTAAACTCCGCTTTTGGGTCGAAAGGTCCAATGCACCGCTAAATCAGCTTTATACCTTGCTTTCCACCCACACCTTTGTGTGACAGATTGACGCTCGGCCGGTGTAGCAGGGAAAGGGGACGGCCACGGTGAGGGACATAGCGGATACGGACAAAGAGTGGAATGATGACTACGCTACTACATCGGGACTACAAGTAACCGGCCAGATCACCCTACTACATCTGCCCACCCACAGTGTACCAAGCCAATTACATTGCTTTTTAAGTCTAGAAATGAATCTATGACTCTGGTTACGACGAAGGAGATAATTCAGTTTTTAGGGGTGACGGGTTCCCGAGTCAGGTCGCCTGAATTAATTCGTTGGCCAAGGACTTCAGGGGCGTTGCAAAGCCCTCGCTTTGTCAACCATTCATCGTCTTCTGGCCCGAATCCTTTCCAACGGACTTTGAACTGTTGAACTCGTCTACCACGGATTTTGCGCCATCTTTCTGCGATAACTCGCTCGATTTCGACCTCAGGGAGCTTGTCAAAATCGTCTCGATTGATGGATCGAGTGGGACGATCGCCTAGTTCAGGAGGTGATGCGTTGTAGGGTTCCAAGTGAGATAAATATCTATTAGGTTTGTTAAAACAATTGGCTTCCCAATGGAAATCATGCACACAACCACTAGACCATGCAACTGATAAATACCCGGAGAGTAGCACAGATTTATTTGTCTGTGACTTTGGCAAAGTGGGCATTTTCCAATTCCGATGAGAGCTATCAACCATCCTACATTGATCCCATGCCTCTGCTAAACCTGTGGAATGGGTTTAGTCACATGGGAACTGTGTGGATCCAAGTGGGATTCTGGGAAGCACCCACCTGTACAAGTATCAACATCACATGAACACATCTTTATGGTGTCATTCAATGCTGCCCTCCCCCCCTTTCACCTCAAATTTTCTGTACTCAATGCCTGGGATGCAAACCATTGTGTTGATAATTTTACGGTAATTGCCCCACCAATGTTGGCCAATTTCGCGCGTGGAGTCTAGCACACTGCAAAATCACTCATTGTGCTAACATTACCCAGATTTAAAGTAATCTTGTGTATAGAGAAAAAATGTGTCAGATTCATAGGCACCATACCGAGATATCTACGTGAAGAAACTAGCCAGAAATATGCACCCAGGACCAGCAAAAAAAAAAAAAAAATTGTGCAAGGACTGTGGGAAATGCAAGGATCACAAAATGACTGTAGTAGCCTAACCACAATCTTTGCCTGGACATTGAGGCCTTCGAATCTTTCTTTTCGAGTCACCATAGGTAAGCAGGAGCCACAGAATGACCTACAGTTAAATTGCGAGTGCTGCTCAACATCACTGCGTTCAAGCCCCGGCCAAACTACTGTTTTGATGCAGAATCTCGGCACACTGTTTGGTGACAGCCTGCACTTGTTTGGAGTGGCATGGAGAGCCCTGAGCACCTTTTCAAAAGGACCAGGGCCGTCAAAATAAATCTGAAGAGACAGTCTGAACCAGAATTTTGCTGGCTATCCTCCCAGCACGATCCCATCAGAATCCAGCTTGAAATGATTGCACAGTGGCCAAATACTGTTTTGATGCAGAATCTCGGCACACTGTTTGGTGACAGCCTGCACTTGTTTGGATTGACATGGAGAGCCCTGAGCACCTTTTCAAAAGGACCAGGGCCGTCAAAATAAATCTGAAGAGACAGTCTGAACCAGAATTTTGCTGGCTATCCTTCCAGCATGATCCCGTCAGAATCCAGCTTGAAATGATTGCACAGTGGCCAAAATACTGGTTTGATGGTAATAGCGCGACCAAGACAGCCCACGAAATCGAAATCAATTTCGAGGTCGCGCACATATGAGGCAATGTGTGTGGAATGGCCGAGGGACCTGGCCAAAGTCTGTGCGTTTGAATTATGCACACTGAGTGAGTGAAAAAGAAGCCGCTGGCTGGAGAACAGGAATTTGCGAGACGCCAATGAGCACGATCTCAGACTGGCCTTCCATCGTGCCTCCCCTGGGACAGTGATATTGGAAATGATTGTGCCTATCAGCTCTGGCGCCAATCTGAGGATGGACATTGCGATAAAGAGGGGGGCAAGGGCGAATACCAGATGCTGTGGCAAGAGGCAAGAAGAGTATCAACAATGCCAAAGATCGTTGTGGCGAGCACCGCCCCACAATCAATTATGAAACCCGTGTCTCATAATGTATTTTGGCTGCGTGGCGTCGCGATGTCGCGGCTTGCTGTTTGCTGCGCGTAATCCGGCCTAAAAATCTGTGCGCGATCGAGCTGGAGGGGTGCAATCGAGAAGGGACAGTCGAAGGGGTGATTTCATTTACGTGGGCAAGCTTACGAGGTCACTGGGCGGACTCCGGAGGTGACACAATGCCACCGGCATGCCGTCTCATTTATTGAGCCATCTTTTGACTCGGCCGATATCGCCGTACAATGTACCATTCTTGGCAGAATGTAAAGCCCTGAGTTGGGTCACTCATGAACTCAAAGGCCCTGCAAAGATTTCCACCTGAGAGACTTCTGCATAGGTGAGGTGCCAAGCTGTAAGAAACCAGAACCTGTGCGAGGGATTCCTGAGCCCGTAACTTGGCGCCTCGGAGGTCAGCTTTCCTAATTCTGATTGTTCGGTAATCTTTCGGTTGCCGTTAGACTCGACAAAACGATTTGTACACGCTCGCTTCCTCCTTCTTTATTTCCTTTCTCTATATACATTACATACTTACTAGGCCTCAATTACAGTGTCGTTTCGGCATGCCGGGATTACATGCTCGCAGCGGCTACTCAGTGCAACAGGTGGATCTGAGCACTCATTCCATGCCTACGAACCGTATTCCGCTCAAAAATCTGTACCCATTCCACTTCTGAACGAGGCAGTAGCTAAGTCCGACGGAACTTCAGCCGAGACCTAGGTCCTACGCCGCATTCGTGTTCATTGAGCTCTTGACGCCGTCACGCCATGCCTAAATCAGCCCTGGGCCAGAACCTCGAGCCTCTGTACACTGCCCTAGTCCATAGTACTGCTCGAAAGGGGAAACAGGATTGCAGGCATCAATGGCGATGGGGGACAGACCTCGTTCGCTTGTGCTTGCCAAAGTGTACTATATCTTTGAAGTATGAATTACATTCCTATCCTGGTGTTCTCAGCCCTCCGGAATACCTTTAGATACATCATACCAAAAATCTAGGGCATCGTGAGTTCGATTCTCAATAGCTGCCACTTTTTGAATCTTGCTTGGTAAGAGGTCCATGCCATGGATTCTGAACATATCGGGTGGAAATTAGCTGAGGAGCTGATTTTCCCTTTTTCCATAGTGTATGAATCTGGACTTGCTGTCCTTTGCCATGCATTTCTCTGTTGCACCAAGGTCATGGCTTGGCCGTTACTACATCAAATTGCAAAGCTGTATTGGCAGACAGAAATATCAAACAAAGTGGGCTTGGTTCCTATTTTCGTACTGAAAAACAATTGATATCAACTAGAGAATGGCGAAACAAGCTCAATAAAACATTTCCACCGAGGATTCAACTTCGCCGGCCACCCAGAGTGTGCGGCAACACAGAAAACAGTAAAAGAAAAATGTGCGACAGCCAGGAATTGAACCGACGACCTTCCTGTTATGGCATTGCCAAAATGGGAAGAGCGCCAAAAAAATATTGGCATTCTCATTATTTTCCGAATCAGCTGTAACCAAGTGTCGCACAGCTATTCAAAAATTTCGTGGCCATTTGAGGCCAAACCCCGGGCACTTTCACTCTCTTTATAAAATTATCCATTCTGTCCGTCTGAAGCCTTTTCAAACTCCGCCATCTGTCAATCTTTGCACTAGCCTTATATTGATTATCAGCTGATCTTGCAGACCGGCCCGTTATCCGACCGGCCCGTTCTCCACATCGATCAATAATCAAAACGTGGTCCCAACTGCCACGTGACCGTCGCGTCGCGTCTTTTTTCTGCTGTCGCCGAGGTCAATTGGGCTGTGATCTCGAAACCAAAGCACCCACCAGAAACACAAAAAATCATGTTCCTTCATCTTTCCTACTTCAGTGATCAGATGCTGTTCATCTCTCTCCTTATAAAATTGTGGGTGTGCCCCATTCGTCAATTCTTAATCAATTCTGACACCTTATGAGTTTCAATTTCATCAATTCTGCCCTTAATTTGAAGGATGTGTGCCGGGAAGAAAATTATGAACATGACTGCGACCCGACAATTATATTTTCTCCGAAATGTATGAATTTACTTGCATTTCTATTTCATCAATTCCGCTGCTTTGAAGGATGGGCTGGGTAGAAAATTGTAAACTTGACTGCAACCTAACAAAGACTACAAGATGCATATACTTATTGTCTTGCTAGAATTCGGTCCACACTCAGAGCTGCAGAATACAAATTGCAATACATGTACCGCCGGTGGTTTTGGCAAAAATTAATTGCCAGCATTGTTTGGGTTGTTAGCCAAACCACTTCAATTAGAATTTTGCTGAATTTTTCATGAATTTCATGAAGTTTTCGATAGTTTAGTCCGTACTTTACTTGCATCATTGCCTCACCCAAAAAAACATTCAGTGTTTTCTGAAAAATCGACTATGCGATATAGCAAAATTTAAAACCTATTCTCCCTCTTTATAAGATTGAGCTTTCTGTCTGTCTGAAGCTGGATCCCCATATGGTTATATTGCGCAGCTGACATCCGTTATCCATCAACCAGCATGAAGTAATTGTTATATTAAGCCCCGCTTAATTCCGAGGCATGCCGTTATTGCCAACTGAAAGTTGTTATCTCACATTTTGTCAAGACACAACCTACATAAGATGAAGTAGAGCCCAGTCAAGCTGAGTTAATTTTTTTTTTTTTTTTATGCATGCTCAACTTCAATAAAACTAGCAAGGCCGACGCAAGCAAGTGAGAGCCGGCGCGAAGCGCCGGCGACCGCTTGTAACATCTAGAATATTCCCCTTCACAAACACCAAGACAAATTTGAAGGGCATAATTCAACTTCAACTGCGTTCAATTGTCGTCCCAGAACTTGGTAGCAACATTACAGAATAGAAACTCAAAGGACAGCATCTCTACGCAAAGTGGTGTTATTTAGACTGTGAGGATAAACGTAACAAGAACAAGAAATAAAGAGGTGAGTTGAGGTTGAAACTATTGTTGGGTCGGGCGGCGATTGCGTAGACTGTAGACGTGTTTGATTGGAGAGGTTGCTTTCTTTTTGGTCACAGTAGCCTGTGATGTATCGGCTTGAGCAGTACTTGGTTCATTCTGGATGCCTACCTTCACCGACTTCGGCTTCTGAACTGTCTTCGCAGGAGGTTTTTTGGCTTTCTTCTCATGCTTTCGCTGGGAGCAATTGAGGCGATGGTGAAAGTGAGATTTGGATCACTCACAACAGGGAAATCGTCGAGCGTAAGTTCGACTTCCTTCTGCGGGCTTCTAGAGACCTGAACGCCGGAATGAGAGCAGGAACAGGAAAGAACTAGAGCTCTACCCTGGTCGCAACAATTGATTCGTCGTTGTAGTCGGGATGGGGTTTCAGTGCATACTTGTTGGGAGGGACTGAGGCACCGTACTCATGATATCAGGAATTATTTCATTGGACGGATTGTTGATTTTGAACAGTTTCAAGAAGGCCCGTATAACCTGCCGGAAGTCCGAGGAAGTTCGCAATACGGCATCAAATTTTACCACTGAATACCATTGTGGAGACGGGTTCTCCGGAGGAAGTCAAAAAGGCGAAGGATCCTATCCCGTTCCCGATCTGACCTCCGCACAATTCTTTCAAGGGAAGCAGATGATAAATACATAGCAGAGGATTCGTTTGTAAGGCTCGAAAGAGCCAATCTTATGGCAGCGTGGGCAAGTATCGCCCCGTTGTGCCGCGCAAACCAACTTCCAACGTCAGACCCGCGTCCCCAGGTAGCCCTGCCCCTCATACAGTCGGATGGCTCATAATGCATTAGCTCATAATGCATACCTGCTAAAAATGCTCATAACGCATAGGATTTTGGATCCACATGCCTTTCAGCACTGTAGAAGGGTGCTCATAACGCATAGGATTTGGCCAAATTCAGCTCATTTTGGCAGGGCGTCCCAGGTTCCTTTTGTTGCGGGACTTACATCCACTCCCGTATCAGAAACAAACCATAGGAGCAGAAATAAAACAGTTGCGCCTGGTGCATTATTAGTTTTCGCTACGCTCTCGTAAATGAGTCGAGCGAATTACATGTGGACAAATCAAAGCAGCGACAGGGTCACGCGATGATGTCACGTCACGCGTAACGCGGCAAAAATGTGTGGGACAAAACCCAACATGCTCGAATTCAGCTGTTTTCGTTGTTTCTGAAGTTGATATTTTTTTCGGAGTTCTTACGTTATGCCATGAAAATATTTCTTTGAAGGCACAGACATAGAATACACCTGAAAACTCATTTCTCAGTGTGGAACAACTCGATAACACCCAATGGACACCCTTGAGGCTGTCATATGTAAACTTGTTTGTTCCTACAGCTCTTACCATATAACGTGCGTGGGATAGTTATGTAAGCGGCAAAATTTGGGGCCATGAAAACTCAAACCGTGCCCAAATGCAAAGAAATGCATTTCTACACTCAAAAAAAAATCGGATTATGAAATGGTACACTGCTTCATCAATAAGAGATATTTCGAGATTCTGAGACCAGTGGACCTGGTGGGACTGGGAAAAAATTTGTCTACAAGACGGTCTGTCATCGCGCGCGGAGTGAGGGCATTATTGTTCTTTGCACTGCATCATCCGGGATTGCAGCTCTCCTGCTTCCAGGCGGGCGCACCTCTCATTCTACTTTCAAAATTCCGATTGATGGCCTGAACGACCAGTCTTTCTGCAGCATCCCGAAGAATAGTCAACGAGCAGATCTGTTACGCAGAGTTCAGCTCATTATTTGGGATGAGGTTGGAATGCAGGATCGTATGGCAATTGAAGCTGTTGACCGCACTCTCCAGGATCTTCTCAATGACCCACGCCTTTTCGGTGGAATCACTGTTGTCTTTGGCGGGGATTTCCAGCAAATACTTCCTGTGGTACCCAAAGGCTCTCGCGAGCAGATTGTCAATGCGTCTATTCAGCGGTTTGCTATCTGGGACCACGTCCAGCTTCTGATGCTTAGGAGGAACATGCGCCTCGAGTCAGAAGGGCAGTCGGAGCGGGACT
This sequence comes from Mycena olivaceomarginata, assembly GCA_029378375.1. Lineage (NCBI taxonomy): Eukaryota > Fungi > Basidiomycota > Agaricomycetes > Agaricales > Mycenaceae > Mycena > Mycena olivaceomarginata. Next base: position 268,570 of record JARKIC010000248.1, read on the forward strand.
TCGCGGCATGGCTGCTTGATATCGGACATGGTCACAACATTGATGGAGAAGGAAATATTGCACTCCGTCCTCAAATGCAGATTGAAGGTGCCTCTGCCTTAGTCGGCTTCGGTTACCCCGGGATCTCCAGCAACCCCCCACCTCCTCCCGAATACTTTCTCAACCGCATGATTTGGCTCCTCGCAACTCCGATGTTTCTGAAAGCAATGAAACGGTGTCGGGTGAAGAACAGGTGTATTTCAGCGCAGACAAGGTTGTCGAGGAGGCGGGGGCAGACGTCCACAACGAAGGGGATCCTCCATTGCCTGTCGAGTTTCTCCGCTCTATCAACAACTCCTCCCTTCCCCCCGGTGAGCTTGCTGCAAAGGTTGGATGCCCTTTAATCTTGCTTCGCAATCTGGCACCTGCTCGCGGTCTTTGCAATGGGACTCGAATGGTTCTCAAGCAGATGTCTGATCGTGTCCTTGAAGTCAGGTTGGTCGGTGGTGATCATGACGGCGAGATAGCTTTCATTCCGCGCATCACTCTTACCCCTACAAACACCACCGACTTTTCATTCCGCCTTAGTCGACGACAATTCCCAGTCCGCCTCACTTTTGCATTGACCATCAACAAGGCCCAAGGGCAATCAGTCCGATATGTTGGCCTGGATCTTCGTATCCCTAGGCGCGGCTGCGTCTACATAGGGTGGGGACACAGTGTACTCGTGGTCACATAAAGTGTTGGCGCATGGGTTTCTGGGCACTGCTGAACAATGAGAGCATATTTTTGCATGAAATAAAATGTCAGATGGTCCAGAATAATGATGCGCACATTTATGAGATAGTGATAGCATCAAAATATTTTGATGCACCATCAAACCAGCCATTTCTGTAGAAATGCCATTTTTCAGCTCACTCAAATATTTTTTTTCAAAAAATGTAAATCACCCATATTGTAGCCTTAGATGTGCCATTGTATCTCACACTTTGAATTCTCCAAAAATATACAGGGGATCAGGTGCTACAGCAGCTGCAAAGTTGTGATTTTTGGCTGATTTGAGCAAATTTCGGTGATTTTGGTCACTTTGCAAGCCAGATAACTTGATTTCACCTGCATATTTTTGGAGAATTCAAAGTTTAAGATGCAATGGCACATCCAGAGCTACAATATGGGTGATTTACATTTCTTGAAAAAAATTATTTGAGTGAGCTGAAAAATGGCATTTCTACAGAAAAGGCTTGTTTGATCGTGCATCAAAATATTTTGATGCTATCGATATCTCAGAAATGTGCGCATCATCATTCTGGGCCATCTGACACTTTATTTCATGCAAAAATACGCTCTCATTGTTCAGCAGTGCCCAGAAACCCATACGCCAACACTTTACGTGACCACGAGTATAACAGGTACATGTGCGATACAATGGGTATGTAGCGAAGGACGTGTCAAGACCCGTCAAGATGCGGCATTGGGATATGGGGATATATGGGAGGGGGTAGTTTGGTGTACAGGCTGTAGTCCAGCTGTAGTGGCCCGGAATGCCACCCCAACATGTCGTATCGGAATGACCGAGGCGCGCATCATAACAGGACCTGATGGTAGGTGACAGGAGGGAGATGAAGTGGTATGTTAGGAAGGTTGCACGTTACAGCACGTACATGAGAAGGGGTTGGGCGGGTGGCGGGGGTGGTGGTACAGAAGAAAGAAGCAAACGTAACAGCCAAACAGCTTGCCACAAATTTCGGAGCTCGGAGGTCACGTTTTGATGTTGCCATATTGGGTTTGATGTGTGGGGACCAATCTCAAAAGCTATTGAGTTTCTGATCGGGATGATTAGATCAAAAGTCCTAGGACTCATATTCTAGAAACACAAGTGAGAGCCGCATTCAGCGTTGTTAAACTTGTTTGTTTGTCCGAAGCTGTACACAAACAGCGGTACACAGGGACCCACGCACACCTCTCTCTCCTCCCTCACACACCGGCAAGGTAGAAGACCATGCAGCAGGAGAGGTTTGCTAACTGCCTAGGAAAGCGAGTCACAAACTCCAGATCAGAGGACATTCTGGCGAAGTTGCCCCGCATCTTCATTGGCGAGGTTCAGGAGGAGTGGGGCCTGGGGCCTAATCCTGTTATCGTCGAGCCACATCCCGTGCCCGTGGCTGAGAGGATGTACGTGGGGGACCCTTTGTCCCTCCGAATGCACACAGGAGTGACATTGACCGAGAACAAAGGCATTACCGCTCATTCTGATAAGGACGCTGTACTAACCCCGTAAAAGAGGACAGAGGAGAAAAGAGGTCACAAGAGGCGGCGGTCAAGGAGGCCAGCGAGAAGCGCCAGATTCCGGAGAGTGAGCAGGAAACTATAGCCGGTCCATGACTTTCTGGTGATGAATGATAGCTAGCTAATGGCAGCTGCCCTACCAAGTGGAGATCGAGTCGGGCGTCAGAGTGCGTATCAGGCAATATCTGATAATGCCTTCTCAGCCGCGATCTCAACAATTTGCAGCTCATTCCCCAACTTGAATTGGCAGAGAGTGCGTGTCCCTGTTGTAAACATGCCCACTATGCCGCATAAAATAACCTGACCTAGAGGTTGAAGTTCAAGTGATTGGCCTAGGTGGGATCACCCACACGTTTCATCTGCGTCGAACGCAGAAGATGTTAGGAGTTCGACGCACTGTGGAAGAAATTTTTGACTATGATGATGCCCATTTGTTCTGGTTGGTCGGCTTGCCAGCCGGTACGGTCTTTACTCTTATTTCATCACTACCAGGAGGTCTCCGGTCTGGAAAGTGCTGTTGGACGAGGATACACCAGATGCTCTACACATGAGCAATCGGGAGAGGATATACTATGTCGGTGAGCCACTCCTCCGCTCCCCTCTCGCTCCAAGTTCTGATGTGGTCCATCTGGACTCTCAGCGCATATAGTGGTGGTCCACAAGGTCTCTTCCTGTGACCTAAGCATGGATGGTCGGAAATACACATTCGGGATAGGGAAGACCTGCTCCCTCGATTCCCTTGAGTCGGATGTTATGCCACGCCCTGTCAACTACGTGAATGTAGTATGGACCTTCAGCATCGGACCAGGAAACGCTGCCCCTGGGATAGATGCGCTCTGCGACACGAAAAATGTTGCCGGGGTGATCACGCTGAAGTACTCCTGTCACTCGTACCATTGGTATGGAGCTGAGGCACATACTGTCCGCTCTGTCAAGGGCCTGTCCATTGGGAACCTGTACGTCAATGGCATAAACGTGAACACTTTTGCGCCATCTTTGAGGTTATTTAGAAGGTGGGCAATTGAAAGGTTTGCTTCGTCTGCTGTTAGTCCCATAAAAACGATCTTTCAAGCACTTACTTGCTGCGGAGAACAGCCTGTTACTGACCAACACTACATCTGCTGCCGTAACGTTCTCCTTCACCAGCCCACTCTCCAACATATCAGCCTCAACCAGCCGCATCTTTCCGATCCTCATTCCGCACCCTTGAGCACGTAGCATGCTCTGCTGAGCAAACTTTTCTGCCAAAGCAGCTGGTTGAGCCATCATCTCCACACCAAAGCTTGAACATCTGGCTCGTATACTCATCAGGCAAACCATATTTCCAATACCGCTGCCCATGTCAACAAAATGGGATGTTTCAGTCAGTCGACCTTCTCGTATCATGACATCCGGAATGTTGGCGACAACTTCACCATAAACAGCATCGGTCCCAATCCGATACTTGGCGAGCTGTTTGAGGTTAGGTGTTATCACACGGTAATAGGCTTGCTGGCAGAGAGAGTTTCCCAAGTGTTCGTGGTGATTCTGTCGATAGTGTGCATGACGAAAGAATGTGTTTATATTTGCGAAGGTCTGGTCGAACTTGGTAAGGTCCCTTTCGTCGACAGCTTCAATCCATGATTGCAGAAGACCCTGGAAAAACATTAGATGGGATTGGAACTTGCAGGAATCCTCACTGTGTTGTCCTCTGGATTTGTAACTGGAGAAAAACAGTCCCGATGAGAAGTTGAATGGTTATATGGCCATGGGATCTGACCATGATAGAGATCCTTGACGATGGATACCAGGTCCTCGACAGGGTCGTAAGTGAGAGATCGAGGATCCCTCGGCTCAAGAAGTAGAAATCTGGACGGAGTTTAAAGTCGAGCCGTATGCAGAGAGGCATACGTGCCTTTCTTCCAACAGTGATACAGGATAAATCAAAGATACGGCGACAGGACTGGGAGTGAAGAAGTCTGGATAAGTTAGCAAGAATCTGAGGTCGTCAAAATGGGATCTCACAGTCTTTGTACGCTTTGATATTGTCCTCAACAATCTCACACGAAGAGATTGGTAGTATCAGTGAATCGACGTTGTAACGATATTTCTTGAGTGCATCTAGAAGGTTGAAAAAGTTGGCAGAGTTGTAATTCACAAACTCCGCGGTGTTGATACACATGGCCGAGGTGAAGTCCGGCGGATCCTGGGCATTCACTGATTCTGCCCTCCAAACCTGTGTTGGAATCCCTTGCTTCGAAGGCCGCCCTGGTTGTCGACCAGTGCTGTGGGCTTGTCTGTTCGAGCAGGGCCTGATTAGTTGAGCGCATTCATCGTTGTGGGAACTAAACACCTTTTTTCCCTCATATAATCTCGTCTTCTCTCCTGCGGTGTTCGTGCATCTGTAAGTCTATCACGGTAATAGGAAAGTTGACTGGGGTCTTTTGTGGCGTCCGTAGAACGATAGTAATCCATGGCAACGTAGATGCAGTGTTGCGTTTGGGCCCTTGGGGAAGGAAGATTTGCCCAGCCACTAGGCGATCTACGGAGCGCTACGTAGCGCCACGTACACTGGAAAGAACTCGCAGTCGGATCAAGTGCCAAGGCATTTGATCGATTTTCTCAGCATTTGATCCGACTGTCGGAAAAACAAAAACTGCATCCGTAAGCTGTCCAAATCTCCGGATTTACTGTATTTGGCAATTCTACTTATTTGGCAGCCCGGCTGCCAGCATGTTTGGGGTTGTTTCAGGGTTGCCAATTAGATTTTTCCATTTGGCAACCCCACACGTGCACAACTCGCTACACCGCCAATGGGAGCACAGGTGGCCGCCACATGCAGACGACATGTGCACTACATGTCGCCGACAACTGGCTGCCAGGTTTTGATGAGCTGGCTGCCAGCATCATTATCCTATGGCCTCACGATGAGGCCAGCTCCAGCTGGAAGCCAGCAGTCAGAACAAGATGGTGTACACCTTGCTGCACATTTGCTATCCACACTCCCCACACATAATCAATCCTTCTCCATGTTTGTACCGTGAAATTCAAATCAGTTTCTATTCATGTCAGAAGACTAAATTATCACAAGTACGCGCAGACGCTTGGGCAAAACACGGGGCAGCTGTATCAATGGCACCGGCGTTAAGCACAAATTTGCCTAATTTTCGATGAAGGTATAGCAAATGCTCCGGACTATGAGAGGCATATCAGATGAGGAATTCGGGCCAGTAATAATCCAGACACTTACCCAATGATTTCCTCTGCATCGCCCTTGGCATCATCGCGGATTGTGAAGGTGTTGCACAGGCGATGGGCTGCCACGGCCGGGGCGTTAAGGCGGCAGGCACGGCATCATGCGTGCGGAGTCGGACACGGGGGAATTGCGGGTGGCGGTGTGGGTGCAAAGTGGGAGCGGCCGGACGTATTAAAATGAACCGTGTCCACCTATGAACCACAGCTTACACCTCGGCTGGACTTGTATTTTTTTTACGTGAATCGCAAAATCTGACGGGACTGATGTGAACATTGATTGGTGGCATTCTGTCGAAATCCATAACAGGAAATTGCTTAGGATTCACGGAATAGAGCTATTGAGGATGTCCATAAGAATAGGATACAGTTTCAAAGCTATTCTGGACGACATATTCATCATGAATGAGGCAGTTGGAGGCTCCCGTGAAGTGTTATTAGAATGATGAAAACATGATACTTGTGCATTTTTCCATCAAGCTATTTCTCCCAAGAATGCATGTGTGCTTCTGCAATGTTCTGGAGATGGTTCCTCCTCTCATAAATGTGAGAATAGCAAAAGACACTCTCTGCCGGCCGGCAACAACGATCAGAATGATGGCTTCTGATTGTTGTCGGATAACCGAGGTTGACAGCAGCGGCAAGATGTAAGCTAGCAGGAGGTGTGAGTGATCTGCCTGAGATGTCAGCCAGAATGTGTTAACTAGATGTAAGTTGTGATCCATAACCCTGAAAAATACTCTGAATTTTTGCACACTATATCGCCCATACACATATACTGTATAAAATTTATTTTGGTGACATCCATCAATGGAAGCAGCATTTTTGACTTACATCTCTCAACAAAACCGTAAAAAAGTGTACAACCCAGATCCTGGGCACATGTTTCTTGGCAGGCTCAAATGACTTTGTTGCATGAATTACATCTCTGCAGGTTGGCTTTTCTGGGACTTTGTCTTGGTCCAAGTGGGAAGATTTGATGAGATTGATTAAAACAATGATGACATTGTTGTGTCGAAATCCATGAACAGAAATTGGCTGAGTCCTCGATGCCATTAGGGGCATGCAACAGCACCTGTTACATTACAGCTGCTTGCAAAAGTAATGACACTACCCCTATTTTATAAGAAAGAGCAATTTAAAAACACCTGACCCACTCAGAATCATGTCAATCAGACCAGAATTGACTGAGAAATGAGCACAAAAATGCGGGGTGTTCAAGTAGTTTCTTAATATATTTTTAGGAGGTATCATTACTTCTGCAAAGAGCTGTAAACATGATGTTTTTAACACTTTACAGAATGAATTTGCAGTACAGTATCTCTTAGATGGATAAGCATACACATTGTTATTCATTTTCACCACTGCCACGTAGCCGTCATGGCCAGGTACGGCAATAATGGAATTCAAGTCAATAGCTTGCCCGATTTGCATCCACCTCGCGGACCAAGATACTGGGCTCTACCGGCTGTCCGCTTTACCAAAATAAGACGCTTATGGGTGTTACTGGTCATCGCACAATTTATTCGGGTCAAGCAACGCGGTCTACTTTTCTTCAACTTGCTTCAGCAGTAATTGTGCCATGGCGCATACTATGACGGCTATCCCGGCTCGTGAATGCCGAACTGTGACCCAGACCGCATTTGTGGATATCATTGGACATCATTTGTGGACATAATTTATGGTTCCCAACAGGGTCGGCCCAGAAATGATTCCGCAAACGGGCAGCATCCACGAATAGACTCCACAAATAAGTCAGTGTCCACAAATCCCGTCCACAAAATTATCGGAGCCGTCGTGGATGATAGTGATTAGGTGGATGACTCTTTCATACAATACAGAGAGTGCCGGCGCCCGCAGTATTCGCCCGAAGGGCGAAGGCCTTAACACTTGAAGGAACATATTAAACCGTGTGATCCAGGGGGTCTCAATAGAGCCTATGCCTCTGTTGAGCTCCTTGGAATAGATTGAGTTGAACATTCCACTGTTGTCTGTTACCTGGACTAAACTGCGAGGAATTTCTTTGCACGACCAGAAATACTCTAGATAAAGAATATACTATCTGGTATATTCACTTGAACGGTGAAAGCGAGCTGAATGAATGGGCGGCGGACCGTGCTAAGCCAACAGCTACATTGTGATCGCCGACGGATGTCATCCAATTGCAACATATGTATTATCTGAGACTGGCTACCGGGCAACTACCGGGCCACCTTAGCTATTTTGCCCCCGGGCCGGCATATAGAGTGAGCTACGTACCAAGGGGCGGGACCTAAGACAAAGGCATACATCCTAAGAGTAATCTGGGATATTTTACAAAAATTTACAACACGATCCAATCGCTTGCCAAATTTTTCTGTCGGCCGTGTCCCAAAGGGGCAAAAAACGGACAAGCGGGCCACCCCGCTAAATCGTTCCTTCCAACCCGCCCTATGGGCCCAAATGGGTCGCAAATCACTCATACAATAGTACTGAGCTATCACATACACTCGGCAGAGAATCCGAAAGCATATGGGCCCCACGATTGTGACCTTTTTTTGCCACATAGGATGCCTAAAATGGGGGTCTGGACTTAAAAGCTTTCCCTGTTCCGCACAATGGCCAATTAACCCCCCAGTTAGAATACGGATGGCTACATAGGAGGTATCATGAGATACCGGACCGCAATAGAGACCGCCCCGATGCCCATTATCCCTCAAACAAAATTCACCTTTCCGTGCCACTGAAATTTGATGATTCGGGGTAATCGCCAATGGTGAGCGGGAAGTGGCAAACTTGAACCTCAAAGAAGTGGCGTGGAGCATTAGAATATATGCCCCGAATTTAAGTCCCAGATTCTAAGACCTTAACCCCCACGGTGGGATCGCTGTAGCGGTGGCAGTATTGGGCCACTTGGGACCGCATCGAGCTGTTTCTGGATGGTCCAACAGTGGAGGCAAAGGATTTCACTACATCCCATGCATTAGAAACATTGGCGCGGATCCAGGGAAGAAAACTAGCCCCCAAACTTGTGGATTGGTGAAGAACTGCCGGAGAAAAGAGCAAAAGAGGAACCCGAAGGCCGTCCGGAAATAAGAAATGATGTTCACACGCCGGATCCCGACAATCAAACCTGACGGAACCTTTGATCGCCGGGTCACTCCCGCCCCAAAATTTGACATACGGCATCCACATAGACTCTGTTCCATCGTACAAGTACGAGTTTACACAATTTTGCTTTACACCCACTTATATTATGAAAATGGCCCAGTACCTAGTGTGGCCCACTAGGCAGTCTCTGATAATAATCCATTTCCAACATGTCAACCAGTCCAGCAGTTGTCACCAAAGATCCTGCATTGCAGATGTAAGTTGTCAGCTAAAACCCTGCAAAATATGGGTAATTTCCATACACTATATCGCCCATACTAATACTTGGACATCGAAAAGTCCTAGACATATTCTTTATGGCGGTCAGTTGGTACCTTTAATAAAACAGGCATATTTTTACGTTTCTGGGGGAAATTTTCAGCCTTTTCACACATAAAACTTCGAAGAGCACAATCCTTTTTTTTTTTTTTTCATGTAGAGATTTTTTTTCTTGAATCGCGATTTTCTTTTGGGAGCACAACGTGAAAACTTGAACATGTACAGAGATATCTAGCGAATGGCCATGCTAACTCTAAGTGATGGCGGGAGCCAGCGGGACGACCACGATGTCTACACTACCACCAATGCACTGAGGTATAATTTTTGAAGCTGTCGGTCCCAGGGGCAGTTGTGAGCTGCACTGCTTGATGCTGACGGCGGGATGGGCGGGGAACATCACTCGGGTTAGCACAGCCTCCGAAAGATAACTCCGAACCAAAGTTCAGAAAATGTCTCTCCAACAAAGTTTTATGACCCAAGAAAAGTATATTGGAAGAAGCGAAAAAAATCACTCACTACAGTTTTTATGTGCAAAACATGTGAAGTTTTCATGCAAATTGTAAAAAATATGCTTCTTTTATTAAAAGTGCCAATTGACCGCCATAATTCTTATCATAAAATTCTCTTTGAACATGTACTGCAGTGAAACATTTCTTAACCTTCTGGCTTCCGCCCGTTCTAGCCAGTCCGTCTTTCGTGTAGATTGCAGGGTGAAAATTCCAAGGATGCATTACACGTAAAAGACAGAACCAAATTTTTCATTGGACTTGGAGGATTACATTGAGGTCAGATTTTCGCTCATGCTGAGAACCTTATTGTTTCCATCCCAGACATATCCGAGCCGAGAAACTCCGTCGTAGTCGCGGACCGCGCTACCGGATATAGGTGGCCTGCTTATTACAAGTCGTCGGAGTTTGAAATGTTTCCCACGACTATTCCCCACCGCCAGCGCTCTGTCCGTAAACTTCAAGGGAGAAAAGGTATTTAAATTAACGTATGAAGCGAACCGTTTGTTCAGACTGAGCATTTTTGGTCTCCTTGTACCTAAATCGATATTGCGGCTTTTGCCACCTGCCGAGCCATCAAAATTCGGCATCGTTGTTCTTCCATCCCACTGCCACAAACAAGCAAGCGAAGTTACTTATTTTGACAGAATGCCAATACAACCCCCGATTTGTCCAAAATGTGTTTCTGAACGCCTTCCAAGGCTCGAGAATTCCGATGATTTGTAATAAGCAGGCCACCGATCAAATGATCGACTTTATCAACAGACTACAACATGCGAGGTACGAGCATGCCGTAGACTACGGCTTCATGGAGATTAATCATCAGTCGGCAGGCCATTAATTGTTACTGAAAGTCTATAACGTGAATAATGAGGAATTTGGCAGAGGAAGGCCAGAAGGATTTACGCGACGATGAGTGACGATACACTGCTGGGGACCTGCGAATGAGGGATGATTAGTGAATGATGCGAGTATCATGGTTGGTTTGCGGACGTCGCCGAACTGTGTATGCCCTTAGTAATGGGAAGGAACGGTTGGGGTTGAACTAACATTGTACATGAAGATATTGGCCAGATTGGCGAGACATATGATACTGGAAAACAAAGGAGGAAACTGAGTTCATATTTTGGAGGAGAGGAATGTCGCTCAACCCGAAATACATCACACCTTGGGCGTCGGGTCAAGAAGAAATTTCGTGCTCAAGGGACTAGGGCTCTCACCATCTCGGACTAAGATCTGCCAGAGGGTGTCGGGAGCGAGTATTCCACGCCTGCTGCGCTTGTAGCCATGATACAGGGTGAACCCAACCAACAGGATGTCCCCGGCTAATCTATGTGCATTAGACGATCAGAGAGCTGAGGAAACTTGAAGGGACGTAATTTATCCTACTGTGCCTCCCATGCTGCTGCGAAGCCTGAATTAAAAGAGTGGGTGAGCAGGAGTTCCAAGATACAACGCATCGAAACTCGTGTATATTTCTGTAAGGATGTGAGAGCACGAACTTGAAATAAGATGCCGTTGTCGTGTACTGGGTCATGGATGTCGTGATCTGACAACCGGGGACACTGGCACTGGTATTATAGGTTGGGTTCAAACCACCGGTCCAGATACACCACTTTATTGGTGCGTAGCAACTCAATGGATAGAAGGCACGAAGTATGGAAAGAGCGCACCGCGGCCACAGCGAGGACGATTGTTGCAGCAGAAATCAAGGTTAAAACGACCTCGCTTGTTGAATAAATACAAGGCAAGCACTCTCAGGATCAGCTTGCCTAGTTCAAACGAGATGAGTTTAAAATTGCACAAAAAACGATTGGGGCTCACATCCCACAAGCAACTCCTGAGCTACCATGAGGATCTCATTGGTAAGATGCAGCTTGTAGCAGCTACCGGCCGGAATTAACTCTATGCATATCTTTTGATAACCAGGTTATCTTACATCTACCGGAAATTTCAATCGTCTGTAGGGACTCTAGATACAAGGAGAACTGATCTCGGGTGTTAAGTTACCGAAGAGCAAGGAAAACATCGCCATGTTGCTGCAGAGAGCGAAATACCGAACAAACAAGTACAAGGCGGAGCTCTTTTTCTTATGATGACCTCGGAGGAGAACGAGAGAAGATGGTCATAGGTAAGGACAACTGTGTGACAAATTCATGGTGAACAGAACTAGGATCAATTGCTTTCATTCGCACCAATCCCAGCCAGGAACAGAGAGCGAGAAAGGCGGCTAGGAGTAGAATCTCAGGACAAGCTCTAATAATCTCGGAGCTGAGACTCACAGCTCCTGTAGACTTGTCGCGGCGTCAAGTGGTAAGGCTGCCATGGAAGCAGAAGGGCAGGGTAGAACAATGGGAGTGCAGCAATGCTCCCCAGATCTTTGTATATATATGGTAGATGTATTTTGGACCGTTGATCATAACCCGTGTTCGATGATCGCACAGGATACCAATAAATTCGTCAGTTTGCTGAGGCAATATCGTTTGGACGGGGTGGTTGAAGACGAACTGAACGAACCGGGGTCAAGTGTGGACCTTTGTGTGGCTTTTCCGCTGAGTGTGTTTCTGCAGCAGGATAAAATAGGTCCTTCAAGGAAGATTGACAAAAATGATGTCTTCGACTGAGGAATGGCTTGGGCTCGAGTCGAACGAGCAGACTCTGCTTACCTAGTCTCATAGACAGACGCTTCAACCAGAAATCCCGTACCTCGTTTGTTGAACTGCTTACCCTTCCTGTCATGGACAGGAGGATGCAGAAGTCCTGAGGATATAGGACAGCCGACACAGCGACACATCTTTCAAATCCGACACATGCCAAAAGCTGTCAGAATGGCCGACACAATTTTGAGGATATCCGACACACTCAAAAAGAGCGACACGAATCTGAGAATATCCAACACATGGATACGTCATTCATAAAATCCGACACATTGCAATGGGATCTGTCCCAACCAAGAGGCAGGCAACGGAGATTGCCGGGATATCAACCTATGAAGTCGAAAGTAGCCCCCCCACCCCCACCAGGTGACCGGATTGATCGGGCCGACCGGTTGCGGACCGATCTCCGTGGCTTTGCAAAACCATCGTTTGAATCTTCGCCGGTCTGCAGCCCATTCTGAGCTCCCAAAAGTATCCTTTAGGGATAAGGACAATGCAGTATACTAGTTATAAGGTTTCTACAAGACCGAATTAATGCAAATCTCATGTAAGGCAAACTAGCGAATAAGTATCAAGCGGGGAGTGCTCGACCTGAATTCCCCTTCCTTCGTTTAGAACTGGAAGCAGCAGAGTCCGAGGGTGCGGTCCGAACAGGGGCGCGATTACGGACTCCAAACTGCTGGGGAAGAGCATCGAGGCCTTCATCGGGTCCGGCAACTTTGTCAAACTTCGCCAGCAATTTGTCGAGCGGGATACCAAGCGCGACTTCTTCGACTCTCTGTATCTCCATACGCTCCCATAGCTCATGCGGTAGGCGTCGTGTGCCGGATGGGTTCAGGGGCGAGGCATATTCGGGGTGGGATTGTGCGAGGTGAGTTTCCATGTTATACCGCCATTGAGCTGGCTGCCAACCACCTTCCCTGCCCGCGGTGAGACGACTCGGGCAGAGAGTGCAGACAATGGGAACATTTCGGCATCTTGTAGTCGCGGACCCACGCTCAGCATACCCATATTTGAAAGGATGCGCATGTCGACAATTTGTCTGAACGGTGGTATTTTGCCGCGAAATCTTGACCGAGATCGCGCATTCTGCCCGTCCGGATTCGCCGCAGAAGCCACAAGGCAGACCACTGTCAACCTAATTACCTGAATTAGCATAGGAATGAGAATCGGAGGAATTCACTTGCCGGTTTCAAAAGGGGTGGTTCCTCCGGAACATTGCGCAGTTTGCAAAGGATATGCGCACCCATATGTGCCCGCAAATTTTCAGCCTTCTTGCGACATAGCTCGCAGCACTTTTCCGAGCGCTCGGCGCGCTCCTGTGCGAGTTGCTGAGATGGATGGTGACAAATTAAGGCGAAATTTCCTACGAATAATTGAACTCAGTCGAAACAAAGAAAATAATTCGATGTGCGCTTACCATCCGCGAAACGGTACGGGGAATTATTTCCGGCCTTTACTGCTGCAATCGAGCTGGGAGTAATGCTGTTCTCAACTGCCCTACCCCACAAAACCTCGGCGACGAGACCAAGTTGTTTATCATCGACCTCCCATGATTGACCAGTGGAATTAATTCGGCTCGCCATCTCCTCCCCCAAACGGATACTGGCGTCGACTCCGATAGGATCCACAAGCTCTGTCAAGCATCCAGGAACGGAGACAATCACTACCTTGTCCGTCGCCTCGGAGGTTCCTCGAACGGCGGAATCAGTCTTGATGTAATCACCATTCCACATCCAGGCCCATTCGGATGTATCCTCGTCGGAGTCAAGCCAGTTCTCGCCTCGAATCGCGGCGGTCATGATGGTGGGGACGGAGTCGAAGACGAGGGAGGCAGCCTTACGAACCAGCGTCACGGAATATATCTGGCCGCTAATCTTGACTTTTGCGGCAGGGTTTTTGATTGTTGCGGAAAGAAGGCTAGAACGAGAAATTCCGTCTTGGTGGATGGCGGTGGTACGAAGGATGGCCAAGGAGATGCTCGTATCGGTTTTGAGAAGGGTGAGGATGGGATCGCCGACAACGAAGACGTCCTTGCCGAGGAGGGAGGAAGGGTCGATATTGGTGTCATCGCGGGGGCGTCCATTGACGTTACGGTGACCACGAACGCGAAGGAGGCGGACTGTCGATTTAGGCTCAAAGTTTGCGGTGATGACGAGGCGACAGAGGCGTTGTTTGTGAACCCATTTCCCCTCCACGAGGATATAGTCCTCGGGGACAATACCTTTTCCCGACGGAAGTTCGAGCTCGGGGACCGTGTTTGCGAGACTTTCTTCGAACGAGATTCCATCGCCCTCCTCCTCCTCCTCAGGCTCCTGAACGGCATCGGGAACCTCTACATCAGTGCCCGCGGTGGCCTCAGCGGGCGCAGCACGTGCAGCAGCGGGTAACGAACGGTCGGGGCGACTATCAACGAGAGGAGTACTGTACGCTGGAGATAACCATTTTACTTCCTGCATTATCAAGGAGAATGGGGAGATTTGGTACCACGACGGCATTGATACTGGGAGAAAGTGTGAATATGATGGCAAGCTTCACGCTCTCCCAGCATTGGCCATAAATACATGTATCACTGAAGATGTCACAAGAAGAGCAGCTAGTGTAATCTATGTGAAATCCGAGCAATATGTTATCAAGATGTGCGGACCAACGCCGACCAACGCCGAAAGACAAAGTGGTGTGTGTCCATATCCGCGAAGTAAAGCGGGAGCAAGGCTTAGGTGTGGCAAGATGACTCTTGGCACAGTGGACCGCACGGCGGATATGTAGTAAGCATTGACAATCTAGGGAGGTTAGTCCTATACGCCATGTCCGATACACCGAAATTCCTGATTTTGTTAACATTGAACATGCATGACCATGTGGTACTTCTCTGTTCCAAGAAGTGTATATTTGCTGTTCAGAAAAACATAGAGGATGTTTTCTACTACTTCATACACAGAATTCTCATTAAAAAACCATAAGTATGAGGATCTGCCATGCAAAGCAGCGGCCTTACCCACCAAGTGAGTGTTATTCTCCTGTCTTTAATCTCTTTCGCACATCTGCTGTTGCCAAGGGGCAACCGGCATTCAAACCGGCAACCAAAGGCTGGTTAGTTACACCCCCATTTCAAGCATTTGTTACACAAACCTTGAGTGCGAACCATTTTTGTAACAGTCAAGAAACATTTGAGAATGGTCACAGCAACATCTCACAAACATTTGCAGAGAACATGTTGCTGAAAATGTCCCACCAATGTCAGTTCAACATTGTCCAAACATAAAGAGTTGAAAAATGCTTCAGGAATTGACACTTTTTTGAAAAATGTTGAGCAGTAAACATGTTTAAAATGTTTGAACCAAACACCTGTGTAGTCCGGCCTGCGCCAGGCCGGAAAAAAAAAAAAAAAAAATTGACCTTGAAGTTATGGCAGGGTTTCAAAGTAGGCATGCCAAATATTGCTGGTCCAGTCAATCAGAAGTGTGTTTAAACATGTTCTGGAGCAAGAAACTTGGTTTTGTACTAAATCCAAATCCAAATCCAAATCCAACTCTGGAGTAACCCTGATGGAAAAACAACATGTTGGGAAAAATGGCTGAACCAGGATTTGAACTTGGGACCTTCTCATATCATGGGAGATGCTCTAACCAACTGAGCTATTCTGCCAATAGTGTGAGAGGAACTGCATTACTGCACTTCAACACTCCCCTGGTTCCTGTGCACTATTGGCTCAAGTGGGAACTAACAAAGGGGGACACCATTTTCCCTAGGTCAACTCACAATGGTACTCGGGTCAAAAAAAATCTTGGACTCCACCCCGTTTCCGGTTTGATTTACCTTACCAAAAGGACACAAAAACACCAAATTTCGGGGGTTTATTTACTTTACGGCGGACAGAGCTAGGGCGGGGGCCTATCACCGCAACTCCCGCCGATCTTTGAGAACATGATGTGGGTATGGCCTCTTCGAGGCGGGTGCTTAACCTTTATTTTAGATTCTTTAGACCTTGCCGTGGACTGCAGGTAAGGTGGGTTGTTGTACCGTGTAGTGTTCTTCATATGGAGGGAGTAGGTGTGCACTTTTTACTCATCCGGTTCCAGCGTCTTCAACGTGTTCGGATTATATCACTCAGTTTTTATGGAAAACCTACCCTGAAAGCAGAGCAGCATAATTCAGGGAAAGTTTGAATGCCAGAATTTCGACCAGAAGAAGGCTCCGACGTTGTGGGGATACGATGATGAGGTCGATGTATGTGCATCACAATGATCATCAAGTCCGACACATTCGGTGGTACGTTGTTAGAAACCATATCTAAAAAGGTTTATGGCATTACCACTGTGTGCGCATAGTCCCAGAATACTTCCTTTGGCACAACCGACACACATGGACGGAACGGGAGGGAAGCGAAAATCTGTCAAGATCTCACGTGTTGCAGATTCGGATTCCGCATCACCGGTGCGAGAGCCGTGATCGGACAGGGAAGTACTACTAGCCTCAGGCCCTAGGCGAAATCATGATTGACACAGCCTTTGCCCTCCTTGCTCGCACACACAGACTTGCCTCTCGGCTCGGCTTTCTTGGGCGCGTGTTGTGGAAATCCTAGGGCCTCCAATATAGAGCAAGCCATCGCTGGATTCCAAGGCAGGCTCGTATAGACCCTGTTCTCACGACGACGCACGACGACGACGTTCTCTCTGAGACTCTCCACCTAGTGTTACTCTGCTCGCCTATGTCTGCATAATTCCATCGATTCTCACATCTCCCTCAACAAGTGACTTGACATGCCCCTCCGGAATTAAGTCGTAGAACCAGGACAGCCGCTCCCGAGAGTATCTCTTTGTTTTCTGTGCAATCAGCTCCGTGCGATCTAGCTCGTTTCTCAATTCTTCAGATATGTGGCTTCGTATGCGTTCAAGCGGAAAAGGGCGCAAAATGCAGAGACCCTTCAGTGAACGTACGCGAGAAAGCATAACGTACGCGCTCTGAATGCTCGGACACGACGCAAAATCAATGCAGCATACATCCATCGAGCGACCTTGGGAATTATGAGACGTAAATGCAAACGCGGGGATGAGCGGAAGCTGCGTTCGCCGCGCGCTGTACAGTTTATCTGAACCAGGCAGCCTGAAGTGGATTGTTTGGCTGATTGGCTTCAGAGTTACTCTGTGTGGATGCGGTGCGTTGGGGGCGCTTTTTCGATAGGCTTCAAAGTCAACATCTGCGGAGATTGCATATCGTCGGCCTCCGATTTCCTCAAACACTATGGACACGATCACACCTGGGCTTCCATTAGATAACCCAAGTTCAGTCGCAATGTTCTCGGTACAAAAGACTGACATCCCAGGCATATAAGGTACTTTTCCTCCTAGATCGTTAGCGTCTTTGACAGGAATTGCCCAGGATACTTCTGCAACTAAGCCTGCTAGTTGCGCTTTCTTGGATCCTCGACCCCGCGTGTCCATTGCATGGTAGATATTACAAGGCTGGCCAGTCACTTCCGCAAAAACTTCGGCCATGTTCCAGTTGTGAGCGTCTCGGGCTGCATTGGTGTATACAATGAGAGGGCACGCGTTCCCTGGATCTTCGACCCATCTTCTCGGATCGGTAAGTCGCTTCGTCTCCTCGCTGCAATCCGGGGTTGATAAAACATATTTGTCCAGAATCTCTTTATCTCCCTCGGTGCACGATCCCTTTCGCAGGTGTTTCAAGATATCTAGCAGCACCGGATCATCGCGCTGTCGCATAATCTCATCCAGTACCACAATATGTTGAACCTGATGCCAAACCTGAATTCCTTTCACTTCTTGCCGGTTACGTTCGTGTAAGTCATTCAAGACATCGTTCAGATGGCATTGAACAATTCCACGGGAGAAAAGTGAGTGCCCTTGAGGTGGGGGGAGCTGACAAGGGTCTCCGCAAGTCACCCAATTGAGACCACCAAAAATATGCTCTGTGTTCCCCTTGCCCATGCTGACATACTCCGAAGCCCGAGCCAGGTCGTTAGCGTTCAAAAAGTAAACCTCATCAAGAATTAATGTTCGCACTGGTGAGAGTCTTTCCTCCAGGCTTTTGCGCAAACTCGGTGTAGACTTCATCTTTGAAGGAGATATTCTTAAACTTGCCTCCGCATGGATTGTGCAGCCCCCAATATCACTAGCAACAACCCCCGTTGGAGCGGTGAGGCGCAATTGCTCTGGGTATCCGATAATGTCATAGAACTCTTTCCAGGCCTTGAATATAACCGACTTCCCGGTACCGCCTGGGCCAGTGCACAGCAACGTCATCGGGTCGTCGACTCGCTGGTTATGCAGCTCCATTCCAATTTTGTCGGCCACTAGAAGAAAGGCCCGGGTTTGCTCGTCGTTCAGTGTGTGTTTGACAATCAATGCGAGGCAGAGTTTCTGATAGTCGAGTAAGGAAGCCCATGGAGAACTGGAACTTGTGACTGGCTGCTTTTGAAAGCGAGCAGAGGTTGCTTTCGCATGTTTCAGCTCCCCCGCTAGCGTGGTGGATAGCGCTTGCGGAATTCGTTCTGAGGGTGGACGACGGTGGGTTCCACTCCTCTGATTTTCTGCAGCTTTGATGCGACCTTTGATCAACAGGTCTTTCTCTTTTAGCAGGGCTTTACTTGCCATTTCTGCGACGATCTTATCATCCTCGTTTCCAAATTTTGTCATCTCAAGAAGGGTTCCAGGCGCAGCCTCCCCCGTCAAGGAATAAAAACCGGCATTTGCGGCCTGGACCAGTATCTGCTGGGCGTCGCGCGTTGCTTGCGTGTTTTTGACAGGTATGTCCCCGGTATCGAACTCGTCGGGGTCCATAACGGCTTGCATTGCATTTTCCCAAACAGGATCAAACTCCACTTCTCCCTCTTCATCCACATCAATACCGGAATCCCTCGCAGCTGTCAGCAACGCTGCCATTCTCTTCCCTCGCCTTGCTGCATAATCGAATTTTGCATCTCTTGTCTGAAATGGAAGCTGCATATTAAGACAGACTCGAAGATGATCCAGCGACATTGTGGGCTTGAAAATGTTGAACGCATCTTCCCAGCCAAGCTCAGCTGCTTTTACAGGTGACGACTTGTCGTTTGTCCACGGTTGGAATAGTACTAACATCACAACTGCATGCTTCAGCCTGTCTTCATCGGTGTCGTTACGCGGAACTCGATAACCCATTAGTACAGGGATGATAGGTGAGTCCAGTTCTTTGAGACAGTGGGTGGTGTACTCGGGATGACCGGGCTTGAAAGTCAAGTACGTTTTACTCTGCGTCTTGGAGGAAGGTTTCTTTTCTTTGACATAGTTTCTCATTATATCCCAGGTGCATGTCGACTCAAGTTCGTAAGGGCGATAGAAGATATCATTGAAGAGTTTTGAACATCGCTTCTCTTCAGGTGAGCTTTCTGGTAGTTCCTGCTCAAGCGTCCCAGGTGAGAGTACAATGAGTGTGTCGTCCTCATCCTCCGGAATGACTAGTTGTTGAACGCCGTCAGGTCCCTCGGTTTCAGCTCCATCGAATTCACCAACGGGTTTTTGAATTGCAAAAATATTGCGGGCTACATCTCGCAAGAGGGAAGACCACCAATACTCGACATATTCATCGGAAGTGTAGCTGTTCTTCCGGCCTAATAAGAAGGCCGCTGTCTGCTGACCGGTAAGTTCCCGTTTTCCCACTAGGGAATTTGTTGTCTTGACCATCATCAGCCGACTTGTCTCGGAAGCATCAGTATTGCCATCCAAGTCTGTGGGAGGGTTGTCGCGCAGGGTTTTTATTGAAGCACACAGTGCCGAAAAGACAATTGAGGTATCGAGTTGCAATTTTGTTGTATAATTCATCATGTACTCAATCATAGCCATTGTGGAAGTGCCCGAAGAAATTTGCTTGAGGTCTGTGTTGCAGCCGAGCGCCAAGGTAATTGTCGGATTGTGACCGTTCAAGTGTCCGTTCTCACACCGTATTTGTAGGTCGCCATCCTCATCAAAATGAGTCTGTGAAACAAGCGGTCGCGGGAGTTCAAAACGGCAGTCCTTGTCCGGATCCATTAGACATTTCATTTGGCGTGGTATGTGCTTGAAACAAGTTGCATTATGCTCGTGAACAAGACCAGTGTTCTCACACAGGTCCCGATGCCGTTGATCTCTGGTCCGCTCGTAGTCTGCCGAGTTGGGATCCAGCGGACGGCTCAAGACAGGCAACTGCTTGGGCATACCCTTGGGAGCATTATACGGCACTGTACCCTTGGGGAAACTCTGGCAGATGATGTTGTCGTACCACGCCGTGAGTTTTCGTTTAAATTCGGGGTCGGCATTCATACGTTCCTTCATATCCAGCGGAGAACAATACAGCCCTCTCAACCATATCAGAAGGTGGATGTGCAAAGAGCCTCGAACCTGGGCCTCAACTACTGCATACCAGCCTAAAACCTCTCCCAGAACTCCAATTTTCGAAGCTCGCTCCGTGCCCAAAATAATTTCGAAAAATTTTGTGATGATGAGGTGAAAGAACTCAGCTCCCGCAACTGGGTTTTCAGCTAATGCCTTCACACGAGCACCTCCCTCTTGATCCGCTCTACCAAGACAATCAAATATCTGGTCCAAGTTGATGTCCCTGCCGGCCAGAACTTGCGCCACGGGATTATGAGCATCTGCAAGGTTCACGGTCGCAAAGACATGCGGCAATCCATCGCAAATTATCTTACTTTTACACTCCTGCTTCATCTTGTTCACGTCCCCAACAGAACCGGGTATATGATCGGAAACATAGCTGAGATACTTCATCAATCGGTTTGCAGCTTTCTCGCCCTCGGACTCCGGTTGGGCAAATGGGTTACCCTCAAGCTTCACCCGGTAGCTCTCCATTGACGTGTCATCCACTTTCAGCATCAAGTCTTGAATTAATGGGAACCAAGACCGATTAACCGCGAGGCGAGACTTGAATGAAGACTGGCGACGCTGAATGATGTTGGCCATCACAAAAATGAAAGACTTGTGAACCTGGAATCGTTTGTCGGCGATGGTGATCAGGTGCTCAACATGAGGTGCAGTATCCACTTGTCGAAAGCCGTACTCGGTTGACAATCTAACATCGTTGTTGTCAATCATGCCCACACCAAACGGAAAAAGTGTTGGCCACAATAGCCCAAACACTCGTGGATTTCGCGATGTATGCAAAGGAGTGCTTCCAGACGGAAATTTCACAAATTCGGTGTCTTGGGTTTTCAGCCTCCGAAGAGCCTCCAGCTTTCGTTGCTTATAGGTTGATTGCAGACTATCTACATCAACAAGTGTAGAAGACGTGAGATCCGATTGTGGATCCGATGATGCAAACAGCTCAGAATTTGCCTCCTCAGAGTAGCTTGTGTTGCTGTTACCAGTGTACGACGAACCTTGATTGTTTGCGGAATTGGTGCGTAAAAAGTCTTTTGTCGCAAGTGGGCAGTCATACACCGGATACTCTTCCAGATTTTCAAGTACAGCATTCTTGTCGAGATCCGCGTACAAATGGTTGTGTTCAATCAACCAAAACAAAGCCTTTTTCAGTTTTTCACGGCGCACCAGGAGAGGTGACCTCTTCAAAAACTCATGGGTCACCTCAGTCTCCAGTGAGCCAACAAGTATTACGCAAATCTCATCTCGGAGTTTAAAGAGGGGAACAGGCATGGCGCTCACGAACGAACTGGTATCCTGCGGCAGGATGCAAACATTTCCGCGTGCTGCAAGCTGACCGCCCGGTCCCAGATGGATCTTATACATGCACTTAGTGGCGCGCGCACGAGCAATACATTGTTCCTCCAAGAAGGTCAAACCCATCAGCTCCTCGGGAACATCGCCGATCCAAAGTCCATTGGCATAGCTGCGCACTGGAAGTGTTTTGAACTTGTTATTGCTGACGGATAGGTTGCAGAGGTGACAAAGAACATAGTTTCTATCATGAATCAGAGACGACCGCCTAAAAGATTCAATACAAGGCTGGGAGGATGTCTTACGTAGTTTGTCCACAGCTTGGTTCAGTAGTGAGATGTCAAGATCATCGACCGATTTCATCACGACTGAGGCAGCCAGTTCGAGTTTACCACAGAATGAACACTCATATCGCTTGAGCGCGCTGTTGCTGGTACTCTCGCGGAACTCTCGAACGATCTGGTCTTTCTCCTCCTGCGAAAGGATGACAGGAAATGAGGTATCGGCCTCATGGCTCTCAACCGAAGTTCGTGGTTGCTTTGCGGCGCGAGGGTCTTCAGGAGCCAGCACTCTCTTCCGTTTAAGATTAAGGACAAGGGAATACTCTTGATATTCAGTGTCGTTGAGAACATGGTCCGGTGATATTCCAGCACGGATGGCTTCAGAGCTCTTGATGAGACAAGCTTGTGTGCACCGGTGAGACAAGAAATCTGCTCGCAGAGTAGCAACATCTTTCAATTTTCGGTGCTCAGCACGCTTCGACATACCGACGTGTTGGCTAACCAAAGCCCTCAGGGTGATGAGATTTGATTTGGCATTGACAACTAGGAAGTCAATGACAGCCTTTTTTTCAGCCAAACCGAGTTGAACAAACGAATCTTCAGTGGACGTTGATTGCACCGACGAGCGGTCACGAAACATCGGACTAGGTGCGAGACCAGCACCGCTGTGCGTTAAGCTAGCTGTCGAAACAGCGCCATTGTTCATTGAACTAGCCGTAAAGGCAGCGGTATGCTCATGCGATAATGCACTTTCTAATCGGTTCCGTTCATGGAACAAGTTCTTTTCAAATGGGTGCCGTTCAGCGAACGGTTGTTGTCCATTGGACATGTTGAACGAATGAATGGGACGAACAGCAGCCCGCACATCGGCCAAAGGAACAGAGCTCCCTGCAGACACTGTGATTAGCAAGAGATAATGATGATTGAGAGATTCATACCAGCTGCATTCACAAGATGTATAGGGCTGTCTGGCCCGTCTGCGGGGGTCTGTGCATCTGGTACAGTGTGAGATGCGATGCACGACACAGTAGAGAAATTAAACGCACCACAATCGAATGCTGGAAGCTGATTCAATTGAGGGGTTTCCGAGTGATGCACTAGGTGTTCTGTAATCTGTAAGAGTCATTCGAGCGACCGATAAAAATGAAATACCAAGTTGAATGACACCAGAGGAGAGATTAAAACTAGCAGCAGGAAAGTTTTCTTGGCAATAGTGCATCCAGTCTCGACCAAGTACAAGATCAACGGGAAGTGAGGAGGAAACCGGGAGTACGATTTGCGTAGAGAAAGTGGAGCAGGGCTCGACACCAGGGATAGTAAGAATGGCCGAGACACTGGCATGGGTAGTCTTTATCCCGGTTCGAAGCACCCAATCCAACGAAAGCCTGGAGCTCTCCTCATTGGCGTCAAAAATTGTGGAAAGCGGGTGGTTGCCGAGTGTCGCAGACATGGTGGGGGAAGACAAAGTGTGGGTGTATTGAATTGGAAATCCGGATTCGTTACATCAGACACTTGATTAATAGCCTAATTAGTGACCGATCGGCACTGTAATATATCGCTCCTTATTCCTGGTCTCGATCAACACAGCAACCATTTCCGGAACGATCGCTCTTGACGAGCGATCAATCGGCGATCATTGCCGTCGGATGTATCCGAAGTCTTGCGTGCGCAAGACATGCACAGCCTCACAGAGCGATTGGTCGGCGTTCAATCAATCAATCTATATCAACATCAAAACTTGGAAACGGGTTTCACGAGTGGCACTCCCGGGCGGTTAATTGAGTCCAACTTCAACTGTGGGGTAGTTTTCGAAGCTAAAAGGCAAGAAGTTCCCGCTGCGCATGTTCGCTTTTTTCTTGGTCGTTTGCGGGGCTGTCCGAGGGACATGGAAATAGGGATTCGTTACATCAGACACTTGATTAATAGCCTAATTAGTGACCGATCGGCACTGTAATATATCGCTCCTTATTCCTGGTCTCGATCAACACAGCAACCATTTCCGGAACGATCGCTCTGTCCGTTTTGCCGTTCCCGCTGCTGTCGTCTCATCTGCAACATGGCACACTAACCTTGGTGCAGAACTTCTTGCCTTTTAGCTTTGGAAACTGCCACACAGTTGAAGTTTGACTCATTTAACCGCCCGGGAGTGCCACTCGTGAATCCCAAGTTTTGATGTTGATATTGGTTGATTGATCGCCGATCACTCGCACTGTCCATCACCTCATCAACAGTTTCCCGCTGCTTTCATCTCACCCACAGCATGGCACACTAGAGTTATACAGCAGGTTGTGTCTTCATGCTTTGGGATGGTATATTCCACAGCTGAAGTTCGACTCAATCAACGGCATAAGTGCCGTTCACGAGTCGTTTTCCGAAGTCGATATTGATATTGATTGATTGATCGCCGACTGTCGGTGCGATTTTCAGCCTGAGACAGGATTGGAAATGAGCCTTGTCTTGAATACCACCCCTATTTCCATGTCCCTCGGACAACCCCACAAACGACCAAGAAAAAAGCGAACATGCGCAGCGGCAGGGGATCCATCAGCCAAGTAGTTTATAGGTTAATTTTATGAAGTATTGACGTTTGTTAAAATAACTTGACTTTTGAGCGTCGAGGGTTTAAGGTGGTGAATACTGAAAATGTTAGACGGTCGAGTAATGCAGGTATTGGACTTACGAACCGATTAGTGTACAGTGTACGTTAGATGTTGAACTTACTCCTCGGAATTAGTACTGATACCACCGGAATAGCACCTGAACAAACAAATACTGATTGCTGACGGCGGCCCAGAGACAGCCAAGATGCGAGAAACCAGAACGAGGTAGAAAGAGTAGGAAAGTCATGAGGATCACTAACCAAGTTTACGCATCTGGCACGTAATGACTGTACTGAATTACGCGAACCTTGTTTGTTCCTTGTTTACTGATTAGACCCAAACGCAAGCATGGTTGGGGAGCCTAACCTAAAGGTTAAGCAATAATGCCCTTCTGCTGAGGTCTGCTGGGAAAATCCGACGGCATCGGCATTTATAATATGGCATCAATAGTGTAAGATATCGGACGTGGAACCGCTCGGGTAGGCCAGGGATGTTCCTGAAAAAGAAGAATGGAAGCGTGACATCGCGCGGAGAAATGGTGGGCCATGAAAGCATTATGTGTCATACTGGAATGCCCAATGGACCGCGGGAGGCCAATCAGAAAACTGGCTTAGTTTCAGGGAGCTCGCATGGTGGATCAGCACTTGATTTCAGGGACCACCATTCACGCCACCATTTTTTCTTTTTTTTTCACTTTCCTTTAGCAGTCACAAGATTGGGTGCCACTCGATACCCGCGTCGTCCCATAACTCGGAGGCAGGGCCTTAGGATATAACATGATTCAACGAGGAGCAGACAGCATCAAAAAACTCCCACTTTCGCTTTTTGAAATCAACTTGCCTGCCATAAGTTCACTTGAGTTTGAAGGGAGCTTCTTTTTTTATCGGGAACCGTTTCGGCACCATTCAACGCCCAGATCCCGGCTTATAAATTGTCTCGGCCGTGTTGGACACGGCTATTGTTCGCGTTAATACAGGCGCATACACTGGACATATGTACCATCCCCGTCTGTAAGTCAGTGCAGCGCAGCAGCGGCAGGAAACTCTCCCAAATGATGGCCATCTGGTCCGTACGACGGGTATCCCACGTGATGCTGCCGCGGAAACGTCGGCGAGCTGACAGCAGTCTGCGACGGTCCGGGGGAAGGAGCTCCTGAGCACCCAGATGAGCTATTCGTTGGAAGTGAAAAAGGCGCCTAGTGATCACCTTCGTCCTCCTTGAAGGAGAAATTGGTCGAGCCGCCGCCAATCGAGAGGCCGCCTGGCATGTTGTAGACTGGGGAGGGCGACTGTTCTCCCATGGCGCCCAAGGGGCTAAGAGCTGTATCGGCGTTGAGATATGCATGGATGAGACTTTTGCCCCAGGGTTGACTGACGAGGGGCTGGAATTTCGCGGTGGAGAAGGTGTACACAAGGCCGGTCTCTGCCACGACGATGAGGAGGATCTGGGAGCCAGTCAGTGTCGAGAGCTCGTAAGCCTTGAAGAGAGTTAGCGACAGATGAACAAAAGGGATTCCGGGCTACCTTTTTCATGATTCCTTTTTGTCGGAATGTGAGAACGGGACATTGGATTGAGCTGGGAACACGGACCAGCTTTCCTTTTGCAGAAGGTAATGCCGCGCTTCGATTTGTCTTGAAGAAATTCGATCTTTCTTTTGGGACCCTGCTTTTGACCGCTCTTTGGCTTTTCGTCGTTGTCGTCGTCGCCACTTCTGTCGACCGCGCGACCGTCATGGTCTGCTATAAACGTGTTGTTGTTGCCGACGTCGTTCGCGTCTTTGTAGACCTGTGCTCCTCCGTTCATGTGAGGGTGAGCGTTTGTGGAAGGACAAAAAGTTTTTTTGATCGGTGGTGATGCACCGGTAATGCCACAAATTGTCACTTGTCACGAAGGCGTGTGGTGAAGCTTGATGCGCCATTCTCCTGGGTTTAACGCCCTACAGCAAACTTCGCACGAAGTAGGAAGGGCTGTGCGAGACGAGCCCGAATCGATGGAAATTGAGAGGCAAGTGGTATACATATGTAGAGTCTACGTCAAAAAATCTGAATCACGCAACATTTCTGAGTGAGGCTATCGACGACAATAATCCGTTCCTGGATGACCGACCACCTCAAAAGAACTGGACCCCATTTGGTGATAATTGCTGCCAGTTGTTTTCGGTGACAATTGTCGAGAATTGTTGGAATGTACAAAAATGGCACCAATTTCTCGACAATTGGTGAAGAAATGCGGCCAATAGGCATGGAATACAACGGATTGGGAGAATCTTAGAACATAATATAGATAATAAATGATTATATTGCAAAGCATACTACTACATACATACAAAGACACTGGACTAAACTACTGAGAACCAAGCCCCCCGCCGACAAACGCACACATCACCGATACAAGCATCACACCGACATGATAGGGCTGTGAATTGTTCTATTGTAAGCTTTTTTACAGTGGGTTAAATAGGATGCTTACCTCTGTGAAGAAGCTGCGTCGAGACGGCTCGTGGGCGCCTGGTCGCGCTGTGGCTTCCCTTGATGATTTGGACATCTTGCGCAGGCTACAGCTTCACTCCGGATACTGCACAAACTCTAGTAGATACTCATTAGGCATGTATCAGCTCTTATCGTTTAATGATCCAGTGTTGAAGTTCCCCCTGGAAAAACTGTGAGTCAAGTGAGAATTTTTGTTCGAGCGAATGGCGCAAAAATCGATTTCTGCTTACAAATCGGTCACTTTTTAGACCCCTCCTCTGAGATAAGATGGCAGATAAGCAGCTTGTATAAAGACCTGCCTCCTTCCTGAATATAATTACATGAAAGATTTCTAGAGATTTCGTGAGATCTGGCGAAATGCCTGAAATATTGGTCTTGGTTGTGGATTTTACAAAATTCTACCGTAATGTTCCCTTTGCGAATTCTCAACGGTTGGCCGCTTGCCCAGTTTTCCTCTTTTACAGCTGATCTCGAAACTAATGAGAGATGATCGGCTTTTTTCTCTGCTGCTCCTAAAAAACTTTGCCGGGCTCTCTCGAACGTGAACCGACCCACAGTAAATGCAGGTGAGTACATACTAAGTAGGAGCCAATAAATTCTTTGCGCAACAAATTTCCCAGAAAGGATATGTCCGTGGGGAACGGATTGTACCACTCAGCCCTCTTCCCATGATCTGGCGGGCTATTGTCACTGTCAGCTGCAAAAATGATTTCTTCAAGTGGCGATCCGCTCTCTGGATCGTAACGACGAGAGAGCCCGAAGTCGATGATGTAATATCGCGGCCAGCACGCGGTTCGGGTGGTGTGGAAAGCGAGGCCGTCGTGGGCCGGATTCGCCCAGCAATTTACGGGGTGGGTGCCATAGGGATACAGCTCCGACGGGTCCAGAACGAAACTAAGACGGCAACAGTCTCTGTCAAGAGATAAATGCCGCGTCGGGGAGCGGACTACAGTCTAGAGCATACCGATGTGCGATGAAATTCTCGTGCATGAACTGTATACTCTGCGCAAATTCGGCGGTAGCCCCCATTCCAGTCGCGTCGAAACCAACTCACCTCAAATATTTGCCGAAAGCAAGGGACCAGAGTCGGGCTCGCAAACATGGACACAAACCTGGCCAGATAGTTTCTAACTGGAATAAGGTGAATATGTACTGGCCAGTATGATGAAGCTGCACTCACGGCCCTATTCCGCAGCTTTCGAATGTCGCGGATCTCCTCTACGAAATCACGGAACACTTGAGTTTCTCCTCTCCGGTGGCATTTTATACCTGCCACAGAGCTACGGTTACTCCATGCCAGTCCCGACTATTCACCCGGGTTCGAATCGAGACCCCTCACCTGCTAGACTTCCCAGCTCATTGCGGGAGGTATGTCTGATCAGCAGTTGTGGCCTATTCTCAGAATCTGCTCCCTCCCCTGGTCTTGATGGTTGAGAAATTCCCAATCTCCAGCTTCTCCGGGTTGAGACACACACAAACACGGTGACGTCGGTTGTTTTCTCGCCCACAGGCTCGCACATCGTCTCCGGATCACAAGACCCGCCCTTGAAGTTGTGGGATATTCTGAACGTAAACAAGCAGTCGCCGGCGCTCCGCGCCGGCTCCTACTTGCGGACATTCAAAATAAAAAGATTTTGCACAATCAATTGATTACAATAAAAGCTCTTTCCATACAATATTGTTGGTATATGTAGACTCATCATCCTCATATTTCAAAATAAGCACGTTCCCGGAATCGGGAATGCGGGTCATGGCTGAATCAAGTTGTCCATGTGAAAAGACCGGACCGTGAACGCCCGCGGTGGGAGCAGGTCCTGACCGCATCCTCATGAAACACGGGCTCGTAAATCAAGCCTTTGAGTGAGAAATCCAGACGGTGGGAGTCAAGACCGACCACAAAATGGTATCTGTACGCCTCACCACCGCAAACGCGCCACAACTACCGGGCCAGGGAGAGCGATGCCGTTTCCGTTGGCTCGATATTTCTCGATGCTTCCGAGACGCAAAAAAAGACCTAGTTCTTTCGGCCAACCCCTACCAGTACAGAGCATACGCAGGGTGCCGGGGGAGGAGGAAAACCTTGAAAAAATGTGGAAGCTTCTCGGCAAATAATCATGACAGTTTGATGCAACGCAAAATATTTTTATTTCTTTCGGGCGAACGACGCGAACGACGGAAGAATTGAGCACCCCTAGTATCCTAAGAGCCTAGATGAATAAATTAACAGAGAATATAATCACACCCTAGATAAAAAGATTGATTAAACCCAGTTTTCTATGACAAGGAAATTAGTGAGACTTTAAAACACACTCTCTTAGTCTGTGTTGAGCTCTCGCTCGCAGGCTCACTTTGAGCTCAACCTGATCAAAAGTTACACAAGTTTATTTCTCGTTCAGCTATTTTGTAGTTCTGTCATCAACACGATATAAGACAATCAGTCCTGAAGTTCTAGCTCCCTGCGGATGATCTCCCTCACTTCGCGCAGCCCACCTGCCTCGCGCTTGACCTCCGCGGGCTCCGGGTGACCAGCGCATCCGCGCTGTCAGTTACAGATCCAAGACTCCCGGGCACGGACGACTTCTTCCATGCAGAGGACGGAGCGGGCATCTCCAGCCATTCTCCGCCAGCGATGGTGAGCTGCTTCAGGAAAAAGGGACACAGCTTTGCGAGCATCACCAGAGAATCGACAGCTTCGGCCGAAGATATCGGGACAGGTGAAGACTTCACTATGGCGGTGGTCACCTCGGACATGGGCAGCGCGCGCCGCTTGCGAGCTTGGGGGACACAGTAGACCCGGACGCAGGTGTAGAGAACATCCTGTATGTATGAACCTGAATTAGCACAGTACGTCTCCAAAGCAGAACATACTCGCATCCAGACACCTTCTGCGATCCCTCCGAGGCGGCCCAACAAGCATCTCCTTCTCAGCTCGTCTTGCCCCGTTTTCAACCTCTGGTCGCGGGTCAGTTTCCCACCCTTCACCTCGCTACTTGCAGCCTTGGTTGGAGAAGAGGAGAGCGATCGCCGACGGAGACGTTCATAAAGAGCCTCGCGTCTAGAAGAAGACGGCGTCTTGGGGACTGTCTCTGCAGTGGGCCCCCGCTGGTGCACAGAAAGTTGCAGAAGGACTTCGGCGACTGGAGAAATGGACGTTCTCGGGGTGCGCGGTGTGAGCTCTGTCTCGGGACGTTGTAACCGCGACGAAGGCGACTGCGGGAAGGCTATGGTACTCTTGGTAGGAGATTTCGAGCCACTGCCAGACGTGAAAGGGAAGGGAATCGCAAACAATTGCGGTGCGGTTTTGGATTTGGAGGGCGATCGAGAGGGAGAAGGGGGTGGCACTGGAAGTTTGAAAGGAGACAGTGAGGACTTTGGAGACAATGAGGCAAGAGTGCGCGTAAGAGATGTCGTCTTAGTTGATGCAGAAAGACGAGGGAGGTCCGCGCGGGGAACAGGAGGGACTGGGGCGATACCAGGATGAAGCTTTGTAATCCTATTGAATAAATGCAGAGAGTAGTGTAAATGAGAACGCACCATCAGCCAGTTATTTAATTTTTCGAGAAACGCTTCACGACGGCTTTCTCCGGCACCAGTCCAGCGAGCAACGGCGGCCATGCCAGCGGCCATGTCCTTGTCAATGTCCATCTCGACCTCGACTCCAATGCCATACGCAGGAACTCGTTTTCCATCGACTTTCGAGTGGTGGGTGGAAGGACTGAGGACGATGCCCATTGCACCCCGTGTCCAGTCCTTCTGGGCTGGCCTATCCTCCAGGAACGGGTTGTCGTCTTTTGCAGTCAATGTCAAAGGCATTGTTATTCCGTCCCATTCCCAGATCCAGCAAAGTCTGCGCAGATCGTCGAGCTGCGCAGATCGTCGAGCTGCGTCGACAACCCACAGTAGGTGCTCAGGGACAGGTTGGTGAGCATGTTGCGGACAATGCCTGTGTCGGAAGTCGGGGAAACGGCACAGGTTGCGAGGGCATGAGAAAGAGCGTGCTGCAAGCCCGTATGAATGACATAAAGCCGCAACAAGTGGGGTTGAAATAGATGCCTACATGCCTTCAACATCTTCCTATCACATAAAACATTGATACTGACCATGCGACGTGAACTAGCGGGATGTGTTCCCAATATGGTAATTGTCATTGTGGTTGATGGCGCAACTGTTGCGCCGCGCCGCTCCTTGATGAGCTGTTTTTCAACCAAAACTGGTTGAGTTGGTAGCAAACGCCGCAGGGCACAACATTGCGAGGCTTTTGTAAGTCAAGACTCCACAATTGGTTCGGTTCTTTGTAATCCTGGCAGATGCATCTCATAACTCATGCCGCTATAGGACGTCCCTGAGCGCGTTGGCGACGAAGGCGATGGACCTCATGCACAGACTCCAGCATCTGGTCATTCACCTGCAGCACGCCAGCCCAATGGGGTGCACCTTTCCGCGACTTGTCAGTTGTGACATAGGCGTGTCGCCTGGAGACACGCTTGTCCCGTTCCTACAGCGCCATCCACACCTAACGCGCCTTCGGATAGCGGCCGACGATGACATTGCTATAGAAAGGGGAACTCACATCACACTTTTAAATCTCGAGCATTATGACGGGCCGGCGTCGCTCATTCCTGCCCTGGTGATTCGCCAGCTGAGGGAGGCCTGGCTCGATTGGCATTCCAACGACATCTCCGAAAACGAGGTCGAGAGGATCGTCGCAGCACTTGCGTCCTTGACGACCCTCGACTTCCCATTCTTATCCTCCCATGAATATACGAGGGATTGCTGCGGACCGATAATATCGTCCCTGTCGAGACACATGCCGTATATCAAGACTCTCCGCATGTCCTGGCTGAAGTCCTGGAACGAGCCCTCAAATGCGGTGAGTTTTGCGCGTTCATCCAAATCGTCCCCCACTCAACAGAACTCAGACAACCGTCGCTAATAACAACATCCGCCACTTTGCGACTTGGCTTTCCCGTTTCACAGGGCTGACATTTGTGTCGATGGAGATCTCTTGCAGCGGTTATAGAGTCCCGCCTGAAATTGAAACTACGTTCTCGGTCGAAGCCTGGGCAGCAGCTTGTCCGACCCTGCAAGCATGCTGCGTAAGCTTGGATACAGCGGACGGCGGTCCGGGGGCATGGAAGAAGGTAAACGAGAACTGGGAGCCTTGCAATCTGTGGATATTCCGGGCACTAGCTGGGCTTCCTGTAGACTAAAGCGTAGTTTTTTCGGTGATCGCAGTCGGGCTACTGTAATGCTGTCGGCTAGCGTACGTATAACATTTAGGGCCCCACCAATGGGCCAAAAATGTTAGTGTTGCTCTTCTATATTGTGTGACTTGATATATAGTACCTGGATATCAGCGGGGAGGGGGGGCTTCTTGATCCGTTACTACCACCATCTCCACCTTTCCCATACCGGCTCATGTCGACGGCGGGAGAAACGGGGCTGGTGGTGGTCGATGGACTAGGAAGAGCGTTTACAGCGCAGATGTTTAGAGCCCAGGGTTTATACCGAACTGTAGTTATCCGTAGCAGTACGCAGTAACCGTAGTTCACTCGCAGTAAATATATGACTCGTATTTAGTTAGTTCTGACTCGTAGTAGAATAACGGGGGTGGCAGTGTGACCATTCATGTGACACATGGCGGCAAAGAAGAGAAGGGCGGCACAATGTGCAAATTATGCGACATGTTTTTAGTATCTGTCTTCTTTCTACCAGCAACCAGTCTGAACATACCTCTCACAGGGTGTGGTTCAAAATGCGAATTAAACCATTCAATAGTTCAAAATGGCATTACGAAGCATGTGATTCAGAATGCCATTTCGAGGCATGTGGTTCAAAATGCGAATTAAACCATTCAATAGTGTTCAAAATGGCATTACGAAGCATGTGATTCAAAATGGCATTTCGAGGCATGTGGCTCAAAATGTGAATATCTCATGGGAACAATTCAAACCTTAAATATGTCTAGTGCTCCCTTATCCCTCCTGCTCTCGGCTGAATTAAACCATTCAATCATGAGGCACACAGTTCAAAATGGCATTACGAATGTCAGGGGAACCCCCGCTTCGGACGGTTTTCCATCCGGACCCGATCCGGATGCTTCGGCCGCTTCGGCCGCTTCGGACGCTTCTCCATCCGGACTGGCTCCGGACACTTCAGATGGTTTTCCGCCCGGCGCTCCGGATACTTCTGCGCCCTTCTATCCGACCGCCAAACCACCCGGGACATCTGTCCGCTCTCGCTGGCACGTGCTGTGCGACCAGGCCCGCGATCATTGTAGATACCTCCGGACACGTGCTACTGGGTAGTTACCAATTAGTATATAAGGTTACGCCTAGCGTGGGAATCCTCATCCTTTTTTCTCTTCGGATTCCCCCGCTAGGTGCGTAGTATTTCCGCTCCTGTATTCTAGTACCTATATTTATTCTTCGGATTCCCCCGCTGGCCCCACCCACTTCCCTGCCCTTCTTCCATCTCCCTCCCCGCCGCCAGTGCACATCCCCATTCCCGATCCAACAAACACATTGGGCACTCGCGCACCTACCTCAGTTGTTACTGGTAACGCAGTGGAGCTGGTGGTTACTCCCCACCGTGGCCCTGGTGTCGCGCTCGTTGTCAGCCCAACCAAGCAGCCGAATGTGTCCGCCAATAACTAAGTGATCTCTTGCTATATCTTACTTGGTATATCTCTCGTTGCGCTCTATCATTTGTCACCTACAGTCTTTACGTGCCGATACCCCACCGGTCTAACTCTTTTCATTCCTTACCTACAGTCCTTACTTTCATTGTCCACACAAGAGGTAAGCAGGATGATTTCTGATTGTTACCACCGCCATCAAAATGTGCCACATTCCGCCGTCCGCAGCCCCCGCGGTGGGTGGCGCTGACGTCTTGTCGACCTCTGACCAACTTGCTACTCACTAATGTCATTAGTAAGCCCTCGGCGACACTTCGGGCTCACATAACAACAGGAAGTCACCCACTACTCCATTGCGCCTTCAAAGTCTGAAATTATGAGAAAATGGCAACAAAACCGTTGAATTTTGAACCAAAATTGTGTTTCTGCGACAAAGAAAAAAGACCCTCCCTCGGTTTCAAGTCAGACGGATATTTGAACTGAAATTTACTCTAGTCTGAACCTACCCTACATAATATCAATCGACTATCCTGTGCAACGACGAACAATTTCAAAGTGTGAATTATGATTGGGCTGTGTTGGGCCTCCTCAAAAGCCGAATCTCCTATTCTGTCTCGCTCGCTTTAACCCCATGATTACCTCTGAGCCTTCTCTGTTTATGCTCATCTTCACCGCACGGTACGGCCTCTTCGGGGCTGGCTGGCGCTTGCTCGTAGCCAGCGCGGCTGCCGGCCTTAGCATTCTCGAGCTTATGTGGCACATTCACCCTGCGACTCAGAAGATTGCCCATCTCATCCTCTACTCGACCGACTTCTTCTCTGTGGCCTTGTACTTTCCCTCATGCATCCTGCTGAGGTGCCTGTTCAGTGAAACTTGCTTCGACTGTTTGGAACCCCAAATCCATGGTCCGCAGACGAAAGAGGAGTATGACACGCAATGCATAGCGAAACGCATAGTGCAGCGCATAAAGCCGTATGCGGCGTGGCCAACGCGACGCATGACCTTCGTCCTCGTCGTCGCGGGGATCAGCGACTTACTCCACCCTGGCGAGCGCGTACCCCTCGTGGAAGGCTACGGAGATGGGTATACCGCCCTCGTCGGTGCGCTCGTAGTCCCCTGGGTGATTCCAGTAGTAGTGTGGGTTATCTCAACGCACGTCATACATATATCGGAGAAGATGAAAGCCGAGAGGGTGGTGAAGAGTTGGGATGCGGAGAGGCAGACGGGCACAAAAGACAAGGAAGGAGCGGGAAACGTTGAGAGAAATGTTGCGGTGGCGCAAGACCTCAAGAAATCGGATGCCGCCGAGGTCCAGGAAGATGGGAGTTTGAAAGATGGAGAAATGGCGGAGAAGGCAGAGAACGGCATGAATGCGGCGAAGGAAACTGAGGTCATTGGTTCTCAGTAATTTTTTTCTCAAAAGTCAATGTCTTCCACGTGTACTCAGTAGCGAGGGAGGTATCCACAGCGTTATCTGCGAGATTTTGAACCCATTCGTTCTTTTTCTGGAAATCCAAAGGCGCCGAATTATTCTCATCTTCAGTGTGGGGGCGATCTCAACGCAATATACATTGGAAAGGGAGAAAGCGGAGAGGGATGCGATGAGACTGTGGGAAGACAGGGGATCCCACAAGACGGAAAGCTGGAAGAAAGCGGCATCAAAGACATAGAAATAGAGCAGGACGAGAAAAATGTTGCGTTGGCGCGAGACCCCAAGAATTCGGATGTCACCCAGATACAGCAATATAGCAGTTGAAAGAAGGAGAAATGGCGGAGAATGCAGAGAACGGTGTAGGCTCGGATGCGTAGAATGAGACCGAGGGAATTGGTGAGTTACACTTGGTATCATGAGTTCGAGACAGGCTATGCGAGACCTTGAATCCACTTTTTTATCCATTGCGTATGTGGTCTCACTCTTCCCTCATCTTCAACTTGAAGGCGACATCCGTTGTGTGACCCTGGGGGCGAGAAGCAAGGAAGGTGACGCATCAAATGTCAACACGGACAAACACAGCATCTTTGCTTCCCACCATCATGGACCCGTACCTGCATCCCATCGCTGAACGAGGATATGAGAGTGACACCGGCGAACGTGACGTTCCTACTCTCGCTGACTTCGAAAAGAATGCGCCGGTGACGGTAGCCTTGGGCTCTGTGTGAGTGCCGAGTGTAGCCTGGTGGCGGGTCAGCCCATACTCAACTTGACGTCCATGTAGAAAACGGGGAAGTGGAAAAGTTTTGAACAGGAAAGGTCGCGCCATAATTCGCATTATGGCCAAACATGGTTGGTCGCACAAGGCCATTGCGTATATTTTCCGAATCTCGGATTCGTCTGTTTCGAGGGCAGTGGAGAATATACGTTATAACCCTCGAGACAATATTGACGAGGATCCCGAGCGGGCGGGGCCAAATTTCTGTGGAGTTCTTCCACCGCCTCTCTCGGATGATCTTCTGAAGGTCCTTAAAGCGAGCGATGATGCGCCGAAGGTACTTCTGCCCACGAGTCTACCTGCAATGTGCTTTCACTGACTTTGTTTACGAGCCCAATCCGAGTCTTCCCCTAGACGTATTAGATGATGAATGGGATACGGACGAGGTACGTCGCGCGCCCATTTGACTTATCTTGCAATTCTGAAGATGGCGAACTTAGCTCAAGTACCCAGACGAAGAATTTTCGTCGAATGGCCGATTGCAAGTGAGAGAGTCTGTTTTTTTCATCGTCTGTGTTTTGATAACGGACGGCACAGCGCGAGGCCAAAATGAAATGCAACACCCGCATCAAAGAGGTCGCCGAAGACAATGATAACGAGGCGGGGGTTTATGACAGATTCCGTTACTACTGTTCCTGACGGATTCTTCTCTCAGCCGGACGTAACTGCCACACCGAAAAAGCGGATCTACGAACACACGATATCGCCATTTACGCCGAGCTCAAGCAGCAGCGTTCAGGCAAGTTCGCGTCATTTCCTGCCATTGATTGGTGCTTACAGTTTGCCAGCCTGTGTTGACCGGCTCTCCGGCCAAGAAACCTCGGTACAGCGACGGCTTGCTTGCTGGGCGATCTCAGGTCAGAACTCTCTCCCTTGTAACTTTTTCTCTTACGAGTCGGCATACAGAGCCACGAATCGTCGACCGACCTCAGATCTCTTGTGCGCGGGAGTCCATCATCTCATTCCTCAGTAAATGCACTTCACACGTTCTCCACAACTTGTTTGATGACCGTATATTGCAGAATACCCCACGTTTATCGCCGTCGCAAGCTCCCGTTCAGGTTCAAGTATAATCTTTACTCATTGTTACCGCCCCCGAAACTGACGTCCATTTGCCAAAGGGATCTTCGCCCTCACTTCGCTCGATGCTCCCTCCTCCGTCGCGCAACAGACCTCTACCCCTTCCCCTTACCGACAGAGCATCCCAGTCCGATCTGCCCGCCTTCCTCAAAACTCTGACCGACGTTGATTTCACCCGGCACCATGAGTTGCTCAAGGCGCAAGGCTTCACCGTCTTTCGGCTCCGTTCATTGGCGAAATGGAGCAAAAATGAGACCCATGAGGCACTTTCACGTATGCTTATGGGCAGCGGGCCTGCGGCCGTCGGGCGCCCAGGCATGAAAGCGATTGAGTTTGTCAGCTTTGAAATTGCTATTCGCCCGCTGGCGAAGGCCTCTGCTGTGGTGAGTTGTTTATGTATATCCTACCTGTCTCTTTCGTTAACTGCTACCAAACCCAGGCGCCCGCTCCACTTACGCGTACCCCCCTCCCTCCGCTCGGCTCAAACGCGACGAACAGCGGCACCACGCTGTCTCTGTTCCTCAAGAACGTTATGGGCTTCGACCTCTCCGAGCACCACGGGTTCATGGTCGCGCAGGGTGTCGACATCGGGTATCTGAGCGCCATGTCGGGGTGGGAGCGCGGACGGCTGCAAGAGGTGCTGAAGTTAACGTTGCTGGAGCCGACGAACGAGGCTGACCGCGAGATGTCGTCGGTGCCGGGCGTTAGGAAGGGGATGAAGGTGTTGGAAGTTATGGCGCTGGAATTTTGCATTCGAAGGGCAGCTGCGGAGATCTGACTGACTTCTTGGGTTTTGCTTGCTGCTGCTTTTACAAGACTAACCGCTGTATCATAGAATGATCATAAAGTATTTCTGATTCCCAGCGACAACGCTCCTTCACGATGCCAAAGTCGATGCATGGGGCCACTCGCACGAACCCATCATCGCTTCGATAAATATGTTGCAGATTTTCGTTTCAAAAGCTGGAAGGGTAGCGGTTCTCGCTCCACGCAGACGTGTTTCCAAAGCTTTACGCGGGAATCTCAAGTGGGCCGTGTCCTTCATTCTGACCGCCAGGGTCGCGCGAAAATCTTTCGGTGCGCAGAGAATATGATCTTTGAAAAATCTTCCCAGTGATGATGCTCATCATACGGAACTCCGACCCAGTGGAAGTTTCTGCGACGGTTGATGCGTCGCCGTCGGGCACTCCCGCGCTCGACGACTTGTACACGGATCCAGAAACGCGGGAAACCGCGTTCTCTTATCGTCGTGCGCGCCGACGATGATATCTCTGAGCTTGAACTTCGCCGTCGGCGACATCCCGCCTGGTGTGAACTTTTGTTTCCCCGCCCCAAAATGCTTATTGCTGCTTTCTCTCTCTTCAGTTGACTGGCGTTAATATTGCGCGTCTTGCCGGTGGTCACCATCATTGTTCACCGTGTCGGGAGCCGGCCGCCAGTCTCGTTTTGCTATGTTGCTGCGCCGGTGCCGGGACGATTGATAGGGTGGTACGAGCTCACACTATGCTCTAGCTCTGACTGCGTAAATTCCATTTCGGAGGCTGCTATAAGCCATCCCGATCGATCAGGAACCTGAACGACTTCAAAACGCGTCCTAAGTCTAGTTCATTCACCGCCAGATATAGCGCAGGCCTCCTGGTGGCCAGGATCTCTTTTGAGAGTCACCAGACCCCAGATTCCCGACTCCAAATGCCGTTCCGTAGGATGAAAATGCATCACAGCAAACCTGGCATGGCGATAATTCGTTCACCCATCTCGGTACCACTCGGGTTCGAAATGATGATCAGTTGAGTATGGAGGGACGATAAACTAGAGGCCGTCAGCGGAGCGGGGAGATCGTTCTCCGCCCTGACGCGCATGGTTGCACGCTAAGCGTGTAAACTGCGGATCACGATCTGTCACCTGTCAATCACTGTCAAACGGTTGATTTACCCGACACGCACACTTACTTCCATCGCCATTTCACCCATCCCGTATCCCCCAAAACACACGCTACTCTCACCCTATGAATTTACATCACCTCCAGCCACTATCTCCCTGGAACGGATATTTATCTCGGCGGCTGTATCCACTCTGCCAACTTCCCTGACATATCAATCTGCCGGCTGCACTGCGCCACCGATATCCAAATTTACTATTCTCCCTCGCTGTTCCCCTTGGCGTTCATATACCCAAAAGCTCTTGATATGTATCTTTTCTGTGACTGCATCCAGTTCCTTGCCGCCCTAGATTTCTACTTTCCTCTCTACCCTGTTTTCCGACTCAACCTCTTCCCTGTTTTTTAACCACTTGCCCTCTTCCCTGACTCTCAATTTATCGTTACATTCCCTCAGCTCCTTGTCCCTGCTGAGTCTCATTTCGATTCATCTTACTCCATTCACTCATCTCTTGTGTATAAAAGACTTCGCTTTATTTCTCAATAAAGATCACTTTTACCTTGCCCCAGTTTGTGCAGTTTAAGTCGCTCTCACTCGCACTCTCGCCTCCGCTCTCACTCTCGCTTTCGCTCCCGATCTCCGCCCACGCTTCGCCTACGCACTTCGTCCCAGTCAGCCGCCGGGTACCTTTATACGGTTCCTTAGCAAGTTGAAACACTTGCAAATTTTTACTCCTCCTTCTTTCCTTCAGCGAGAGCTCACCTGTTGAGTTTTAGCTCGCGCTTGGACGGTCGGCAGGCGTGTCATTTTGGAGCCCACCGCGAGGGTTTCAACTATTGCTTCCGGTTCCTCTCGCAACCCGCGGCTTAATTCCCAACTCGCCCAACGCCGCAACCTCCGACTCGAGTTCATCTCCGCCTTTCAAAACCCTTCGGACCTCTTCGACACCTCACACTACACCCCTCCGTCCGACGACGACCTTTTTGAGGTCGTACCCACCAGTCTCGCTCACCACAGCAATCTCTCGCCCCACTCGCCTAACTCACCGACTTTGGCTTGGCTGTTCACCAACCCGCCATCACCTATTTTATCTTCGTCACCTATACACCAGCTCTCGATGTCTACTCCCGCCCCTTCCATGCCCGCTCGAGGCGATCGAAATGCGCCCCAATTCGACTCGCATAAGCCGCACGAGCTGCGCCGCTATTTCGGGGACCTAGAGTTCCTTCTTGCTCGCTCATCCGTGACGGACGACACTGAAAAGAAGAACCACGCCACCCGCTTCCTATCGGTCGAGGACCAGGAAATCTGGGAGGCTTTGAAAAGCTTCACCGACGCTACGAAATCGTACGCCGATTTTAAAGCAGATGTATTGAAGCTTTATTCAGGGAACGACGAGAACCGCCGCTTCGAGCTCAGCGACTTGGACACACTCGTTGGCGAATATTCCCGCGTCGGAATCCTCTCCCTCGAGGATCTGAAAACTTTCTATCGGCAATTCTTGCGTATCACCACCTATCTCATTAATAAACGGCGTCTCTCTGACGATGAACAGAGCCGTACCTTCCTTCGGGCAATGCAGCCAGCTTCCTTCGCACGGGAAGTTAAGCTGCGCCTCCAGATTAAACGTCCCGACGTTCACCCCGCCGACCCGTACCCCCTCGCTGACCTCTATGAGGCAGCTGAGTTCGCTCTTGCCGGAGGGGGCACGTTCATTCTTGATCGACCCACTCCTGCTCCCGTGCTCGCCCCTACCTCCATACCCACGACCATCGAAATTAAACCCGACCCCAGCATTGCAGCTCTGGTTGGCACCATGACCGAGTTCATGAAGGCTTTTGCAGGGCAGAAATCCTCGAACGACTCCAGCACCGGTGCAGCCCCTCCAAAGAAGCGTCCTGATGGCTGTACATATTGCAGTGATCTCACGCATTTCATTAACGATTGTGCTAAAGTTTTGGAGGACATGCAGGCTGGAAGATGTCGCCGCAATCAAGATGGCCGTGTCGTTCTTCCGTCCGGCGCATTTGTTCCGCGCACTATTCCTGGCAAAGACCTCCGTGCTCGTATCGAGAAATGGCACGAACTCAATCCTGGGCAGCTGGCAGCCGCGCAGTTGCTGGTTGAGGTTGCACCTAACCTTCACTCCACCCCTTCCTCCTCCACGGTTCGCACGTTCACCCTCTCCGACGAGCAACGTATGCAGATGTTGCAACACGAAATGAATGCACTCCAGACTCGTGCCCAGGCCAAGCGCGCGCTTCAGCGCAAGGCGGACGAGGAGCCCGACCGCAGCATACCCCCTCCTGCATCCAATCCACCCCTTCCCACCGCAGCTCCGCTTCCTACCGATCCGCCGCTTCAGGCTGCTGGTAAAGCGCCTCAGCACCCCTTCCGCGACGCTCGTGACGGCGCATATGCGCCCCCGAAGGACCGAAACCTCGGTCTCCCTGCTGAACAGTCTAGAAATACACCTGCATATCGCACCAATGCACCGATTTACAGCGAGAAGGACGCAGCAGAAGTTTTTAAATCGACGCTAGATGCTCCGGTAACCATTACACAACGACAGCTACTTTCCATCGCCCCCGAAGTGCGCTCCCACATGCGGGAAGCCACTACATCGCGTCGAGCACCGCCCAAAGACAACAAAAATCCTGTTGCACCAGCGCCGCAGTTCCTACATGATATTGCGCCCCCTCTCCCATTTTCGGATGATTCTGAACTCGAGTACGATTCGCTCGAGGAACAGCGTGCAAAGGACGCACAGCAGACCGCTATATTCGACTCTTTCCCTGCCTCCTACACCAATTCTGCCCACGCAAATTTACCGGAAGGTGGTTTGGTTGTCCCGGACCCCTATGCGGTTTATTACGACTCTGGCAGTATTCCGGATGACCTCGTCGTTTCGATGGAGTCCTCTGCCATTCGTTCGATCCTCCCTGTTATCGACAATCAACAGCAGTTTGAGTGCATCGTTGATGGCGGCTCTCAAATTATTGCGATGTCTGAGGCTGTTTGCCATGAGCTCGCCCTCTCGTACGACCCCCGCGTTGTCCTGCGCATGCAATCCGCCAATGGTTCCATTAATTCGTCGCTTGGCCTCGCACGTAACGTCCCATTCCGCATCGCCGACATCACACTTTACCTCCAAGTCCATATTCTTCGAAATCCCGCGTACGACGTGCTCCTGGGTCGCCCTTTCGATATCTTGACCCAGAGTATTGTCCGTAATTTTGCGAACGAAGACCAGACCATCACGATTTGTGATCCGAACACTGGAAAACTAGCCACCGTCCCCACCGTCCCTCGTGGCCTTCGACAGCGTACGCAGGGTTTTGCGAACTCGAGGAATTGATCCATGATCAAGGAGAGCTTGCCCTTATCATTGTTCCTGATCCCAGCAACTCCGACAACTTCATTGTTGAATCTACCTCGGCACTCGCATCGGACACCCCCGCGCATATCCAGCATTTATACTTATCGGCATGCACTAATCTTGGCCCCAGCGCCAACACCGTTAATTTCGCTCATACCATCGTTCAACCGGCTTTCGCTCTATCCCGCGATTCAACTCGTGGTGATGATTTAATTCCTATATTCTCTACTTCCTCATCCCCTCTCAATTCCGATCCCGTCTCAGCATCTCGTCCATCTCCCACTAAATATTCGCTTCCTCCGCTCGCAGAGGTTTACGCTAAAAAGAAGTATAAACCTGTTGCCCAGAAAATTCGCCCAGTCCTCGGAACTTTACCCGACAAATTCCGCATCGAGCGCCATATTTACGGCGACCCTCTCGCGGAGATACCCCACCTCGTTCCAAATCCCCCTCCCTTCGAGCCTACTGGTCGTTATACGTACGAGCGACGTGACCTCATGGACGCTGCGCATCCGGGTGAATTTCTTTGGCCAGAAGAACGGCGACTCATGCACCATTTCATGTGCTTGCAGAACGAAGCCTTCGCTTGGCAAGATTCCGAGCGCGGTCGCTTTCGCACCGACTTCTTCCCACCCGTTGACATTCCCGTCATGCCGCACACCCCTTGGGTACAACGAAACATCCCCATTCCACCTGGCATCTACGACGAGGTGTGCAAAGTCATACGCACCAAGATCGCAGCCGGTGTGTATGAGCCCTCGAATTCGTCATATCGCTCCCGTTGGTTTTGCGTTGTCAAAAAGGACGGCACCAGTTTACGTTTGGTTCACGCGCTCGAACCACTAAACGCGGTTACAATTCAACATTCCGGAGTCACTCCTTTCACCGATCAAATTGCGGAACATTTTGCAGGCAGGGCGTGCGGCGCCATGCTTGATCTATATGTTGGCTACGACGAGCGTCTCCTCGCCTCTTCTTCCCGCGATTACACCACTTTCCAAACGCCTTACGGCGCACTCCGTCTCGTCACACTTCCCATGGGTTGGACCAATTCGGTCCCGATCTTCCACGACGACGTTACCTTTATCCTTCAGCCCGAAATCCCCGAGTTCACCATTCCATATATCGATGATGTCCCCGCCCGTGGACCAGCCTCGCGCTATCAGCTTGGGGAGGGCTCATACGAAACCATCGCCGAGAACCCCGGCATTCGTCGGTTTGTTTGGGAACACTTCAACAACCTCAACCGTATTGTCCAACGCATGAGATATTGCGGAGGAACCTTCTCGGGGTTGAAGAGTGTCCTCTGCGCCGAGAATATTACCGTCGTTGGGCATGTTTGCACGCCCACCGGCCGCATTCCTGACGAGAAGCGCGTCGCTAAAATCATCAACTGGGGACCCTGCAAAGATCTTTCAGAGGTCCGCGCATTCCTTGGTACCATCGGCGTTGTCCGAATTTTTATCCGAAATTTCTCCCACCGTGCTCACTCCCTCACTCTTCTCACTCGCAAAGACATGCCCTTCTTATTCGGTCCCGCACAAATAGCAGCACAGGAAGATTTGAAACACGCACTCATCCATTCCCCCGCGCTTCGCCCGATTGATTACACCTCCCACGCTCCCGCCATTCTCGGTGTTGATACTTCATCTCATGCAGTTGGATTTCTTCTTTGCCAATGCGATCCCATGGACCTCTCTCGCCGCTATTACGCTCGCTTCGGTTCCATCACACTCAACGACCGCGAGGCCCGTTTTTCGCAGCCGAAACTCGAGCTCTACGGCCTTTTCCGTGCACTGCGGTCGTGGAAAATGTATCTTATTGGTGTACGCAATCTCGTGGTTGAAGTCGACGCACGCTACATCAAAGGGATGCTTGCGCAC
Organism: Mycena olivaceomarginata; assembly: GCA_029378375.1. Classification (NCBI taxonomy): domain Eukaryota; kingdom Fungi; phylum Basidiomycota; class Agaricomycetes; order Agaricales; family Mycenaceae; genus Mycena; species Mycena olivaceomarginata. The sequence goes on from JARKIC010000248.1 coordinate 312,738, forward strand.
CCCGATCTCCAGCCCAGCGCCAGTATAAACCGATGGATTTTATCCATTCTCACCTTTCACTTTACCCTCGTACATGTTCCCGGCGTACTCCATGGCCCAGACGGCCTCTCGCGTCGCCCTCCACAGCCTGGCGATGATCCCGAACCTGAAGACGATTTTGATGACTGGGTTGATCAGGTTCACGGGTTCATGCATTTTATCAACGACTCACCATACGTTGCTCGCCCACAACACACCATCGCAACCCTTGCCGCGGATATCGCACCTGATGAAGACAATCCTCCGCCCTCTCTTTCATACGACAACGTCCCTCGATCCGATGCTGCTCGCCTCGCCGATGCCCGCGTTGACTTGGTCCGCATATGGCACAGCAACTTGCAACGTCCACGCGACATGTCTGACAAGGATTATAAGTCCTTCGTCAGGTATTGTATGGAATTTTACCTTGCGCATGATCAGCTCTGGCGGAAAGATCCCCAATCACGCCATAAACTCGTCGTACCCATTCACCGCCGCCTCTTTATTCTCACCTCTGCGCACGATGATGTCGGTCACAAGGGCTTCTACGCCACGCGCGCCTTGTTGATTGAGCGCTTCTGGTGGCCCCACCTTGCAGACGATATCAGCTGGTGGCTTCTCACCTGCCACATCTGTCAGCTACGCCAAACACAGAAGCTATTAATTCCGCCTACCGTTGCCACACCCGCCCCCATATTCGCCAAGGTGTACATGGATTCGATGCACATGCCCCCGGCTGGCGGCTTCAAGTACATCGTGCACGGCCGTTGTTCCCTTGTCCGTTATCCGGAATTTCGCATGCTTCGGCGTGAGACTGCGAGCGCAATTGGAGACTGGATCTTCCAGGATTTGATTTGTCGTTGGGGAACCCTTTTTGAGATCGTCACCGACAATGGGACTCCATTTCTCAAAGCTCTCGCTTACCTTGAATCGAAATATCACATCCATCACATCCGCATTTCCGGCTATAATTCGCGCGCCAACGGATTAATCGAACGGCCCCACTTGGACGTGCGCGAGAGTATCTTCAAGGCAGTTGACGGAGTCCAATCTAAATGGAACACAGCGACCTATTCAGTATTTTGGGCAGAGCGCGTCACAATTAGCAGACGAATGGGCTGCTCACCTTATTTCGCTGTCACCGGCACACATCCCCTCCTTCCACTTGATATTTCCGAAGCGACCTACCTTCTTCCCCCACCCGATGCTGTCCTATCCACCACCGACCTCATCGCACGCCGCGCTATTGCACTCCAGAAGCGCCGTGACCAGCTTGCTCACCTTCATTCCGTGGTTTTTGAAGCCCGCCTTCGTGACGCCATTCGCTTCGAGATAGAGCATGCCGCGACTATCCGAGATTACGACTTCAAGCGTGGGGATCTCGTCTTGATGCGCAATACTGCCATTGAGAAGTCACTGAGCAAGAAAATGCGAAAGCGTTACCTCGGCCCGCTGATTGTCATCTCTCGTAACCGAGGTGGCGCGTACATTCTTTGCGAGCTTGATGGGTCAGTATTCCATCGGCCCATCGCAGCATTCCGGGTCATACCGTATTTCGCTCGCACCACTATCCCCATTCCACCGCTCGACGACTTCCTGGACATTGATACACAGCGCCTTCGCGAACTTGAAGAGTCCACACTCGCGGATCCAGAAGAGCTCGAATTTGATCTTGCAGAGCTTCCATCACACGACAACGACGGTGTCTAAACCATTCCCCTACTGGCAATATTTCAGTCGGGAGGACGCACGACCGGACTTACCTCCACACGAGTCGCAGACGCGTTCTTCGCCGATTGCGCGGTTCCACGGAACCTAGGCTATGATGATTTGCTGAGCCTATCGTGTTCTTCGTCATATTCTTGTCTGCTCGTCTCCTAGCGACTGGGGACAGTCGCATTTTCAGTCGGGAGGAGATGACGCGCATGGTTGCACGCTAAGCGTGTAAACTGCGGATCACGATCTGTCACCTGTCAATCACTGTCAAACGGTTGATTTACCCGACACGCACACTTACTTCCATCGCCATTTCACCCATCCCGTATCCCCCAAAACACACGCTACTCTCACCCTATGAATTTACATCACCTCCAGCCACTATCTCCCTGGAACGGATATTTATCTCGGCGGCTGTATCCACTCTGCCAACTTCCCTGACATATCAATCTGCCGGCTGCACTGCGCCACCGATATCCAAATTTACTATTCTCCCTCGCTGTTCCCCTTGGCGTTCATATACCCAAAAGCTCTTGATATGTATCTTTTCTGTGACTGCATCCAGTTCCTTGCCGCCCTAGATTTCTACTTTCCTCTCTACCCTGTTTTCCGACTCAACCTCTTCCCTGTTTTTTAACCACTTGCCCTCTTCCCTGACTCTCAATTTATCGTTACATTCCCTCAGCTCCTTGTCCCTGCTGAGTCTCATTTCGATTCATCTTACTCCATTCACTCATCTCTTGTGTATAAAAGACTTCGCTTTATTTCTCAATAAAGATCACTTTTACCTTGCCCCAGTTTGTGCAGTTTAAGTCGCTCTCACTCGCACTCTCGCCTCCGCTCTCACTCTCGCTTTCGCTCCCGATCTCCGCCCACGCTTCGCCTACGCACTTCGTCCCAGTCAGCCGCCGGGTACCTTTATACGGTTCCTTAGCAAGTTGAAACACTTGCAAATTTTTACTCCTCCTTCTTTCCTTCAGCGAGAGCTCACCTGTTGAGTTTTAGCTCGCGCTTGGACGGTCGGCAGGCGTGTCAGCCCCGAAAACATATATAAGAAGACCCATTTCTAGTGTAACTGCAGCCCCTTCGTCTCATTATCGAAGCTCTATTGTGCACTCTATGCCCACTGAGTCCTGGCTACTCAATAGGGGGTTGAGTGTATGAAAAGGCTTTGATAGTGACCCTACGGCAGGCATTTCGCTCCCCTCCACTCGCAGTTGACAGCGGGAGGGAGCAGCGAGGGCTGCGTAGATGGACGTTTATTGCTCCTAATCCATATGGAACCATGGCCGTCTCCCCGCAACCCGCATCAGTCATCCAGGCAAGTGATCCTTTCTTCGTTTTCTTTCGATTTCCGCATTTCCACCGATCTGAGGGGCGTAGCTAACCCCAAGGAAGATTCCTGTGACCTGTTTCTCCTTCTCTTTCTTCTCTCTTAAAAAAAGATCTCTGATTCATTTAGTCCAAGACTACCTCCCTACCAAGTTCAATCAATCAGCCCAGGCAAGTCATTATTTCCTTAATTTTCCCTGCTCTCGGTTTCTACATTTCGAATCTGAGGGGCGTAGCTAACCCTAAGGAAGATTCCGCGTTTCTATGTTAGGAAGCTGTTGCTTGCCGAGCACGGCCATCCTCATTCGGATGTTTACCGTTCACGTAAGAAAGATAAGATAAGATCCCACGTCAACATCTCTCTTCGTTGGGGTATATTAGGACCCCGGATATTCCCTTTGGAGGCTAGGGCCCACCGGACCCCGATCGGCCGATTTTTGTCCGGACAAATTTCGTCGTCGAGGCCCGATTTTTGTCCGGACAGGACCTAGCCTGCAGAAATTTGGTTTTTTCTATTCCAAGATGTGGATATGGCTTCTAAGGGCCTGTAGCATGTCATAAATCGCATTTTTGTGCTGTTCGAAGCCTCTAGAAATGTGTGAAATACATTTACTCCGAATCCTCGCCATCATCATCGTCCGACTCTCCTCCCGCGGCTGCTTTCTTTTTTCTCCTCCTCCGAAACAGTTTAATTGCCTCCTTGAATTTTTCCAGACCCCCGGCAAGTGTTTTGAAGCGGACAGCATCCTCCTGTGTTAACTCAATTCCGGTGGGAATAAGCCGTGCAGGAGCCGACAACAAACACAGGAAATAGATAGGCGGGATGAGAGCGAATTGCTTGGTCTGTACCACTGCGGTCGCCGACGGAATTGATCTGAATTGCGTACCGTGGAGATGCTCCAACACCTGGACCGAGAGTTTCGACAGGGCGGAAATATTTGAGGAGTCGGTCACAGGTTCATGTTTCCCATACTTGCCGCCACCTTTAGAATGCATCCCGAAGACTATAAAGAACAATTCATCAGCCTCATGGACAGTTGCGGATTAATCGGAACATACTGTGTCCAATCATCAGGCCGCGGGCAGTCAAGATCACACCATAGTCGCCGATACAAATTGGCCGTAACATTGTAACTCTGGCTGCAATTATGTCGGGCAGGTTCGGCACCTTCGCTTTACTGAAGACATCCTTGCGTTTGATGGCGGCCTGCATTACAAGCGGATGAGCATACACATGCGAGGAAAATGGGAGACTGCATGCCTTTTTTAGCCAAAGCGGTAGCCGTTGCAGCAGCGTTCTGCGAGTTTCCTGCAGCCGAAGGATTGGGCTGTGAGCCTGGAACATTACCTCCACGCCCCCCTGGGGCCGATGCACGCCAGCGCGCCGCGCGCTCCAAGCCAGTCCCGGTAGCTTTGCCCTGTTCTGAACCCTCCTTCAAGGCTTCGTGGAATTTGCGGATGAGTTGCTGGCGCAGAGATCGCTCTTTCTCCTTTTCCGTGTTACCACTATCCACAGTTCGCGTGCGCACCCCACGAGCAGCCTGAATTGTTTGATGACGGCGCCGCAAATCTACGAGGTGATCGAAATTGAGAGACTGGGCTGTCACTGATCCTTGACCTAAAGGCTTGGATCCTTCGGCAATGGACAATGCGGGGAGGTTGTCGACGGCGGCCTGGATACTAGCCTGTTCCTCTGCCACTATCTCATCGAGAATTTCGGGGGTCTGGTCTGAGTCAGGAAGGCTGTGACTAAAAGAGGAAATTTCAGAAACTAATTGCGCGTTAACGGAATAGAAATTACATCTTGATCATGTCGTCCGCTGAAAGGGCGAGAGCGGCAGAGGTAAGGGTGAGGAGCTCCTCTGCCTGTGCCCGTGTCCGTGAAACCGCGTCGTCCTCGGCTATCTCAATCAAATCCTGCAATTCCTGCGTCGACGAGATGCTGTCTGCATCACAATCATCCGTGGTGGGGGGATACCAGGCGGCAATGCTTGGTAGCATCGGCGGCACGGGATCATCACCTCGATGTAGCTGTGCGGGTGCCAACCCGAGCAACGCAATCAGGCTGTCTGCCTCCTCCGCCGCTTCCAAAGCAATGCCGTTGATGGTGTCATCGTCGGGGAATGTGGAGAGGGCAAGAATATCAAGACCAGTGGCGTCAAAATAAGTATGTGAATACCCAGCCGCGCGATCCTTCGGGTTGGAGATTTTAGCACTGAGGACAGCTGCACGAAGCTTAACACGAAGCTTGGGGATCATGTAAAGGAAATCAAGCATTGTAAAATCCTTAACAATGCGACGAGCCTCGCCGAAGACATGCTCGCAAGCCTCGCTAGAATGTAACCATGGGAAGAGAGGGAAAAGGCCATTGAGGTGGTCACGGTGGATGAAGAGGAGAGATAGGTAGCCTTCGATGATAAAACGGGTAATGTCGACGGCCTCGCGGGAAAGGAAATAGACCGATTGGGGGTATTCGGAGAGATCGAGCAAGGAGCTCCAAGAATCAAGGAAGTAGCGTGCGCGCAGAACGAGCTTGACTCGATCCGCATGACACATTGATCTGTTCTGGTACGCGTCAATGAGCTCTCCGAATATGAAGAGATAGATGATTTCTCCTAGGTATTCGGGATGGTGATCCGCCAGATACTTGAGGGTATCCGCAGAGAATAGTCGTATTGCGGCATTGTCATCCTGGCGATCCATCTTTTCAACATCCCGATGAAACAGCGGCGAACCATCTGCGAATGCCATTTCACGAATCCGGGAATATATCGCAGTATAACTGCCGAGAACCAACAGTCGGGCGCCGGAGAAGAGGTTATTGCGGAATGTTTTGAGCGCATGTTTCGAGTCCTGGATCATGCATATGGAGTGGTTCCGGTGGACGGCTATTAGAATGCGCAAAGGCGGGCCTTTCCCATGAGGGTCCTTGATGAGATGTTCGATTTTTTGGAGGGCTTGGTTCACAAACATGTCCTGAACGGACCGCTCGGTCTGAGTCCCGTCACAAGCGTACGAAATGACGTTGATGTTGTGGTCAATGAGCCCATCGATGACCTGGATCAGGTACTTGAGCAGTACGTCGGCCTTGAGGTCGTTGGCGATTGGAAGAGCAGCTACAATTATCGGAGTTACCCCCGGCACCGGTATCGTCAGGCACCAGAGTCGAATCTGTGGGGAACAATTAATAAGAATAATGAAGCATCGCAACTATTTGGACTTGCCTTCGTCGCCTTCCTCGCTTTTGCATCAGCAATAGTAGCCTTCACTTGGTCCGGATCAGCGACTCGCAGTGGGCCATCAATTCCGCCGACCAGGAAGTGTGATTTCTTGTCCTTGTCCCAATACAATCTAAAGGACGGGAATTCGTCATATGCAGGAGCATACTTGAAGTTCTGCATACCGACACCACGTTCTTCTTTATCCGCTTTGGTTACCATAGCCTCAACAAGTCCATTGAAAACATCGTTGTTGTATTTTCCCGACAGAGCACCTTGAGCGTACCGAACACACGGGGTGGTCTTTGCATTCTAAATCACAATCAGTCCCTATTCGAGCGTGCGGGATAATTATCAACACACCGGTTGCTCAATGATATCTTTCAAGCCAATGGTGCGACCGTAAATCTCGCCAAGCGGCTGGTTCCTGAACTGCTCGTTGGTGTAGATATAATTCTCTGGTTTCGCAGGACCTTTCTTATCAAGGGCACGTTTGAGCGACTTGCGCGACAATAACGTCACACAGGGGTGACAAGGAAGGGTTCGAGGGGTGGCAGCGGGAACCATCTTCTCGCAGGCGGTCGAAAATATGCGCAGATTGGCGTGGTCGTTCCGCCACTTCTGTTCGTGGTACTGGACGTCGCGAACCTCCTTTTGGCGTTTCTCTGTCAGCGCACTGAAAGCCTTATGAAATCTTTCCATCGCAATTTTGAAAACCGATCGCGAGCCGCCGCCTAAGGCTCCCGTGCGCTGTAAGTATTTTTGAACATTGGGAATATCTTCCTCTGTGACTTCCGGACAGGGTTTAACGGCGATGGGGTGGGGAGCGGCTGTTTTCGAGCTGGATTGTGATGACTGCTTGTTTGCGCCGCTGATGGACCCAAATATCTTTCCGAGCGTAGACATGTGCGCATCGGGCTTGACCTTCTTGCATCCCTTGGGATCCTCGCAGTGCGATCGGAATCGCGAAACCTCGTATGGGTGTCGAACCTTGACAATTGAGCCGCACTTGGAATGCCGAACGCTGCGCATATCTTGCCAATCCTTGTCACCCAAGAATTCCGCCTGTTTATCGAGCTCGCGAACACTCTGTTTGAAGTCTGCCCACCGGTCCACGTCGACCTCAAGCTGTCCACTTTTCAATTGGTTCATCAACGCGCGTGCGGCTTGGGAAGAGCGCGCCATTCCGACGTTTGGCAGCGGAGATGTCGCACGTTCCGCTTTGGCCTTTTTCTTCGTGGGAATCCTGCTGCTTGTGCTTGCGCCGTCATCCGTCCCTGGGCGGCGTCGTTTCTGCCCGGTCGACGGCGCTGGCTTCTTGGACTTGGCGGGTTTGGTACGCGTGAAGAAACCGAGCAAAGAGCTTTGCTTGGTCGGCTTCTTGGGCTCGATCGGCGCCTCCTCCACGTCTACCTCCATGTCTGATCCTGTGTTAATTCCCTCCGCGACTGTCGGCGCCACTTCATCCTCCAAACCGACCCCCAACCCCGACACGTTGTCCCAATCAGTGAAATCACCACCAATACTCGTAAAATCGGCATCACTACCGGTCGCCAAAGACACGTCTGACTCGTGATGGCTGCCCTGGACACCTGCTCCACTCGTACTGCTCCAATCATCGACGTCGTCCCACCTCGCCCTTCCAAGAAGAACATCAGAGTCGGAGATAGCGAAAGACTCTGATGTGTCGTTGGAGGCAATGGAGGGGGTGGATTCATTCCCGTGGTCAAACAAATCGTTCTGTGGATTCAAAAGGTCTGTAATTGGAATTCTCTTGTGGGCTGAGGGATCGGGATTAGGCATATCTTGGAAGTTGTGGTCGCCGCGCCCAACTCGAGTACTGAAAGAGGGATGCTCGCAAAGCACCTCATCTTCCTTGGCAGCGTGGCGGACAGCCGTCTTGGCAGAACTCAGCAACGGCAACAGAGGAAACTACAATCAACTGTACGTACGTCGGATCGCTTTGATTCCGGTTCATTCACCTGTTTGGTAGCGTATTTCAGGAAATGCTGCAACCTTTCTTGCACAGCGGTGCGTGGAATCCATAGCGGGGTGCTGGGATACAGCGCGCGCTCGCACGTGTTCCTCATAACGACTCCACAATTGAAGCTGTCGCGTTGAACACCATGCTCCAGCGCGTCGTAATTGCATGGGAAATTATCCCCGAATTGTTTCTGCAGCCACCGTTGCAAGCCTTTGATCAGAGTCGCTGGGGGCTGGAAGCAGTTTGGCATCGAATCCCCTGCCCAATGTTTGTGTCTTGTTCCTCAGGATGAAAAATTAACTCACCAAAACCAATCGAGTTATTCGGAAAATCAACAACACCAGCGATCCAATGACAATTCCCTCGTATCGATGCAGAAGTTGGGCCTTTCCCTTCGTATATTCCCCTTTCCGTGCGCCAAGTACGGCATTGGTGAAGGCAAGCGGTGCGACAATGACTTTTTCCGCAAGTTCCGGATCGGACGCGACCCGTTCGGCCAAATCCTCCATCATGATATCAATATTATTCGTGCTGAGCCAAACCGTGCCGAGGAACTCCCGCAGGTCGAGAGTAGATATGGACTGCCGCCCATATGTGAGTGGAACATTCCATCCCATCGTCACTAGCTCAGCGCGGGCGCGGTCGATAAAATGCTTGGTATCATTGTCCTGGCTTTTCTTCCTCTCGTTGTCCAACCACTGAATGCTCCTCTTCCAGCCGGCTTGTTGCTGGATGACCGCGGACATTTCGATCCAAAATGTAAGTGTGCACAAGGGAAATCGATCCGCGCCATCATTAAATCGTGGGTCGGCAATAGATTTCTTTCCATTTAGCCATGCCTGTCCGGACATGCGGCTAAGGAGGTCGAGGACAGCGGTCGGAGGGATGCTGCCGAAACTTCCAAATTGGGCGGCCTGAAATTTTAGCTCTTCAATGTAAGGCCTTTTAGTCTCGAGGACACAAAGCGAATACGAAGATTTACTATAGTACCTATGAAAAGATTTCTTGGAGCTTCACATAATTTTCAGACCAAAATCCGGAGCGGTGAAAGCTGAACAAGGATTTCAGCTCAAATCTGTTTCAGTTACAGTAAAACATGGCTGATTGGGACAACCAAATTTTGTTTGATCTCACATGAACATATTTGCTACTTTATTGTCAAACTGATCCACACAAAACCTTCCTTGAGGTCCAATGTATGCGCATACAGAATTTCAGGCCAATCGGATATGAAATGATTGAGATCGGGACCTATCTGTCGCAAAACTCGTTATCAGTCAAAAGATGGCCCAATGGGATGCACAGCTACCACCGGCTCAGTCTTTGCTGTCCCTTCTCTAATTAATCTCATTCAGCTTGAGAATCTGTTTGAATTGAGCTATGGAATCCCTCTGAAGAATCTTATGGCCTAATATGTAAAGGCCGCACGGGAATGGGAGATGAAGTGTGTGCCCTTTATCTTTCTTCCAAGACTTCTGATACCGGACCACTCCCTGCTTTCCGCCGACGCATCGGCAGTTTAGAATTGATAGAAATGCGAGAAGTAGCATGCGCTACTTGGATTTTGCTGTTGTAAGAGGTCCTTGTGTGGGCACATTTTCTGAAATACTCAAACGGTGAAGAAAAATTAGCTTGTATTTAACAATTGGGATCCCTCAGTCCGAGAGCATACGGCATGCGAACGGCACGGAAAACGGAATTAGTACAAACCATTTGGGGTGCAAACAAAAATGGAGTCGGCGGAGACAGGGCCGACCCTTTATTGAAGTTCACATCCTTGCTGCTCGCCGTGCCTTCCCAGATCAGGATCAAGAACACAGATTTGTTGTCATGCTGATGGCCCGAATAGCACCATTAGCAATATAGTTCAGTTTGTAAATACAATATCACGATGAAATCAATCCCGCTGATGCATCGCAAAACTGCTCAGAAAATTGAAAACACGATGCTTACCATATAAGAACCTTGGAAATGGGTGGACCCCACCTGAAAATGCGAAAATAAAAGGAATGCAAAAAGGGACTGTTTCGTAAAAATGAAAGGGGTGTGCCCATTTTCAGAAAAGGGCCCATTTTGGGTTCATTTTGTCGCTCCTCTTTGGTTCCTTCTTTGAAAGAGGGAGGTGAAAAGGAAGAGGAAAAGGCGACAAAAAGAAGTGAAAGAGGGCTGCTGTGAACACCCTATTGCAAAATTCAGGCAAAATTCAGGCATAGATCCATTGTTCAGGGTCCTGAAAGAGCACTTTGGTGCTATTTTATTGATTATTTACTAGAGAAACTCCTGCAGACAAGCTACTTCAATCTTCGTCCAGGTCAGGTGTTGAATATTTTCTTGCAAGACATACATGTCCCAATCTCACAAAGAACTCCGCTGCCAGGATGTTGAGGTCTTTCAAACAAGTCTCCTCGAAGATAGCATGAAGGCATTCGATGTTCCCTGATTTTTTAATGATGCGGCGTTTAACAGCACTGAGATACTGCTGAAGCAAAGATTCTGGAGAAGCCTCCGATGACTCTCCATGTCCGAGGATAAACTCGATCGGAAGCTGGAACAGACTCCAAGCAAACGTTTGTCTTCTAGCATCGCGGCCGCCAATGACCTACCTCTTGCGACTGCAGTATCATCTGTAACAGCCAGATCTGAACCTCCACTGGCTGGCTTACCAAATATCCATACTTCGGCTATGAGCTCATCCATCGCCTCCCGTACCCCGCTTACATATAGAAACTCAGTGCCTTACCTTGGTTCACCTGTGTTTCATGCAATTTATTGTGCTCTCCATCATTTATTTCCACGTCGTTTCTCGGCAATAATTACAGGTGCAGCTAATACTGTACTATTTCATTCAATTCGAATGTCACGCGTCACACCCGATTTCTGGAAACCCTCTCAATAATTTTTTCTCGATTTTAGCGGAATTTGGAGATTCGTCGGAAAATTAAAAAGTCACGTGCATTTTCGAATTGAGCGAAATAGTACAGTATACCAGTAGTTCACGGTATTGTGCCCCGACCAGCTTTACTTCTTCACACAGAACGGCGGGCAGACGTAGGCGCACACAACAAAAAAATCTAAAGAGACAGTTCGCTTCAGAATCTTGCTGGATACCTTTGTGAAAACTCGACTCGAGACACGGTTCATCTGGGATCATACTGCAGAGTTTGGGGTGTTGAGGTCCAGACACCGCCATCTTGGCTTGTTCGGCGATTACTGCACAACATGTAACGGGGGACTTGGCAGCAATATTGCCGGTGTTTACATCATCCTGGAATGAAGACCTTGCAGGTCAATGGACGCGATTCCCAGCACACAACAAAAAATTCTAAAGAGACAGGTCGCTTCAGAATCGTGCTGGCTACCTTGTGTGAAACCCCGACTCGATGGGCCTTGACCGGGGAAAACAGGCCAATTTACTGATTTGATGCGAAACTCGGCACACCATGCTGCCGTTGAATTGCATTTGAGTGCACAGCCCGAAACTCGGCACACCAAGCCACTGTTAAATTGCATTTGTTTGCAATGGAGAGCATAAAGCTTTCCCAGAAAGGACCTCCGGCACTAGCAGGAAATCGGAGGAGACAGTTCGAACGGAAATTGCGCTGGCTATCACACAAACAAGGTGCCGTGAAAATCCGGGTTGAAATGGCTGGGGGCAGGGGTTGAACTGGGTATGTGTGGTGTTCTGGTCCTCCTTTTATACATGACACGGAGATACATGAGATAAACAGAATTTAGTAACTAAGTCGGGGTTCTTGGTCATGCAGCAGCCACTGGAATGGATGCCGCGTCGAGTCGTCATGATAAATGGCCGTCGAAACCCATTTGGTGGGTCCTAGGACCATATCGGGTATATTTGAAATGCCTCTAGGGATGCCGATTGCACCCGCTGTTTGGCTCGCTGGAGCGGTCGGTTCCCTTTTTGAATAGGTTAAGCGGCTGCTCGGCCGCTTCGCGGCCTCGCATCCCCTTCCTCTGGTGTGAACTGAAACTGTAGAACAAAGTTGTATTGTGTGAAAAATCCAATGAAAATAAATTCAAATCACAGACCGAGCGTTCAAGACAACCCATTTTTCTAGACTTGCGAGGCTGTACATGTCAAGCGACGGTCGGAACGCGGCCGCAGCAGGCACGGCATGAGTGGAAACAGAGAGCTCGACGAAAAAGGTTAGAGCTGATGGCGGAGTTCGAAAAGGCTTCAGACATGCTTAATTTTATAAAGAGAGAGAAGGCTTTTTACCCGTTGCTTCAATCCCTTAGTACCGGAGAGAAAGTCATCATTAAATTAGCTATAGAGTACCGTAGTCAGGCCAGATTTTTTATTTTGAACTGATAGCCAAAATGAGACAGAACCTGCCGGAAGTTGACAAATTTCCGAAGCCCAAAGATCGAAACAAAAAAAATCTGGTCTGATAGCGGGGTAGGGAGATTAAAACCCCACCGCTTTCACTGCAAGAGTCAGACGATGTACAGGGATTTGAAGAAGCCTTAGCCATTTTGCGTAAGCGTATCAAACGCGTACGGTCACTTCAGTGACAAGTGTGACATTCAATATTCAGGAGACGCGTTTACCTCCCAGCCCGACTTTGAGCTTTCTGTCTGCCTTCCAGCTACTGCTTTCATCCACCACACTTTCATGCATTGTTATACTGGCCAGATATTCACTTTCCCATGCCTCGGCCAACCACAAAGCAGATATCTATCGCTAATGCCCGAAAACATCTTGCATCCAGGAACGAGCCGAACGACGCCGAAAACACTCCTCCGGATGATCCTATTGACGACCCGGACCCTCCCCCACCACCCTCGCGTCCGAAAAAGAAGACTCTAGCTGCGCAAATCACCGAGAAGGATCAGCGGATCACGGAGCAGAACAATCTCATTTCCGAGCTCCATGATCAACTTTCTGACCTCCGGAATGCCCTCGACACCCTGCGACTCGAACACGACACCCTGCTAGAGGAAAATCAGACTGAGAAGGCAACGAACAAGCTGAAACGAAAGGCTCAGGCCTGCCAAAGCGATTCACTGTACGATGAGCTCAAACGACGGCGTAAACGGATCAGACGACTGGAACGCGAACGAGACGCGACAAAGCACGATAATATCACTGGGATTTCGGCCCTGAACTCTACCATAGACGATAAAACTGCGCGCATTACGAAACTGGAGCTGGATCTGGCTTCGGCTTTCACCCAAATACATTCCCGCGACATTCTCATCCATTCAAAAGAGTCAGCCATCCGCGCGAGGCAGTCCACCTTGGCGAATACTCGAAAACGGCTATATGCAGCACAGAAACAAACCAAACGCGCTCAAAAATCACTGAAAGATGTGCGACGCGCCTATCGAAAGATCCGGATCTGGAATCCCATGGAGAAAGGCCAATATCATGCAGTCTCGCGACAGCTTGCACGCAATCTCACGTACGCCGGATGTGCAGCTGGAAAGATTGCATATGCCGTGAGGAGTTGTGCAGATGCATTTGGGGTGGAGATACACCGACATCGCTTCATGGATGCCCGAACTGTAGGGCGCGCAATTGACGAAGGTGGAAAGTACGGCGAGCTCCAGTTGGCGCGCGAAATTTTAGAGTCCCCAGGTATTTTTGTATTCAAACAATCTGATCCTGACGTGTTCTAATATTTATGACTAGGTTTTATCGAGAGTTCCAATGGCACAACACACAAAGGAATTACTGTCGAATCCCGTTCTGTAACCCTCTTGGTACCATCTTACGAACCTGGTGTCGACGATTCAGACAAATCTACTTGGACTCATCGCACGCGACTCTTGGGAGTGGAGCCCGCATTGGACCATACGGCACAGCGCCAATTCGACGGTACACTCGAGATGGCGGAACACATTGCGGATATATACAGCCGGAGTCCCCTCGCAGCTCGGGAGAGACGGGTAATGGACAAGAACGAGTACTGGAGGAAGAAACTCGGGGAAAGCAAAGACCATGCGGCCGACGGCAAGAAGGAATTCCGTTTCTCGGATGAGCACAAACAGGACATTGTCATCCGGGATCTTGGCGCGGCGGCGATGGACAGCCTTGATCTCGGCACCACTTCCATTCTCCTTGCTATGCTTGAGATCACCAACGAGGACTTGATGGCCGAGGCCAAAGTCTCTGAAGTCGAGCTGGAAGTATTGTAAGATCCATTCCACCTGGTTTCGATATTCTGATCATCTTGTCAGAACGGTGGAAGCACGTTCTGACATGGTCGAACAAATCCTCGAACGGCGGCTTGGACAGCAAGAGTTCAATAAACTCACCCCCGAAGAACAATGCAATAAATGCACGCATGTCTTTGGTGGCTGTTGCTGCCATAAAGACCTCAATGTCGTCAAATACGGTGTTCGTGCTATGGAGCGTATGTATGCTACTCACAGTCTTGTGCCGCCAGTGCTTCTAGCAAACAAAGCAAATGCGGCGACAATCGTTCTCAGCACCGATAACCCCGATAATCCTGCGGCGCAGCATGCAATCGAGGCAAGCAGTGCTGGTGCTATAAAGTTGCTTCAGTTGATTGGTGCCCTGCTACGCCACAAGGACGGAGAACGCGGGTACCAGGATAAATGTCGGATTTTTATGCAAGAGCAGAAGCTGGAGCTTTATAACCTCGACGAGCCCGGCACATTTCCGGACGTTTCCAACACGCGGTATGGCTGCTACACTTACGCGGTGGCAGAGGTGGTATGCTTCCATGGACTGATACAGGAACTCGTTACGGAAATTGTCCTCGGTAAAGCCAAGGCCGGCACATACAACCACGTGGAGAAGAATATCCTCAAAGGTCTCAACTGCGCTGCGACGATGACCGAACTCGTCGCATTAGCTCTCTACGGTGCATCAGTTTCTTGGTCATATATGGCGACAGTTCGCGGAACGAAGGACGAACCTATAAACCTCCTCTCCTTGACAGATCTCCATCGGAAACTCCCCGTATTCGGTGCACACATCGCCAACAATCCCAATATCCTCCTTGATGCGACAACCCCACTCGACCAACTCACAATCGACGGTCGGCCATTCCGTGACGAGTTTTTACTCACAGCAATAACTCAAATCTCTGGCGAGCTCCCAAATCTCTCGCTCGCGATCTCGAGCATGTTCTCTGGCGCCGAGACTGGATGGATTCAGTTCACACCAGAGTTTCACATTGACGGCACTTTTGATCGTCTGACTCCGGAACAGCGCGCAACAGTATTCATCCCTTCAACAAATGACTGCAGCGAGGGCATGCTCGGAACATACCGTGTCCATATGCGCCACCATCCCAACAGCACCGCCCACTCATTTTCTAACCAAACGCGGGCCGAGCGCAATAACACCGAGGCGTTCATCAAGAAATTCTGTGATGCGGCGGTGGAAAAGTATGTCATGAGGGAGGTTCGGAAGGACGGCGCCAGCGGACGTCGGGCAAAATTCAGGCGAGCGTGGGCAGCGCTCCAGCGAGAGAAGGCAGAGACGGCCACGAAGCGACGGGAGAAGACTGCATTGCGGAAGCGATCCGCGGCTGCTCGATTGGCATCCACCGCTCTCGAGTTTGATGTCGCAAAGATCAAGGCGATGTCATCGGCGTGCTTGAAAGACCAGCTGCACGTCTACAAGGACGTTTTGAAGGATGAGGAACTTGTGGGCAAGCTGTGGAAAAACATGGCGACTGTAGCCGTGCGCAGAGATCTAGTCTTGGAAGCTCGAGGACGGGAACTTGCGAAACGGTACGTGATTAGAATTAAATTAATCACCGCTCATTCTCTTGTCAGAACTACGGTCACATCCACACCTTCTGATGACATTACTCCCACCACTGAGGACATAGCCGTCGAGGAGTATGGGTTTTCGCAAGAAGAGGACCGTGATTGGGAAGACGTGGACAGCTAATTTATTTATTTTCGTTGTAATTGCAAATTTTACTGTGGGGCTGGACATATATAAGCAAAATAAAGATTTTATACTGCGAAACCGAGTCAATAGAGTGCTTGTGGAAGCCAAAACACGAAGGAACATGGAAACACTTACTTGTAGCAGTGCATAAACACGGTCAGACATGCCGCTTTCCGATCGGCCGATGCTGGTCCCCACGTTTACATATTAACCCTTAATTGCCAACACCGGCGGGAGTCACGAGGCACTTCCGGAAGTTCCCGAATCCATGATGGGGATGGTCCCAAAGGGAAAGAAAACGATAACCCACGCTCCGGCAATCATCGGTCCGATCGGTCCGCTGTATCCGTGCGCTCTGTATTCGCACTCCCAGTTGAAAGACGGCACCTAAAAGCCACCGCTAATCCGATGTTTCCTCTGATTACTCCGATATTAATCGGAGGAAACATGACATGTGCCTTTCAAACATAGCGTCCGCGTCGATATCTCGCACGTTTTCGTATTTATAAATCTCTCTAAATTTGACCACGCCTCGCCGTTGACACGCCTCACGCCTCACCTATCCCACAACGCCAATGTCAGACCCGAAGCTCTCCTCCTTTCTATCTTCTGCTTGGGCCAGTTTCGCCCGCGGATTGACCGCCATGGAAGATGCGCTCGAGGAATACAGAATCAACGGCCGCGCATGGGAAGCTGAAGATGAGCTCGATATTTCTAAAAAATACCGGGCGTACGCACATTTCAGCATCTCAAATTCAATATTTTAACACTCTCACCAGCAATGTGGCCGAGCGGGACGCACTTGTCGGGTGCTTGAAATCCCATACTATCTCGAGACTTGAGCTCAAAACCCGATCCGAGGTTTTTCGTGAAAAATCTGGACTTATCCTAGAACACGCAATGGTCCGTGATTTAATTTGCGTGATAATCTAGTGCCAACAATACGACCCAGAGATCATCCATGGACGAGAAAAATAAGAGAACAGCAAGATCCCCTCTCGACTTTCCGCGTGTTAAAAGTACGTTTTTTTGCTTTCTTCCTTTCTTTCTTTTCTCCCCCCTACCGTGTTCTCCAATTTTGACCGTGTCTCAGGGGTGCCTCTGATTAGGTTCGCTGTTGCCTTTCTTTATGTGCGTCCCTCCCGTGCTCATGAGAAAACAGGACTATTGAAAAGTATACTGTGGT
This sequence comes from Mycena olivaceomarginata, assembly GCA_029378375.1. Taxonomy (NCBI): domain Eukaryota; kingdom Fungi; phylum Basidiomycota; class Agaricomycetes; order Agaricales; family Mycenaceae; genus Mycena; species Mycena olivaceomarginata. The sequence goes on from JARKIC010000248.1 coordinate 330,086, forward strand.
CGGCCGACGGTATTAAAAATCAAAATCTCTGATTGTGATTGCGATCCCGTTCATTTAATTTTCATTCAGCCGCCGATTGGACGGTCTCGTGAGTTACAATATTGAGCATCTGCCCTGAATTCTAACGTCGCAGTGTGTTTATAGAGGGGCAGCGAGCTCGAAGGAGGTTTATTGGTTCCGACAGACCCCATTCTGATGACCGGTACCAACGAGCCGGAGGAGGACCAGGTAAATTCCTAATTGCTCCCTATTAACTCCCCAGTAAAATTGCATCAGATCGTCATGGCGTCCAGGAACCAGAAGATCGGGGATCTTCGAGCACTTAACGTCGTTTTCCCAACAATATATACCGCCCAAGATTATTATTGACAGTGCGACACTCAGGAAACCCTCGTCGCGGAGGGAAACGCAGATCCGGTTTCGTCGTCAGCTAGCAGTCCAGCGTCCGGGAATGGCGCTCGCCCATTGTCGACTTCGTTGCCTCCTAGCGTTTACGAAAATGTTAATAACGAACAGGATGAAAGTAGCACAGATAAATGGGGAAATTGCACCGCCGAGGAGCCATTTCGTTAAAGAACGGTTAATAAGGCTGCGGCAGGACCGCCCTACGCGCGCGTGCATTGAGGTTTGATTGACATCTGATTTCATCAATACTCGATCCGCACTACCGAACACAGCCTCATAGCCCATGTCCATATATGGACATGGGCCTCTCTAGACATGTGTCATGGGCCTAGTGATCGGAAAGTACGGCGGAGAAACACGACAAAAGAAGTGAGGTAACGCGGGCCGGCCATGCGCGCTAAAAGTCCATATGGGGATAAGGCTTCGGACAGACAGAGAGGCTTAATCTATATAAGAAAAGACGTGGTTGTCTGGACAAAAGTGGAGCCAGGTGGAGTCGGACTGTTTGTCCGAGAATCAAGCGGAGTAGCTGAACACCGATCATCCTAAACATTGCCACATCTCTCTTCTTTCCCATCCACTCCACACTCCACTCACCCGCCCACAACTACTCCACTCACTTGCTCCGCCGCCCACAACTTCACATAGGACAAAGTGGAGCCAGGTGGAGTCAGACCGTTCGTCCGAGAATCAAGCGGAGCAGCTGACAGCTAAATGCAATATTCTAGGCCGTTTCGTTCTCGTCAACTGTGGAGCTGTGGCAGTGTGTGAAAGTTGGCTATTGCGGGCGGCAGCGAGCCGCAGCTTGCAAGCCGATGTACCGTCAGGCTTTATGACGTTGTAGTGACGTCCTCGGGTTTCCCGGCTCCACCTGTGCCGCGAATCGAAATGGCCTAGAATATTGCATTCAGCTGGAACACCGATCATCCTAAACATTGCCACATCTCTCTTCTTTCCCATCCACTCCACACTCCACTCACTTGCTCCGCCACCCACAACTTCGCATAACCTAATGCTAGATAACAATGAATACAATCTCCTCCTTTTCAAAACACTCAGTGCGAACTAAGCTCTTCCCAATCAACCTCAAGACCGCCTCCGAGCTGTCAAAATGTGCATGTACTTTCCTTGCGCTTCGCGTAACCGCTAATACAAACTTCCAGGAATTTACTTACGCCTCCGAGCACACTCCAGCGACATCATAGTCGTGAACGTCGCGTTTTGCGAGATGTCCGTACCGCTGCAGACCAAAGTCCACGTCGGCGTCGGATAGCACACCCTTCCGACTCCTCCATCGACAATCGACGCGTCGGTGACGAGAACACGCCCCCCTCTACATTTCCGGCAACAAACCCGAGATCCGCCGGCCAAAGACGGCGTCGGGAGCGGGAGAGACGCGAGCAAGATGAGAATGCTCCTCCCTCGGGCCCAGCGCGGCCTCCACGAATGCCCAGAACCGGTAAATCCAGGGCACAGCAATGTCAAACACTTCATCTGGAGAAAGTCACTTTTGTGGGTTCTACCTCCAGAGCGCCAAAGGCCGAGAAAAGCCCCACAAAAATGAGTACGCTATTTCTTGATCTATTCCTCTGTTTGAACTCAACTTCCTGTTCTCCAGTGAACAACGGCACCCCCGCACGTCTCAAATTCACAGGCTTCTTCGGAAGCCAAGGCAGTGACTCAGAAGAAGGGGCGCCTCCCTCCAAAAAGCGCAAGACAACGGAGGGCTGTGCCATCGCAGAGTCGGTCCCGCAGGACAAGGGCGAGGGCCCATCCAGTGGTCGTCGTAGTAACACAACTGATTGAAGAATCACGTACTTATAGTCAAATGTATTACTTTGTTGAGATTACTCGAAATTTAAATGTACAAATTCGACTTCGATGATTTCCGTGGCGTAGCACGGGCTCACTGCTAGTTTTATAAAAAGGGTGAAAGGTGAAATGACGCAACGGTTCACTTGAACATTTTACACGAAATATTGGACTCGCTACGAACTTCAACAAAGACCTGCGCCAGAGAAGGTGATTGTCGGGAGGTTGTGCTTAGAAAGCCAGGGGTAGCCCACTGAATTATCCCAGGAACGTGACAAACGTCGGCGCAGGCTGAAAGGAATATTAACAATTACACGTTGAAAGAGCAGGAGGCAATTAGAACGTTCAATACAGAGGGAGAGGAGTAAATTGGCAAACAGAGTGATGGGAACGATGATAGACAATGGGATTAGGGGAGAAGGGGAGAAATGTCGGAAACACAACGAGAACGGCCGTAACAGACAGAGCATCTGTTCAGGACTAATGCCAAGGACAACACTCTCGTATGTTTGAATGGCTTGAACGACGTCTGTAATCTCCCCAGTCAAAACGTCCGACTCGGGGTCTTGAATGGGACGGTGACTGATGAAACGCGAGAACTTTTGCGCCTGCGAGTCCTAAACAGTTGAGTGTAAGAGACTGCGGTTGAACGTTGAGCTTGAGATCTTGACGTTGCAGGATGCGCCCGTCATGTTGCCCTGAAAGCGGAGAACTCTTGCGCATAAAAGACCTGAAGGGGTTGAGAAACATGGCTCGTATTTGAACGTTGAACGTCGAGCTTAGGGTCTTGCCATGGCGGTGTGCCGTTTTCCAAAGCCTGATAGTCAGACGTCTCGATCATTGAGTTAGGTGAACGGGAGGCTTGAGCCTCGAAGCATGAAGCAGAGTCGATGAGGGCGAAACCGGATAAAGGGAGGCATCCAGTACAGTGTGGTAGGCGTGAGCTGATGGGGGTGGGGAAGGACGGAGGACGTGAGAAGGATCTGCCTTTTGATCGGCCCTTGAACGGCTGATCGGCGAGGTGGAAAATAGCAGCCAGCGCCTTGAAGTTAATTTTTGATGCCCGCGTTAGCAGCCAGACCCCAGAAATAAAATAGGAAATGTGGCACCGACGGGCAGACCATGGGAAAATGGAAGACTGCAAACAGATGCAATGTGATACGAGGCATCTGCTTAATATACGAGGTATAGCTAAGCCAAAATACGTGACAGTACGATCAGACATGGACAGTTTAATTACCACGAATTTCGCCATCTGGGTGTTTCCGGACACGAAATCGTGGATTCAGATGGGCTACATTCTCCGGAATCCTAGGAACGAATCAGTTGACATGTTACACTCCAAAAGGTAAATAACTAACGTCCATGCCAAAAGTCCGAGAAAATCACGGAGCGAACAGATCCTGTTTCTTCTTGGAAGAGTAGGAGGCAGAATCGTTCACCGTCATCTCTATTTCGACGGCGGGACTATCATCCGGAAGGCCTTGGCCAGGCTAGAATGATTACCACGTCAGAGCCGCCGTGACAGAGGTTGAATGACAGAAATATCTCATGTTGGTTTTGAATGAGCCTCTAGAAAACTTCTGCGGAGTGTCAATATGAACCTTGAGAGGCAAGATCAGCGACGGATCTATTCAGAACCTGACAATTGGAGCACCACAGCGGTCCGGTGGACATCTGGAGTACGCATTTCGTCAGCGTCAGCCGCAACAGAGCGCGAACCAGAAAACCCACGAATGCCCCCATACTCGTCCTCGCCTTCGCCCCGCTCCTGATTTCCGCGGTCACCGCGAGTCTCGGGGTTTGCGACCAGTAATGCCTCCAGACAGACATTTTTGGCTGAAAATGACAGGCATAATCAGGACTAGCCATTGGCGATGCGCATGCCCCAGAAAATGGCTCTGGAGTGGTGCTGGAGGTGAAAATGTAAAGGAGGGCAAGGCAGCCACGCATTTGAAAATATGCAGTAAGGTCAAGTGTTGAAAATGTGCAATAAAGTCATGCATTTGAAAATGTGCAATCAGATCACGTATTTGAAAATGCAATAAGATCACGCGTTTGAAAATGTGCAATAAAGTCACGTGTTTGGGCATTGCAAAACAGTCCTGCAGTTGAAAATGTGTTTGAAAATGTGCAATAATAAAGTCGGAAAAAAAGCAAAGCATTGATCGGACGCTAGAGAGGTCAATAATGCCTCCAGGCAGATTCTGTGCGCCAGACTGGTGGAACAGTCTACATATACGAAGATTACAACCCATGGACTCCAGCGCTCACCAGGCTCCTTCCACTCTCCCAAAGTCAGACTCAAAAACAAAAAAAATTAAAGATAGTATATGTATTGAGTCTGATCGCACTTTTGGAGTAAAAGTGCCCTTTACATTTTAAAACACTTTCACCTCCAGCACGACTCCAGAGCCATTTTCGGAGGCACGCGCACTGTCAGCGGAGCCATCACGGTTCATTTTCAGCCAAAAAGAGTCTGCTGGGAGGCACTATTGACGTCTCTGGCCAATCAGTGCTTTACATTTTCGCACCGCCAGCAGCCATCCCGGTCATTTTCAGCCAAAGAGAGTGTGCTGGGAGGCACTATTGACCTCTCTAGTGTCTATACTTGCTTCTTTATATTTCCTTTTCTGCCTTACATTTTCAAATGCATGACTGTATTGCAATGCCTTACTTTTAAAACACTTTCAACTCCAGCATGACTCCAGCGCCATTTTCTGAGGCGCACGCATCGCCAATGGCTAGCCCTGGTTATTCCCGTCATTTTCAGCAGAAAAAAGTCTGCCTAGAGGCATTATTGGCCTCTCTAACGTCCAATCAGTGCTTCACATTTTCAAACGCGTGACTGACTACTAGCTACCTACTGACAATGACTCTGAGTCACCTATCTGCTGACCAACTACGAGTTACCTACCTGCCGACCATCTAAGAGTTACCTATCTGTCAACAAACTACGGCTTATCTAACTGAACACTGACTACGGGATACTGGTCGGAACGCTGACTACGGGTTATTATTCCGAACATTGACTATGTGTTTCTTAATTGAACACATCTACCATGGGCTACCTACCTGAATACTATTACCTCGTAGGTCAGCTCCAGCCACGCAAGTACAACGATGTCTTCCACAGAGTCGCGGGATCCGAGAGCAGATCATGCAAGGGAACTTCATCGAAGAGCATAGGGGGTGGAATGCAGCCGGGATGAAGCCATTTGTAACGGTCCAGTATATTTGTCTCGTCCGAATTTAGATCAGGTCACTTCAGCACAGTCAGGTCGAAATGGGAATTGCCAACAAGGACGGAACAGTGATCTCGGAGAAAAGCAGATTTGACAGATGAAGTATATGTAAACGTGAATAGTGCTTCAGAACTCGTTTGGTTTCGGAACATGCAAAGCCTCTTATTTTTCAACAATTGGGACACGGGTTGTGACCATGATTACCGTATTGCTTCAAGTTCTTCAACGTATTTCGCTTGGGCAGCTCGTTCTTGTTCTTGTGACTGTTCAACTTTCCTTACCTTGGCGCAACTCAGTGATGTGGTGCTTGAGCTTTCTGCGCATCTGGCCTATATGACTTCAAGGAAATTTTGCTTCTATAGATAGCCATCAGAATGTGCATTTGAAGGTCGGCCTCTAACTTGCTTCCTAGCCATTCGTTGTGGACATCAGCACAATCTGGCAAGGATAAGCCATCATGATCAGGAAGAGATATTGAAGGATAGGACCTCGAAAATTGACTGCACGGTTTCGTCATCCGAGCCAGACATGACGCGTGCGCCATCGGGCGAGAATGCCACCAACCAGACCAGGTAGCTGTGCCGGATACTGATCAGCATCCTATGCCGGGATACGCCCTTGCATTTGACCGAAGGGAGCCCAGGGAAGTGCTTCCGTCACCTGGTCAAGGCAGATGTCAAGCCCAATTCTGTTGATAGGCTACTGACGTAGAGATGCGGCGTGGATAGCGAGGCCAGACCGTTAACAAATGAAGCCCAGAGTCTCTGGACAGCTGCCATGTACACATTTAGTTCTTGATTTGAGCCTGTATAATTCCATGTCTGACCGGCAGAACTGAGAATATTTGTCATACCTGCATCGCCCAGGTGCGGGCCAGATGTACTGCAACACGGCAGTCCAACTTCAGCAAATGCATTGCCTCCATCCAGAACAGCACTTTCAAGCTGCAAAAATCGAATAATCGGACTGAAAGCTGCTCCACATCCTTCTTGCAATCACGCACCGACGCGGGGTGCCCCGCCCAATGCTGTCAAGCATAGCGAAGTTCGGGCCTGCTTATTACCAATCATGGAATGTTCCCATGGCCTTTGCTTCTGCGCCGTCACTGCTCTCCGCTCTCCTGCACTTCCCTGGCCCACCGCAACCTCTACTGATGGCTTGATAGTATTGGTGGGACCCCCAACAGAGTGTGCAATGCCACGAACTCTGCCAAGAAGAAAATTCAGCACCGGAATCTCGCGCCTAAATGCTCCTCCCGCGTCCTTGGCGCGTCCTCGATGACAAGGCTTTCCGTGGCTACTGCAGCGGTCAGTAGCTTCTACAACTGGGTCGGATGCGCAATTGGAGGTGCAAAGCACCCAATGACCACCACCGCATCCGAGGCTCTGGCTCCTTTTTTCGCTTTTGGGTCAGAACGGCGCACGAACGGATTCCTCGCATGCGGCGCTACTCAACGGACTCGCGTCGCACCGCGTCGCACATCCACGAATACGACGATACGCACCTGCCCACCATCATCTATTCGACTGGGCCCGTAGCGTGTGCCCTCTTTTCCCTGACTGAGGCTCTCGGTAGTGTCAAGGGCGACGACTTTACTGTAGAATTTCATTCAATTCGGCGGTCACGCGTCACGCACCCCCTGTGCCGCGATGAATTTTGGTCTCGGTCACGGGTCACGGCGCCCAGTGCCGAATGTAAAATGTGTGACACTGGGGGCCAAATCTCCCTTGGAGGTGCAAAAAAGGCAGAATTTTCGTAATTTTTCGTCTTGAATGCCGAATTTTTGGAGGTGTTCACGCGAAAATTCGTTGGTTGCCGAAGTGCTGAATCGGTATTTTGGGTCACGGGTCACAACCCGTGCCGAATTGAATGAAATTCTACAGTATCTTTGGCCCTCATCGCCGGGATAGAGGCGGAATGCGAACTCGGCATGGGCGTGTGGCCGAAGCATTGTGGAGGGGTCGTATGGCCAACGTGTGGAAATCCATCTGCAACTTTGGTTTTCAATTTTACAGTACCATGCCCCTATTTTACATTACAGCATTTGTTTGACATGTAAATATTGCCACATCATTGAATTCACGCTCGTACCACCATTCCGCGACCAGTGCAAGGCCCTCGCCTAGAAGGGATTCGGTATCCGTTCGCCCCTTCCTCTAGGAAAGCCGCCAGTGGGCAGTTTAGCCATACCCCCGAATTCGCATCATACGACCTCACTCTCTTCACACGACATTTCGGCACTTTCTTACTCTATCTTTTCGTCGTTTTCTTACTCTACGGCCCAGACCATTTTCTATATTCATTCCCCATCATTCGCTCAAACCCTACCCGGATCACCGACCATAGCAGAACCTACAGGCCGGGACTTTCACTCCGCCGCAGCATTACGACATAGGCTGGTGAGCTCATTTCCTTCTCACAAGGAACGAATCCAGACCAAATATCGGCCCCAGGCACATCACGAGCACCGTAGGCTCCATCGGCGCCGCCGTCGCGGTCGGCAAGGTCATGCGCCTCCAGAGCACGCCGATGCAATATGCCATCAGCATCGCCGCAACCAGGTCCCAGGTCCCTATCGATTGTGATGGCATGGCAGGCGAGAATCAATTTCGCTGCACATGTATGGACGACTTACAAACAGGTGCGCTAATCGCCTAATTCTGTTTCACGCCGGATTCGCAAACCATGTAGCAGGACCGTGACCAGTGGTGGAAATCGTTCCTCCCAGTGCACGCACGAACAACGATGCGTTTGCCGATGTCACATGTCGGCGATCCCCGTAGAGGGGTTTTACATGGATGCGATTGAGTGCTGTAGCCGTAGCTAGTAGTATGTAGCAATGGTTGTCTGGATATTTATTCAGTGCTTTTTATGAAGTCCCCTTGAGAGCTATTTGAGAGGCTTTTCTCGCAGCTTATTACCTCACTTCTCGGGCGATGAACTCGAACACCTATGGTTTTGGAAGTCACGACAGGCTTTGGCTTTCACCTTGTACAGACTCGGAGCTGTACTCAAGTTCGACGAGGTCGGGAAGCTCGGAATCACTGAATGGGCTTAAACACGCATATTGTATGTGAGTCAAGCTGGGAGAATAGAGAATATCAGCGAGATTTGCGGTATTTAATATCTACAGTATATATCACTGTGAGAGAATTCCGAGATTTCATAGAAACTTGATAGAAACCTCTCGGCATTTTTACGCATCTTACCGTACCCGCGGGTCTAAATACCCTTGATCACCATACTCCTTCCCATGTTATCGATCTAACCGGCTCTCTATGACGGACATTCTCCCTTGAGCAGCGGGACTCGAAGACCATCGACGTCACTGTACAAAGCCTCCTGACGCCCGACTCTTTTCGGAAAAAGGTACCAGGGGCTATACGGAAGCAAATCGTTTGACAGCTCGCAGCCCATGGCGGTGCGTGCGGTTGCTCTCCCTCCTTTGATCCACGTTTCCGTCTCCTCAGCACCAAGGGACTCCACACAGCCATATTGTCCAAGATTGTAAGCGATCTTGCGACTATTCCAGCGCCCTCAAGACCCGTCTGGAGAACACTGGCATTTTAGTTATTCTTGACGGGTACTACATATTTTAGGCAGGGTCGGTGAGTTTTGCTGTGGGTGATAGACACATCTGAATCTGAATGGAACCTTCTGTAGAGCATTCGATTTAGAAAATGTGTCGGGCTCGTGAGAGCAAATGTTGGCGAAGTTGAACTTGAACTTCACTGCGTTCCGGCCCCCTGTAGGCACACCCTTCCGTAAAGATGTATCCAGGGAGGCCACACAGCTGAAAGTAAAGTGCACCACTTTGCTTGTGTTTAAACATTTCCCGTATTTCTCCGACGTAGGGAAGAGACTCCTGAGGCTCGGGGCCGGCAGCAGGGGTGTTTGGGTTCAACCAGTGGATTTGAATGAGGGATGATCCAGCTGAACCTCGTTTCGAGCGGGTTGTCGGTGTAACTCGGCGGCCGTAGAGAAGGGCATAGTTATATATCTCAAGAAACGGACCAAGGACCTCATTGTTGGGCATCTGTTGTCTTGCGCGAGGTAGGTGGACCCGTGTTTCATTCCGATTGTAGTAATGCAAAAGTCCCACCAGGATGAAATCATTGTCGATTCTTTGGGACTGTTCTGCAACGCTCCCAGGCAATACACGCAATGATGTGCGTTCTAAACTTTCTTGGTCAAGTTAAGTAACTGCATTTATCTGTTACGATGAAATTATCTGACCCCCCCGTTTCTCCCTCCGTTTGCACTAAACATTATAACAGGGCTACTACGGCCAAATAAATCCACCCTCGTACCAAGCCGAATCCTATGACCAGTCCCACCGTTACCATCCGTACGGGTCCCAGGATTCCCGCAGGCAGAAAACGGACAACAACAGTCAGTTTTTTCAAGGGGGCGCGGCAGGGGGACCATCTGTCTGTGCCATATGCCTTGGCACTCACGACTTCGTCTCGAAGTGCCGGTCCAAAGTCTTGTGGAACGGCTCGCCGGCGAGATGTCACCGGGACGAAAGGGGCAGGCTTGCCTCCAACCGCGATGGATCCAGCCTCTGCTTCCAATTCCAGCGCCCTGCCGGTTGCCCATGTCGGGCCGGGCCCAACCACTTCCACGAGTGCTCTGGTTGTGGCTCGCCCAATCACGGAGCTTCGAATTGCCCTTCTCGAGCGCGGAGTTAAGCCTCTCACGCCTCTTGTTGCGGACGAATGGGAGTCTGCTCTATATTCTGCAGATCTCATTTCGCAATACTCTATTCCCAATGGACTTCGGCACGGCTTTAATATTTCTATTCCCCCAATCCTCGCCACTATCACTCCTCCTAATAGCTCTACGCTTGCCGCTCATCTCATGTCATTCCAACAAGTCATTCGTTCCGAACTTAGTGCTGCGCGCTACATCGGCCCGTTTTCCGCGCCTCAACTTGAAGCTCTCGTCGGCCATTTTCAGTCTTCCCCACTCTCCATGGTCCCGAAGCCGCACTTTAGCGGCCTGGCCGCCTTACGCCTTTCATCACTCAATCTGCCAACAATGCCATATCCACGGCAGCACCACCCATGCCATCTGTCCCTCGTTCCATATCCAATGCATCCCCCGCTAAACCTGCAACCATGACAATCCCTGACTTCTGCCATGCATTCAAATTTCAGATGACATTCTCCAACGCCTTCTTCCGATGGATCTGGAAGGCCCCCATGTCCTTGCGTATTTGAACAATAAAGACTTGGATGGATAAGCATTTGCTGATCGGGCAACGCGCGTCACTACGTTTTGCAGAGGGAGAATGGAAGAAAGGTAAAACCGGACGATAGTGTGATTTTTATCGTAACTCAAACTGTGCATGTACTTCAAAGCTAAATAAGACAAGAATGTCTAAAAAATACCGAAGTCATCCCTGGCGTGATTATCTGGAAAGATTGGTACAGTATAGTAGGGTTCCTTGGATAGTGAGACATCCTTGGGTATTAATTTTTTTTAAACCTCTCTAGCTTCCCCCCCAGGTCAAAATTCCTTCATACAGTCCATTACAACACTATAGCCCCGTCTTCTGAATTAATTTCAGGTGGGAAGACGCTTCGGCGCTTACAAGGGAGGTGATTTGATATCACTGATCGCCTGATCAGGCATCAATCACTTTCCTCCTTGTCGATTGTGCATTAATCCGGCCCCCGTTTGGCCTCACTATTTTCTTAATAAAATCTCATCCTCCTGGCTACATTCCTCGAAAAAAGGCAGGAAATCCAGCCGAGATTGACGTGTAAGATGATCTCACGCACGCAAATGTGTGACACTTTTGCTGGCACGTGATCCTTCGTCATCGCCCAAACCTACCGTCCCCGCACTACATAGGATTCTACTGTCAGGAAAATAGCCACCGAAAGGCAAACGGAAGCTGCCGATGGACAATGATGGGTGTGATGTCATGCTATCCAAGGAACCCGACATGTGACTCTTTGGCCGTTAAGTAGTGATGTTCTGGCTTTGGCCTCAGGCCAAAAGCCCTGGCGTTTTGGCTTTGGTACCAAGGCCAAAGCCAAGCCAAAATCTTGGCCTGGCGTGGCTTTTGGCTCGGCCTGGCTATCTCTCAGGCCAAAGCCAGGCCAAAAAGCCATGGCTTTTCACCTTCCCTCTATCGGTCACGAACGATCAATATAATCGCAGCTGAGTAGCTCTTCTTCTCATCATTAATTAGATGCTTGCTCACGCCTTGCCGATACAATCTGATATGAATTCCATCGATCCGTATCGTCCCGTCCACGGGCAAGTACACAATTTGTGTCCACAATCATTTCGTTCTGAAGTCCAATTGAATGATTTAGCGCCTTGAGTGGTGGTGTGTTCCTTCTCATATACAGTCTATCCAGTCCCTACATTGACTTGACATGGGAGGTGACTGGATTGATCTGTTTCTCCTTCCATTTTTTCTTGGTTTCGCTGCCAGGAACGCACGGTGGGAGTACTTTCCTCGTGAAATTTGACACTCATGCTGGCGATTATGATTGAAGCTGTCAACCGTCCCCGTCTTTACGGGTGTAACGTGGACGGGACGGTAAAATTGCCGTCTGTCCCGTATACGAGTTCGGTGGCACACATATTCCGCAAACTTTCGCAGATTGAGACAGGCGCCATAATCTATCTGTAAACCGGTACACATTGCGATTCAACAACATTAAAAACGGCTTACGTGAACGAGCACAACTCTTCTTCAATCTATTTTCTTTGGTGAAGAATGCCCTGAAGATTTACATGGGCATCCTGAGCCATGCCTAGGAGTGATTTCAGCTTGGAACTCGCAGGATTTGGTCCCTCATGTCCTATCTTGCGAGTCTTGGGTGCCCACCCGTCGATTGACGATTGACGGGCCGTGTCTTTGCCATCCTGCACCGTCTCCATGTTTAAAAACTCCGAAAGCCGGCCGTCTGAATGACGGCCCGTAGCCGTCTTCGACCTGAAGATTGACGGCCGTACCCGCTTACGGGACGGTGGGCAGCCCTAAAATTTATGATGCTTCATGATCAAACACTCAACTATTTGCTCTTGGGATTCTTGGGCTTGGTCTGAGGAGCAGAGTAATCATCAAAGATACGTTTAGGATTCCGTGCCCGAACAGACGTTATAATATCCGTGGATCCAACTCAGCGTTCAACCTTCGATCGGGAATGACGGATTCATCTGCGGTGAGGTCGGCACTGGCGATGATGATGGCGGTACGAGACCAAGGTCCCCGACACCGAGTTGCCCGATACAATCCGCCGGTTCATTGCATTCAGAGGCTGCAGTGCCACATCACGTGGAGCGCACAGCACTTAATGTCAGCGCCAACGCTGGCACAAACCGCCGCCGCTGCCTGCTTCAATGACAATGAATAGGGAGAGCCAAAACGAGCACTCGAGTCATCATACTATATCCGACTGGGCAACCGGCCACTATAGCACGTTAAGCCTCGAGCACATACACATAGCCAAGAGTGTGCCGTGGTATGGGCTCTCGTCCTCGACCCGAGACACCCCGAGGCGGTGCTGCCCTGCCGGGCGGTGGAACAGGGATGTGGGCAAAATGTGGGCCGCAGTGGGGGCGGGACTGGGTCCGTGATCCACAGGGGGGTCGACGCCCATGAGCCCCGTGTCTGCGTCCAAGTCCGCTGGCATCTCGGGCTCTTCAGGTGGTGAGGCTGGAGTCGGAGTGCGTGCGTGGCTTTTTTCCCCAGCTCGCCGGTATAATTTCATTGAGCTTCTGGCGGCATGCACGACTTTGGGCGATATGGGATCTGAGTCCTTTTTGTACTGCGGACTTTTTTCCCGCAGAAGCGACACTTCAATTCGATGGAAGGCATGCGGGATGGCCAGGAACAGGTCGATGGTCTGTGCGCAGTCACGTTTCTTCATTTATGGTTTTAACAGACATAAACAATTCTTCTTTACCCCACCACGATGGGCGCCAGACGCGCTGACTCGGATGACTCTGATTCTGACTCCAACTCCAACTCGGAGCTCGTAACTCATCATACCCACAAACTCGTCTCTGTCCGTCCACTCTTATGATGTCGGTCCTTATACTGACATAGTCCGTCCCGGCTATGATATATAACGCTACCGGTTTTAGTTCCTCTCAACGAAAACTATGTCGGATCTTCGCGTCCTAGGAGAGCTCATTATCGAATCCATCAAGACCATCGAGTCCCGGTTCAACCATGAGGATATCGACTTCCCAGCATTGGCAAACCCTTTCAACGGGGAACGCAAAGCGGAGTCAATACTCCTGGAACCTGAGATTTCAACTGCTAGGTCATATATTGTTGCGGCAGCGTCACAACTCATTGCGATGGTGCGATCGCCTGTTCAGACGATGGTGGAAAACGGTTCTGGTGGTGAGATCATCCTCTGCGCGTCTGTCTGTCCATTAATTGAAGGTTTTAACAAGTTTCATTTACCTTCATGTATTCGTGCGGCGGTAGAAAGTAATATGGTCGAAATCATTCGAGAGGCGGGTAGTCAAGTATTTCTGCAGAATCCTCTTGCTTGGATGCATCTGAACAACTGATTTCAACTTTTCAGGGTATTCATGCCAACGATATCGCGAAAAAGAACAATACCGATCCCACAAAGGCTGGTATGTGCACCAATTATGCCTTAAACATAGGTACTTAATCTTCCACAGCGAGGATTCTTCGTCTTCTCGCAAATCACCACATCTTTACCGAAATAAGTCCCGACGTATTTTGTCTCAAACCGCTTGTCATCTGTCCTGGATTCGGGAAAAACAGTAGTTGAATTACAGAAGAAGTGAGCGTCTACTTAACAACCTCAAGAAAGCACTCACTCCGTGAAAATTCAGCCCGCATCGGCATTTCAACACTTCCGGGATCTCTGCGCTCATATCAATGCAGTAGGTCAACAAACACACATGTATATGTGAACGCTGAAGTCATTGGTGCTACAAGGGGTTTAAGGGGTCGGCCCACCTTACTGAAGCGTTTACACATCGCGATACCGCACATTCGACGAGGGCGACCGACTCACCGTGGAACATTGCCGCGCAAACAAACGCGTTTCTTTTGACTGGTACGACAGGCCTGAAAATTCACATTTAAAAACCCGGTTTTCGTTTGCTATGGCATGCAGCACAAAACTTGAACCTCCGCAGGCCATCCTTGCTGGTGTGTTGGAGCTGTGGCCCATTCTGTGCTGAATGTCTGACTATTCATTATTCAAGGATTCGAGTGGGGTGAACTTCCCAAGGCCTCGCTCATCGTCGATCTCGGAAGGCGGCGTTGGATCTACCACACTAATTATTGCCAATGCTGTTCCACAGGCTAAATTCGTCGTGCAAGACCGCTCCTCTGTCATCGAGGACGCGAAAACAGTAAGACGAATCCTCATGAATGCAAGGCAGTGAAAGATCACTATCAACAGTACTGGGCTCAGACAGCACCGCAGCTGCTGCGAAGTGGACGCGTCACACTCGAAGGTCATCCTTGAAACATTCGACGCCGATCTGCTCTGACTCTTACCCACAGTCCATGATTTCTTCGAACCCCAGCCTCGCAGAGAGACAGCAGTCTTTTTGTTGCGCTGGGTCATGCACGACTGGGCGGATCCCTCCGCCGTGCGGATTTTAAAACATTTGCGAGATGCTGCCACACCCTCAAACTAGATTAATCACAGTGGATATAATCCTCCCATACACCTGTCACGACACCAGCAGCACGCGCCAAATTGCCGGGGCCGCATTTCCTTCTGCTCCCGCTCCGCTTCTTCCCAACATGGGTGCAGCAAGTAACATGAAGTATTGGTTGGACCTACAGGTAAGTGCGACAAAATGGTAGTATCTTGGCTGATTTCTGTAAATATAAGATGTTCGTGCTCGGAAACTGTCAGGAACGCACCCTGGATCATTTCGTCCAACTAGCCTTTCGGGGTGGTTGGAGAGTCTGTCAAGTACAACACATCCCGGGATCTGCACTGGGCCAATGTGTTCTGTGCCTATATAGATCATGTGAACCGCTCGCGGCTTTGTGAATCGCGGAGATCTGTACGAGTGTTAAGTGGCAGAGGGAAAGAAGGAAGGAACAGCACATGCATGCATGGGGAGGCTGTCCGAGTTTATTCGAAAGGGACTGTGGATCGGCGCTAGGTGTTAAGAAGACCCCGGAATATGATACTGTACTTTTAAGTTACAAATGTATTGGAGTCCCACGACAAAACATTGCCTAATACTTATGGCGTCTAAGTGCACTTTTATTCCCGCCCCATATATACCGGTGATTTCGGACATTCCGCCCCAAATTTAGGTCTTTTGGCGCTAAAAGATAACGATAATCAGTGAGATTGTTTTGCGGGGAAATCAATGATTCTCGCAAGAGATATTTAGGTCCCGCCCCATTTACAAAGTCAACTCCCGCCGCTTTTACATTCCGCCCCAAACTTTTATTTTGAAATTCCGCAATAATTGAGGTAAGTCCATGAGTGCACAGCAACTGATAATTGAGTGGGAGGAGCTACGTACAGTGTGTGCCTGACGGTTTAATTGAACACATTTTAGACTCCAGAGGAGAGGATCTGCAATCTGTTGGTAAGGGTGTAAAGGGTTTATCTTACCTCGCAACTGAGTGGATTTTGTGTCCCCTAGATTGTAATCTCCGTGGTCTGATGGAGGGTAATTTCCAAGCATCCTCGGCTATCTCGGGGATGTTGAATTTTACCCAGTTACCACACGACCGACCTAATTTTTGACATTTAGAAATAAGGTAGGCAAAATTGGCCCTTCTATCCAGCTGCTACACACTCACAAGTGCTACAGCAACTCAATTGACTTGATTCAACTTGTAAACCGGTGCCCTCTTTGGCTGTCCACAGTCTAGATGGATAATATTTCGATGCCCTTGGTAGGTACAAGCAGTAAAACCCCAATCTATTTCCGAGATGGTTGGGAATCACTTCTCGCGACTAGTTTATTTGCCTCGTTCACTCTGAACCTTGCCGGAATCATTATGCAACTTGACTCATAAACTAGCCACAGTACTCGTAGCTTTATAGCCAGCTGCTTGGACCTCACACTAGCCCTTATTGATGTATTTACCATTGCAATGTAGTACAACCGCACGTAAAATGAATATTTTCACGGTTGGCCAATTTGCCGGCTTATCAACGTGCGATTGCCCTCTACCTTCGTCCATTCTCCAGCTTGGTCGGCAGCAAATATATCTGACTGCCTAGTATTGCGAAAGGCTCTTGGTCCTGTAACTCTATTCATCACTTTCACAACCAATCCCCCGCTGGCCAGAAATCACATCTCAATTGGGTCCTAAACCAAACAGCCAATGACCGGCCTGATCTCATTGTGAGAGTCTTTCAGCAATATCTCTTCCCGCTTCATGAAGGATATTCGCACTGTGATGGGGCCCGTGCTGTACCATATCCGCATTCCAGAGTTCCAAAAGCGTGGACTTCCTCATGAACATATTGCCGTTGCTCTGGGAAATGTGCCCAAAACACCAGCGGAAATTGATAAATTTCTCAGTGCTGAACTTCCCCGTGAATCTGGCACTCTACGTGATGCGGTTAAACGACATATGACACACACTCATGATCCCTCGAAGTCTTATCATCGATGTGGATGGCCCAACAGTGTCAGTACGGTTATCCTAAGCCTATCATTCCTGAATCTTCGTTCAATGAGCGCGGTATGATAAAACCTTATGTCGAAATTTTCATTGACCTTTGTTCAGGATATTTTGAACATCGTCGTCGCAGTACGGAAGACGCCTTCGTCGTATCCATATCCCATGGCTCATTAAAAAATACGACTGCCATATTAATGTGGAATTCTCAACAACTGTTGCTCTCTTCCAATATCTTTCAAATACTTCTTTGGCAAACCTCTAGACCAGGTGAATTGGAAGGTCCAAAAACAGCCCTCATCTGCCAGCAATGGCGAATCATTAACTCCTACCCCGAAAACCAGTGGATGAAATACGCGATTATGAAGGGGTCGGTACCTGTCTTGCATTGAAGCGGCAACGTGCCTTGCTTCATTCCATATTTCAGAGAAACAGCCAGGTGTAAAGCGACTTCCAATTCACCTACCCGGACGGCACTATGGTCAGATGGCGCGCAAAAATGGCTCGGAGTCTGATGCCACTCTGTTGGTTCGATATCTGGCACGCCCACGGCATCCTCTTCTTGATGACTTGACCTATGTGGAATTTGGGTCACAATGCAGGCTTGAAAGCATGATCCCGATGAGGACATGCATCCGTTACAAGTCTTGAAGATGAATATCCAAATCGGCCCCGAATGCGGATCCGTTTCTACAGGCCAGGCCATGTTGGAGTCTGCCGAATCCAGATGGTGTACCCCCGTCACGGCGATGTCTTTTATTTATGCGCTATCCTACTGCAACCCGCACTGCGCGCGATTGAGTTGATATTCGAACCATTGATGGGTCGTTTATGGAACCTACCAGAAGCAGCACGAGCTATGGGACTGTTCGATAACCGTGATGAAGGTATTATGGCATTTGAAGAGTTAAGGTAGGCATCAGTCACTCACATCAAGTGGTCACATGATCAAACTGTGACAATGATAAGGCTCTGGCCACAAAACACTTACATAAAAAGTAAAACCAGGAAACAGTGTATTTAGGTGCCCTCAAGAGATCCTTGGTCTTAGATTTTTAAAATACGTCTTAATTATGAAGCAGTATGAGATTTTCCCAACCCATTTTTTCTGAGTGCAGAAATGGTTGTTTCATCAATTGGGCACATTTTGGTTTCAAGACCTTTCAAAATTTGCCGCTTATGTAAGGTTCTCACGCACCATATAGGTAATGCCGGCCGGGTGAAACACCTTTGCAGGCAACACAACAGCACCGTAGTTGCCTTGCATTTTGTGCGAGAACCTTAGTTTAGGTTTGAAAAAGTATCCGAGCTCCTCTATTCAAACTTTCCTGATTAAATAAGGGTCAATTTTTTTTTGACCTCCCAAACATCAAAATTGAGTGATTTGCAGCATGTTTTGTTTTGGCGTCCGACATTTTTGCCGTGTTATGCGTGACATGTCACGTTCACGTGGGGTTGATGTGAATGACTGACGCCTACCTTACTAAATTTGGAGCACCTCCAACTCAACTCCGATGGATATTTGCCGTCCTGGCAGCTGAGGGAAGCCCAGCATTAATCATCTGGGAAGCTCATAAAGAATCCCTTGCCGCCGACATCAGAGACCGTATGCTACGAACTACAGATTCACCGACTCGGAAGATGTAAAAACTTTCTGCACAATATATGTGTATGGTTAACAAGGCCCATTTTGGCTGTGGACAACTTCACTAGGCCTTGATTTCATCTTTGGACTTGGCACGAGAATCTAAGCATTAGGGTCATAGATTTGAAGTCCAGAGGAGTTCCTACAGAAATTCAATGGCCCCACGATCTTCAGATCACTCTATTGTTTTTGTCGCTGTCACTCTAGTGTCTCTGCCAATGTGTGAGTATTTGTGTGGGTTGGTCTGGTCTGCACGGAGTATTGAGTCCGCTTACTCGGCGTTGATGGATTTGGATTGGAGCCCATAACACGATTTCCGAGGACACCTGTGTGGATTCAAGTGAGCCTACGCGTATGTAATTACCGACGGACTTCTCAATGTTGATCTGGAGGGTTTCAGATTTGGATAGCTTTTTCACCATGTATGCGGCGAGCCGTACTTTCCCAAGAGGTTCGCGGGCGCGACAAGGCCTGGTAGTAAAACTAAAATATGAGCCGTAGAGTATGCGAGGAGGAAAATACCATCGTTCTAGCAGATGCAGTAGCTATTACTTCGGCCGGCATCAATGTCTTTTGATTGCCAGACCCGCTTTCTCAAATCCGACCCGCTGAGGTAATAGCCGAGGCGCTGAAATGATAGCCAGCGCGATTCTGAACAAAACTGTCTCTTCAGAATTGTTTCTGATGCCTTCCTCACTGAGAACGGTGCCAGAAAGCTTTTCATACCAAAAGGTGGCGGTGAGTGCTTTCCAATTGACGTCAGCCGAAGCAATAGCGACAGCATGTGTTGGGTGCCTCAACGCCCAATTTGCCCTCGGCACTCATTAAAATCTCGTCCTCGAGTCGGAGGCCCTGGTATCATATGGTTCTGTGGGCAAATTCTCTCGGCCTTCACCGACGTCAAGGAGCGCTAGGCGTAAATGGTAGCTTTACTCAAAGCCTCGAACCACATTTCGCTCGGAGAATCAGTTTCTCCCTGATTTTAACTCATGAGGATGCCAAAACTTTCACGGGAACGTCTGGAGATACAGTTGACTTGCTCATAATGCATAGTGAGTGCTCATCCTTCCTTCCCAGCGTCCTTGATCGGAAACTCACAGAGTGCAGGATCGGATACCGATGACACCGCCCCCCGTTTATTGTAAACCAAAATTTGAGCTCTATCTAGGTAGGGCGCGACCTGTGTCAATATTTCAAAGCTGAATACTGGCGCAACCTCACCTGAGCGGAGTTCGTACGTGGCTTTGCCGAGCTAATTGTCCTTTGAATGTGACTGTACTTGAAACTACAACAGTGACAGCGGGCAGTGCGAGCGGCACTTGACATTCCAACACACCCCCGCAAGTATGCGAGCACCCACCCCGCACAGTGGCGATGGAAAGTTCTGAACGCGGTCGTTTGGGATCGTTTGTTGGTCGAATCACTTCAAATAAAGCCGGGTCATGAAATATGAGCAATTTTAAGATTTTAGATGCAGTTTAACCCATAGCACATCTGTGCTGTTGGCTTGTAATAAAATAGTTAGGGGTTTTCTGAAAAATCAACTCTGTGGATTCATCCTACATTCAAAAATGGTGCATACAGCCTGAAAGTATTCGTAAAATCGACCATATCCATATATGGTTGACCTAAATTGATAGCGAATTCGGCTCGCAATCTTCGCCGCAAGTCGCTCATTTTTGGTAGGAAAGTGCTCCAAATGGCCATCTTCAGACTGAAGAGATCGGTTACAGGCCCTCAATTAATACATAGCTCGCGTCTACCAAACAGAACCCTCGACGTCCCTATCGGGACTGGATGCGAGGTCATACTACAATATCATTGTGTTATCCATTCATTTTGAAACACGTGCTTCCAAATGTTGTTGATTCACAGAATGCCTTTTACGCTGAACTAGCGACACGTCGTCGGAGAATTGTGTCCCAGCATGCCACGGCTCACACAGCGCATCTTTTATTTGAGTGACTCGACCATCTCCCGAACCTCTAACTTGTAGATATTCCTGTATCCTTCAATAAACCTTCACTATATACATATTCTACTACCCTTTTAAGCTGAGGAACGGCAGGTCGGCAACACCACAGCCACCATCACCATCACGTTGGTCCTGGCTCTCCCTACGTATACGTCTCTGCTCCCATCTCAATGTTCCTCCCCAAACTCAGATACACCTCCTACTTTCCGTTTCCCCTGAACTCCACTTGGGCCTACCACCGCAAGCCATACATGGTAGATTTTAGGAATCAGCGTGGAGAACTGCAGTGAGATGGACCCAACCGCACTGGAGAAAAAATGCCTTGGGTACTCGGTCGGAGTGGGGTCGCTGCTAGGCAAAGTTTTTGGTTGGCCGGGAATCGGTGGGACGGCCGGTGCGAACGTACCGACCACTTACGGCAACCAATCAAGCACGTCTTCCTTCACTTCCACTCGCTCTCACTTCGTCCCGAAGGCCCCCGATGGGTTGCCAGGCACCTAGAAAATATGTTGTCGATGTCCGCTTGTGAGTACATTCTTTGCTGGTGTCGAATGGATTCCAAGACCTATCCAGGGTGGCTCCACGCTCTACTTGCCACATTGGCAATCAACGCCGAAGGCTGAGGGCCCAGTACAATCGGATCTTGCACGATACAGAAGAGAGAGATCCCCGCCGATTTCTAGCACTACAAAAGTGCATAATAGAACCTAATTTTCGCTTGCACCACCGCTGATGCAAATAACTTTCCCCTTCTTAGCTGTCGTCGCTGGCTCTGGCGTAAAATAATGGCTTATACATAGAGGAATGATACTTTGGGCTTCCTCTCACATCTAACATATTATGAAATTTCCAAATTAATCGAAAATTGATGATGTTTCCCTCCTTCTGATTGTCTGGACGGTATTTCTGGGTAGATCAAGAGCTGATAATTAACTGTGGACCTATAGAAATATGCACCCAAAATTTAGGGGGTTCATGTGCTTTCTAAATGGTTCCATGAATAAATAAAAAGAGGAAAACAATATTAATCACCAACTTAATCAAAAATTGATTTAGATCCCCATTTTCACAACAACACCAGTGCAGTAGCTGATATTTTTTGGTTGCACATGTTGAGGCGTGTTCCCCTTCAAATTGCAGAGAAAGAATCTGCCAAACATAAACATATTCTGCCGAAAAGTACCTACAGTATTCCAGTTACTTTTGGTCATACAATTTCGAAATTTGATAATATATTGGGTCTGAAAGATTGCACCTCAGGTCCAAGTGTACTAATCCATGCCAAATTAACCATAGATTGAGAATTTGGTCACAAGAATGCAAAAATTTTGGAACAGAAGCCCTCAAAACCAAATTTCCGGTTACTTTTGGCCATAGCGAGTATTGCGTGACTTGCCATCCTGCTAATCATTTCAATTCTAATGAAGCTCCCGGGCCATTTTCTGACCTGCAAGTGTCAGCGTTTTCCAGAGCGCAATTTTTTGCTGGTGTACATTTTGAAATGAAGCTCCAGGGCCATTTCTTAAGCCACGCCACTCCGAAATGGATAGCCCTGAAAATGCATCTTTTCTTTGTTCAATTCGCTTTCCAACCACCAAGGGCTGCTAGTCGCTGCCAGCTCGGGGTAGGCCTGAGGCTAGCCCAAGGCTAGCCGACTAGCCAGATCTTGCTCGCTGGCTCGCCGCACCGCCGGCTAGTCGGCAGTTGGGATATATGCCAGGGCCTGAATGGAGTGTATGTGCGTGTGATTAAAATGCTCGAAACATATATACTCGCTATGACCAAAAGTAACCGGAAATTTGTTGCGGGAAGGCCAAAATTGCCGAAATTTTGCGGCCGATTAAAAGTGCATCGGGGCCCCCATACATTTCAACCACGGAAACCTAAGTGAGAACCATAAATTGACCATAACTCCACGTACCTCCAGACCTCCCAAGATAACCCAAAGGTTTGGGAGGTTTCAACATGTCTTGACCTCTACTTTTACCTCCTTGTACCTTACCTCTGACCTTTGGAGGTTTACCTCTTTTCGACCATTTCCGGACGAGGACACCATCTTTTCACATGAACTAAGATCTCAGATGGTCGAGAAAGATGAGTCTGACATCCCTATACGGGAAGCGGAAACAACGGGCCCATCCGGAGGCCAAGTACGCAACGGTGCGATTCGGCCCACTAAAACTGGACAGTGACCCCGAAATTCTATTCTACGAGATTCTCGACGGCCTGGTCAAGGTGATCCGCAAGGATGTCCTGGTACGTCCTGTCTCTGTTGAAAAACAGGACGAGGAGTACCTGGAGCTTCGATTTGGTTCGCTTGTGGAAGCAACAATTTTGCGATGACATAGATGGTGTATCGTCACGATCCGTACAAGGAGGTGTCGGCGGTCTTGGACGATGTATAATGTTGTTGAACGATATAATCCGTGGATGCCTTTGATATCTATGTTCTACACGCGAAGATTGCATGAAGATCATCCACTATTCGAGTATGAGAATTGATCTCAGATCCCATGCGCTTCAGTCTCTCGTAGACAGACACTTTAACAATTAAGCTCGTACCTCGCTTGTTAGATTTCCATTGGTGGATTCCATACCGTAATAGCGTGTTGACTTGAAAAATTCACTCAGGGCCGTGGTTTCTCAGCCGAGGCCCCTCTTCTGGCTAATATGACATTGCTGAGTCAAGTGTCGATTGGTCGGGTTTAAGAGTGGTTATACAAGTTCAATCGTGCGGCAAGACTCTTTCGTGGAAATAACTCTTCTTCATGGATTCGCCCACCAGGGATTCACTCGAGGCATTTGCTCGCCGGAGCTTGAATCCTCAGGCATTCCTTCTCAAGGTTGAATCCATCCCCTTCTAGTGCATTCGCCCGCCGGGGTTTGAGTCACTCGTGAGGCATTCGCCCGCCGGGGTTTGAATCCTCAGCTTCTTCCAGTGCATTCGCCCGCCGGGGTTTGAGTCACTGGCGAGGCATTCACCCGCCGGGGTTTGAATCCTCAGCTTCTTCCAGTGCATTCGCCCACCGGGGTTTGAGTCGCTAATGAGGCATTAGCTCGCCGGAGCTTGAATCCTTCACCCGCCCGGTGGCTGTGGGTTCTGTCGGGTACCGGGAGACAGCGGAGACGTATAAGTACTGTGCAATTCAGTCTATATTTCTTATCTATTCTCGCTGTCTCCCAGGTGAGCATCATTTGTATTACAAAGCGTCATTATCTCACTCTTCTTGCGGGTTCCCAGAGCCCGAGTCAATCTTTCTCTCACCCACCACGTACCCTTAAGGGCGCCGACATGACGATTGGCGACACTTCCCTCGGTCAAGTGGTCAAGAAGGAGGTCCAGGAGCTGGCGCATTCGCTCGCCCAGTCCGGTGATCCTAACGCTGCGATGCAATGCTGGAGTATGAGGCCGATATCGGGAGCCTCCGAGTGAGCGATCTGAACCTGGCTGACCCCCTTCCCAAGACGAAGAACTTGGTTATTTCAACGAGATCTGAATATGCGATTCGCTCTATCACATTACGCATATAAGAATGACACGTGTGGCTGGACATGTGTCAACGGTGACATCCTCAAGCTAATAATCGCATGGATCCACTGCCGGACTGCACCAATTCACTTCTCACATATCAAGAAGGACAGAATTACGGACTTCTAC